>JAGIQG010000050.1:300231-352228 GCA_024679065.1 Sphyrna mokarran | reverse complement strand
GGGGGGGGGGGGGGGGGGTTTGCGCGGAGGAAGAAGGGAACTTACACCTGAGTGTTGAAATCCTGCGTCGGATCACTGGGCGAATCCTTGAAAATCTTCTCCAGATTCCCGACGTACCTGAGAGAGCAGAGAGAGAGAGAGAGAGGGAGAGAAATCAGAGAGCCAGCAGCGTTGGACCGAGGCTGCGCGCGAGCGAGCAAGACCGCAGGTGCTACAGGCCAGCGTACAGGGACACCTGTACTCATCCCGTGTCTAGCCAGGGCGTGGCAACAGTCCCACCGCCCTCAATGCGGGCAAGGCTCACTCTCATTCAAAGCAGCTGGGGACAGAGAGGACGGGGTGGGGGGGAGGGTGGATGGACTGATGCAGGGAGGGGCTCCAGGGGAAAGGGGCACTCACTTGTTCTGGAAGTCTGGGATGCTGAACACCACCTGCATGACGGAGTTGAGGTAGCAGCTGTTCCCCAGGTTCTGCATGCCCGTGTACTCGGGACCGTAGAGCGGCTTGAGGTGGACGCCCGACTCCTGGATTGTCTCCCACTCACCGATTCGCTGGTTCATGTCGATTTCCAGCTCTGTCATCGTCTTGTCAGTCTGTGTCGAAGGGGGAAGCGGGTACGGAGGAGAACGGGGGGGAGAAAAGCCATTAAAACACCTGATAACTGACTAAAACACCCCGACCCGTAACATTTGGCCATTTAACGTCACTCAGTGTGAATGACAGATCGGATTTCTGACTCACGAGGGTGGGTTTTTGTTCACGAATAAACGTCACCTTTAACGTTCTGCGTTACCTGCGGCTGTACCATTTCAAAAGGTACGCGCCAGAACTATTACAAAGTATTCCCACCAGCAGCGAAGAACGTGGGATGGCTTTCTTAAATTAACAGGAGGTTATCGGAACCCAATCCGATCTGATCGCGGGTGAATTTGCACCGCAGGGACTGATGTGGTTGTCCCTGCGTGGGCTAAAGATCGATTGACCTCCCAGCGACGCTCAGACCGAGGGCCACGTCTCCTCGGTTCAGCCTCCATCCCCGGTCAGAACTTTCGCCCGGTTGCTCCAGGGAGGGAATTCCTGGATTTAGACCCAGGGACCGCAGAAGGAACGGCCGCTATATTTCGCAGGCAGGACGGCGAGTGGTTCGGACGGGAATCTTGCGGGCTGTGCTGTTCCCCACGTGTCTGCTGCCCTTGTCCCTCTGGTGGTTGTGGGGTTTGGAAGGTGCTGTGTAAGAATCTTTGGTGCTGAGTGATCTTGGAGCTAGTACACGCTGCTGCTTCTGAGAATCGGTGGTGGAGCGATTGAATATTTGTAGATATGGTGATAATTATGTGAGGCTACTTTGTGCCAGGTGGTGTCAAGCTTCCTGAGTGTTGTTGGGAGCCACACTTACCCAGGTTAAGTCGGGAGTATTCCATCACATTCCTTCGATTTGAGTTATTATCGTCACATGTATTAACATACAGTGAAAAATATTGTTTCTTGCGCTCTAGACAAAACATACCGTTCACAGAGAAGGAAAGGGTGCAGAGTGTAGTGTTACAGTCACAGCGAGGGCGCAGAGAAAGTTCAGCTTAATGCAAAGTACCTCGGGGAGAGTTACAGAATAAAGAGATCGAGGTTCATAGCTCCTTGAAAGTGGAGTCACTGGTGGACAGAGCGGTGAAGAAGGCATTCGGCAATGCTTGGTTTCGTTGGTCAGAACATTGAATACAGGAGTTGGGACAACAAAGAACAAAGAGCAACACAGCACGGGAAACAGGCCCTTCGGCCCAACGAGCCCGCGCCGCCGTCCTAACGTCCTAATGACATATCCTTGACTTTAGGCTACGCCTATTGTGGAAGATTCCCACATAGGGACCAACACAGGGACAATTTGTTCCCCAATCAGCCTAAGAGCACATTTTTGGGACATGGGAGGAAACCGGAGCATCCGGAGAAAACCGTTTTTGTCACCTCTTCAAAAAATTCCACTAGATTCGTAAGGCACGACCTCCCCTTAACGAAGCCATGCTGCGTATCCCTGATCAGATCGCAGCGCTCCAGATGCTCACACATCCTGTCCCTGAGGATCCTCTCCATTAGCTTATCTATAACTGAAGTCAAGCTCACTGGCCTATAGTTCCCTGGGTTATCCCTCTGACCCTTTTTAAGCAACGGTACTACATTTGCAATCCTCCAGTCCTCTGGGACCTCACCTGTGTCCAAAGAAGAGACAAAGATTTGCGACTGAGGCCCAGCAATTTCACCTCGCACCTCCCTTAGCAGTCTGGGGTAAATGCCATCAGGCCCCGGAGCTTTATAAATCTTTATGCTGCCTAAAAGCCCCAACACCTCTTCCCTCGTAATGATTATAGAACATAGAACATTACAGCACAGAACAGGCCCTTCGGCCTTCGATGTTGCGCCGATCAATATAAAAAGCAATGCCCCTCCAAACTAAACCATTCCCTTCTCTTCCATATACCTATCAACTAACCTCTTAAACGCCACCAAACTTGGCGCATCTACAACTGCTGCAGGCAGGGCATTCCACTCCCGAACCACCCTTTGGGTAAAGAACCTACCTCTGATATCCGTCCTATAACTATCACCCCTTAATTTAAAGCTGTGTCCCCTTGTGCTAGCTTTTTCCATCCTAGGAAAAAGGCTGTCACTGTCCACCCTATCTAAACCTCTAATCATCTTATATGTTTCGATCAGGTCCCCTCTTAGCCTCCTCCTTTCTAACGAAAACAACCTCAAATCCCTCAGCCTCTCCTCATAAGACCTGCCCCCCATACCAGGCAACATCCTGGTAAACCTCCTCTGTACCCTCTCCAATGCCTCCACATCTTTCTTATAATGTGGGGACCAGAACTGCACAAATACTCCAAGTGCGGCCGCACTAGAGTTTTGTACAGTTGCAACATGACGTTGCGGCTCCGAAATTCAATCCCTCTACCAATAAAAGCCAAGACTCCATATGCCTTCTTAACAACCTTCTCGACCTGACTGCCTACTTTCAGGGATAAATTATTTCCTTTAACGGGTCCTCAAATTTCTCAAAGCCGGCACCAGACATCAGGCCCCTCTCCCGCGTGAATACCGACGCAAAGTATTCATTCAGGATCTCCCCATTCCCTCAGGCTCTAAGCATAGTTCCCCATCTCTGTCCTTGAGAGGTCCAATCTTCCCTCTAACCATCCTTTTGCTCCTTACGTAGGAGTAAAATGCCTTAGGATTTTCCTTAATCCTACCTGCCAAAGCCATTTCGTGGCCCCTTTTTGCTTTTCTGAAGTTGTGCAAGACACTGGTAAGGCCACACTTGGAATACTGTGTACAGTTCTGGTCACCCTATTGTAGAAAGGATATTATTAAACTAGAAAGAGCGAGGAAAAGATTTACCAGGACGCTACCGGGACTTGATGGATTGAGTTATAAGGAGAGGCCGGGATAGACTGGTACTTTTTTCTCTGGAGTGTAGGAGGCTGAGGGGGGATCTTACAGAGGTCTATAAAATAATGAGGGGCACAGATCAGCCAGATAGTCAATATCTTTTCCCCAAAGGTAAGGGGGAGTCTAAAACTAGACAGTGTAGGTTTAAGGTGAGAGGGGAGAGACAAAAAAGGATCCAGAGGGGCAATTTTTTCCCCACACAGAGGGTGCTGAGTGTCTGGAACAACAGAGGTGGTAGAGGATACAATTTTGTCTTTAGTGTTTAAAATAAAAGTATTTAGACAGTTACATGGGTAAGATGGCTATTAGAGAGATATAGGCCAAATGCTGGCAACTGGGGCTAGCTTCAGGGTTTAAAAAATAAAAACAGCACGGACAAGTTGGGCTGAAGGGCCTGCTTCCATGCTGTAAATGACTCGCTCTCAGCCTGGGGAGCGATCTCTTCAACCTTCGATAGAACGGTCCAAAATGCCAGTTTGGCCACAGCTGGAACACCTGCGCGAATGTTCCGGTCACGCCACGACAGAAAGGATGTCAATGCGTCAGAGAGAGTCAGGAGGAGATTTACCAGGACATAGTCACTCAGGACAGGGAAAACGCGGCAGGGAGGAAGGAGCGGGTCGGCTGTTCTCCTCGGAGCAGGGGAGGCCGAGGGGAGACTGGCAGAGGGGCCTGGACGGAGAGCTTGGGAAAGGGCCGATTTCGTAGAATCCCCACAGTGGAGGAGAAGGCCCATTGAGTCTGTGCCGACCACAGTCCCACCCAGGATCTACTCTTGTGGCCCCATGTTTATCCCACTAATCCCCCGGACCCTAAGGGGCGATTTAACCATCGCCCATCAACCTAACCCACACATCCTTGGAGCGTGGGAGGAAAACCGAGCACACAGAGGAAACTCACGCAGACTTGTGGCTGGGGGGGCGGGGGGGGGGACGTACAACCTCCACGTATGTTCCAATTCTATCCTTTATTCTGGCTCCATGCATCTAAAACTTCATTCTAACTGTTTGAAACTCTTTATGCACGTAACACTACATTCTGCACTCTCTCTCATTTCCTGCTCTATGAATGTTATGTCTTGTTGGTATAGCACGCAAGAAACAACACCTTTCAGTGTCTACTAATACATGCGACAATACATCAAATCAAAAAAAAAACTAAGCGGCAATTTACTGTGGCCAATCCAACTAACCTTTGGATACTCAGGGGCAATATATCACGCACATCTTTGGAGTGTGGGAGGAAGCCCACGCAAACACGGGGAGAATGTGCAAGCCCCACACAAACAGAGACCCGAAGCTGGAATTGAACCCGGGTCCCTGGCGCTGTGAGGCAGCAGGGCTAACCCACCGGGCCGCCCCAAACCTTTCAGGGCTGAGCTGAGGAGAAATTTCTTCACCCAGAGGGTGGCGAATCTGTGAAATTCACCTCCACAGAAAGTAACTGAGGCCAAAACATTGAATGTTTTAAAAGAAGCTGTTGGGGCGAAGGGGATCTAAGGGTTTTGGGGGCAGGGGGGAAGTGGGATAACGGACAAGGTTGCATATTTGAGTTAGTAAAAACGTAAAGAATGTAAAAATGCGAGAGGGAATGAAGAAAACATTGCTTGATCACTCTGAAAGCTGGATTTGGTTTGAGTGCTTAGAGGGTTAAAATGCAAAACACATACATAGACCCGGACTAAGACAATTGTACCCAAGGCCACACACAACAGGACTGCCTCAATAACAGGCTTCAGGCATTTGAATTTTGCCCAATCAATACAGCAGGCATTCAGCTACCAGGAACCGGTAAGATTTGAATTTGATGTTGTTGAAAAATTGATAGGTCAACACAGGTACAAAAGACTCTGAGTAGGAAAAACAGAAGTGAGCAATTGCCATCTCTCAAGAGGGAATCTGCAGCTCTGCACTCTCCTCGGTTTACACATCTCTTAAGAGAATATATTAGCGAAAAGTACCAACTCACTGACAGAGAAATCACCCAGGAAACTCCAGAAGGTCTGAAAGTCACAAAACCTGGTTGTATTTCTTTGTGCGTGTCTAAATTGTGCGTGTCTGATAGGGAGCAGTTGACTGGGAGGGGAACACATATTTCAGCTGGGAGGTTAGCTGGAGTGTTTCAGAAGTGTTTAAACTAATAGGGAGGGAGGGTGGGGAGAGAGAGGGATGATAGGATAACACCAGAAGGTAGAAAGGAATATCCGAGAGCTGAGGGTCTTCAGTGCATGTGTTTTAATGCGAGGAGTGTGACTGGCAAAACAGATGAACTGAAAGCAATAATGTTCACGAGGGGTTTAGAAGTGGTGGCGGTGACCGAGACGTGGTTGAAGGAGGGGCAAGACTGGCAATTGCATATTCCAGGGTATAAGTGTTTTAGGCGTGACAGAGTTGGTGTGAGGAGAGGCGGGGGAGTGGCTTTATTAGTTAAGGACAACATCATAGCAGTGCAGAGGGAGGGAGGTATGGATGATTTAGGAATTGAGTCTCTATGGGTGGAGTTGAGGAATAGGAAGGGAGTGGTTACTCTGTTGGGTGTTTACTACAGACCGCCCAACAGCCCGTGGGCCGCGGAAGAAGGGATATGCAGGGACATTTTAGATAAGTGTAGGAAAAATAGGGTAGTAGTAGTGGGAGATTTCAATTTTCCTGGAGTAGATTGGAGAGTGCCCAGAGTGGTAGGAGTGGACGGGGAGGAATTTGTACAGTGTGTTTTGGAAGTGTCCTTGGAGCAGTATGTGGATGGCCCGACTAGAGATGGGGCTATACTGGATTTGGTTCTGGGGAATGAGCCAGGCCAGGTGGTTGACGTCGAGGTAGGAGAGCATGTGTCAAATAGTGATCACAACTCTGTCTGCTTTAGGATATTAATGGAAAAGGACGAGACCGGCCCAAAAGGGAAGGTATTTAACTGGGGGAGGGCTAGATACAGCCAGATTAGGCAAGATCTTAAAGATACCGACTGGGATAAGCTTTTCGAGGGCAGGTCGACGAGGTACATGTGGGAGTCTTTCAAGGGAAAACTAAACTCTCTGCAGGAAAGATACGTGCCGGCAAGGAGGAAGGATGGGAAAGGTAGGATTAGAGAACCTTGGCTTACCAGGGAGATTGAGGACTTGATCAAGAAAAAGCGAGAGGCTTACATTAGATCTAGGCAACTAGGGACTGAGACAGCGCTGGAAGCTTATAGAGAGTGTAGACGGGATCTTAAAAGGGGTATTAGAAAGGCAAAAAGGGGCCACGAGGTGGCTGTGGCAGGTAGGATAAAGGAAAATCCAAAGGCATTTTACACCTATGTAAGTAGCAAAAGGATGGTTAGAGGCAAGATTGGACCTCTTAGGGACAGAGGAGGGGATCTATGCTTAGAGCCTGAGGGAATGGGGGAGATCCTGAATAAATACTTTGCGTCGGTATTCACGCAGGAGACTGGACAGATGTCTGTTGCTGATGTTGACAAAGTTGAGGATCGGTTGAGGGAAATAAGGATTACGAGGAAAGAGGTGTTGGGGCTGTTAGGCAGCTTAAAGACATATAAAGCTCCGGGTCCTGATGGCATTTACCCCAGGCTGCTAAGGGAGTTGAGGGAAGACTTGGCTGGGCCTCTGACGCAAATCTTTGTCTCTTCCTTGGACACATGTGAGGTCCCAGAGGACTGGAGGATAGCAAACGTAGTACCGTTGTTTAAAAAAGGTCAGAGGGATCACCCAGGGAACTATAGGCCGGTGAGCTTGACTTCAGTTATAGGTAAGCTAATGGAGAGGATCCTTAGGACAGGATGTATGAGCATCTGGAGCGCTGCGATCTGATCAGGGATACGCAGCATGGCTTCGTCAAGGGGAAGTCTTGTCTTACAAATCTAGTGGAATTTTTTGAAGAAGTGACAAAAACAGTTGATGAAGGACATGCTGTTGATGTCGTCTACATGGATTTCAGTAAGGCGTTTGACAAGGTTCCTCATGGTAGACTGATAGAGAAGGTGAAGGCGCATGGGATACAGGGTCGGGTATGTAGATGGGTCGAGAACTGCCTCGGGAGGAGGAGACAGAGGGTAGTAGTGGAAGGCTCTTTTTCTGGCTGGAAGCCTGTCACTAGTGGAGTGCCACAAGGCTCAGTACTAGGTCCTCTTCTATTTGTGGTCTACATAAACGACTTGGAAGTTGGGGTAGGTGGTGAGATCAGCAAATTTGCTGATGACACCAAGATGCTTGGATTGGCGGGTACAGAGGAGCAGTGTCAGGCAATACAACAGGACATAGATAGGTTGGTAGACTGGGCAGATAGATGGCAAATGGAATTTAATCCGGATAAATGCGAGGTGATGCATTTTGGCCGGAAAAATGTAGAAGAGAGTTATAGGATAAAAGGTAAAACTATACGGAGCATAGAGACGCAGAGAGACTTGGGGGTGCAGGTTCACAAGTCTCTGAAGGTGTCCTCACAGGTGGAGAAGGTGATAAAGAAGGCGTATAGTATGTTAGCTTTCATAGAAAAGGGTATAGGATACAAGAGTAGGAGTTTGATGTTGCAGTTGTATAGAACTTTGGTTAGGCCTCACTTGGAATACTGCGCCCAGTTCTGGTCGCCGTACTATCGGAAGGATGTGGAGTCCTTGGAGAGAGTGCAGAGGAGGTTTACCAGGATGCTGCCTGGTATGGAAGGACTGTCTTATGAGGAACGATTAAATAGACTGGGGTTGTTTTCCCTTGAAAGACGTCGGCTTAGAGGGGATCTATAGAGGTGTATAAGATTATAAGGGGTATAGATAGAGTAAATGGAGGTAAACTTTTTCCACCTTCAGAAATGGATAGGACGAGGGGTCATGGCCTTAGGGTGAGGGGGGCTATGTATAAGACGAATATTAGAGGGCAGTTTTTCACACAAAGGGTAGTGGGGGTGTGGAATGCACTGCCGAGTAAGGTGGTGGGAGCAGGCACGCTGGGGCTGTTTAAGGGTCTCTTGGACAGCCACATGAGCGGTATGCAGATAGAGGGATATAGTAGGACTGTTTAACTATGGCTTTTTTTCCCCCACAGGTAATTCGGTCCATACTTGACCAACAAGGAGCATGCATTCGGCAGGTGGTGCGAGGACAGCTCTTGGATGTTGATTCATGGGTTGCCTGGTACTTCATGTCGTAAATGAGTGCTTTATGTGGACCATCTGAAGGGCACCATGACAGCTCAGAGACTATCGATGTGGCTGTGCAGACACTTGGAATTGGGCCGGTGTCTGCGGGAGTTTGCGCGTTCTCCCCGTGGTTGCGTGGGTTTTCTCCGGGCGCTCCGGTTTCCTCCCACAACCCAAAAATTCGCTCTTAGGCTGATTGGGAAACAAATTGTCCCTATAGTGAGAGTCTTCCATATTAGGAATAACCTAAATCTATATTAGGATAATGGAATTGCTACTATATAGTTATGACGGCGGCGCGGGCTCGTTGGGCCGAAGGGCCTGTTTCCCGTGCTGTGTTGCTCTAAATCTAAATTCTATTTATTTTGTTAGTGAATGGACATTGCGTTTACTTGAACAGCATTCCAGTAGAACCTTGTTTTATTTGATAAGTTAAGTTGAAGATCCCCTGTTCATAGAACATAGAACATAGAACATTACAGCACAGAACAGGCCCTTCGGCCTTCGATGTTGTGCCGACCAAAATAAAAAGCAATGCCCCTCCAAACTAAACCATTCCCTTCTCTTCCATATACTTATCAACTAACCTCTTAAACGCCACCAAACTTGGCGCATCTACAACAGCTGCAGGCAGGGCATTCCACTCCCTAATCACTCTTTGAGTAAAGATCGTTAAAATTGTTAATGGTCCACCTTAAAGCGAGTGTCAGATATTAGACAGAATCCTGCAGGAGGAGGCTATTTGGCCCACTGAGTCTGCACCAACAACCACAATCCCATCCAGGCCCTATCGCCGCAACCCCCTTGTGTTCACTCTGCTAATTCCCGACACCAGCATCAATTTAGCGTGGCCAATCAACCTAACCTGTACATCTCTGGAGTACGGAAGGAAACCGGAGCGGCTGGAGGAAACCACCTCAGACATGGGGAGAATGTGAAAACTCCGCACACAGAAAGTAGGCCAGAAATTGAAGCCCACGTCTAGGCAGCAGTGCTAACCGCCGTGCTGCTGACAGTTAACCCCTAAACGTTACAGAAGGACAGTTCACACTTAACTGGCGAGGGATTCCTCTTTGTGGAATTTGGCGTCACGTCTCAGAAGGGGAACAACCCTCTGCGTCCTGACGGACGATCAGCTCCGATCAGAACGAACGGCAGGGCCTCCTTCTCCCGCTGCTGTGTTTAGCTGAGCCGCGGGAGCACTCACCTTCTGCATTTTCATCATGTTAATCCCAAAGTGGGAGAGGTGTTCAGCCAGGTTAGGGTCCAGGACCATATCATCCTCATCGTACGAGTACACATCTGCAAACGGACACCAGAAGATCAGTGTGTGCGTACGTAGGGGGCAATAACAGGTAATTTAGCATGGCCAACCACATCATCTGTACATTTTAGATACTAAGGGGCAATTCAGCATGACCAATTCAGCTAACCTGCACATCTTTGGATACTAAGGGGCAACTTAGTATGGCCAATCCACCCAACCTGCACATCTTTGGACACTAAGGGACAATTTAGCATGGCCAATCCACCCTAACCTACACATCTTGGATACTAAGGGGCAATTTAGCATGGCCAATCCACCCCAACCTGCAAATCTTTGGACACTAAGGGGCAATTTAGTATGGCCATCCACCCTAACCTGCACATCTTTGGACACTAAGGGGCAATTTAGCATGGCCAATCCACCCTAACCTGCACATCTTTGGATACTAAGGGGCAATTTAGCATGGCCAATCCACCCTAACCTGCACATCTTTGGATACTAAGGGCAATTTAGTATGGCCAATCCACCCTAACCTACACATCTTTGGATACTAAGGGGCAATTTAGTATGGCCAATCCACCCCAACCTGCACATCTTTGGACACTAAGGGGCAACTTAGTATGGCCAATCCACCCTAACCTGCACATCTTTGGACACTAAGGGGCAATTTAGCATGGCCAATCCACCACCTGCACATCTTTGGATATAAGGGGCAATTTAGCATGGCCAATCCACCCTAACCTACACATCTTTGGATACTAAGGGGCAATTTAGCATGGCCAATCCACCCTAACCTACACATCTTTGGATACTAAGGGGCAATTTAGTATGGCCAATCCACCCCAACCTGCACATCTTTGGACACTAAGGGGCAACTTAGTATGGCCAATCCACCCTAACCTGCACATCTTTGGACACTAAGGGGCAATTTAGCATGGCCAATCCACCCAACCTGCACATCTTTGGATACTAAGGGGCAATTTAGCACGGCCAATCCACCCAACCTGCACATCTTTGGATACTAAGGGGCAATTTAGCATGTCTAATTTAGCACTCTAATCCAGCATGTCTGAGAGGAAACCCATGCGGACACAGGGAGAATGCACAGTGATCCGAGGCCGGGAATCGAACCCAGGACCCTGGCGCCGCGAGGCAGCAGTGCTAACCACTGTGCCACCCCGCTGTCCTTCGCACTCTCTCTAAAGCATCCGCACCCTTCTGGTACTGCGGCGACCAGAACTTCTCACGATACTCCAATAGCAGGCTAACGAAAGTTTTACATAGCTGTAACTTGCCAACTTTTGGGCCCCGTGCCACGGCTGATGAGGGAAGATCGAGGGGGCGGTCGAGAGTACGCGATGCAGCTAGCTTCTGTCTCTCTCTCTCTGTGCTGATGTAGAGATGCCGGTGTTGGACTGGGGTAAACACAGTAAGAGGTCTGACAACTCCAAATTTTAAATCCAACCGATTTATTCAATAGTAAGCTCGCAAGCTTTCAGCTTTTGTAGCCTTCCTCAGGCGAATGAGGTGTTCTGGTCTGCAATAGCTACACATACCAGCACAGACTGTTGACAGATTACTGATTAGAATGCAAATCCTTACACCTAACCTGCTATTCAAGTCTTAAAGTGGCTAACAATGTGAGTGGAAGGAGCACTGAGCACAGGTTAGAGAGATGTGTATTGTCCCCAGACAGCACAGTAAGTGAGGTTTTGCAAACCCAGGCAAGTCACGAGGGTGACAGATAGTGTGACATGAACCCAAGATCCCTGTTAAGACCATCCTCGTGTGTGTGGAAGGCGAACGCTTCAGCGGTCACGGGCATTCGGCCTTCGGGTAAACGTTCTCCAAGGGGGCCTTCCCGACACACGACAGCGCAGAGCCGCTGAGCAGAGACCGATAGCCAAGTTCCGCACACACGAGGACGGTCTTAACAGGGACCTTGGGTTCATGTCACACTATCCGTAACCCCCCGGACTTGCCTGGGTTAGCAAAAAAACCTCATTTACTGTGCTGTCTGGAGACAATCCACATCTCTCTAACCAATGCTTCACTCACATTGTTAGCCACTTTAAGACTTGAATAGCAGGTTAGGTATAAAGATTTGCATTCTAATCAGCAATCTGTAAACTGTCTGCGCTGATATGTGTGCTATTGCAGACCAGAACACCTCATTTGCCTGACGAAGGCTACAAAGGCCGAAAGCTTGCAAGTTTACTATCAAATAAATCGATTTAAAATTGGTGTTGTCAGACCTCTGTCTCTCCTTGTGCTGTCATTGACCGGGACACGCCAGCAACGAGCTCTCACCACCTCCTTCGTAGGAAACGATGCCCAGTCCCACCAACCCACAAGGGGGGTACTCACCAGCTCCATCCGGGGTGATAGTGCCCAGTTTGACTGCCAGCGGGTAGCCCGACTGCTTGTAGTGTTCCAGAGCATGATTGTTCCCTCCGCTGCCGTCAAAATAGCGGCGGCCGCACAGGATGGAGCCGTCGGTCAGATTGAGCCAGAGGTTCTCCTTCAGGTCACAGCGGGAGCACTTCCAACCACTGCAGGGGGGGAATCGGAGAGGGAGGGAGAGACAGAGGGGGAAGAGGAGGAGGAGGAGGTTAGAGGGGGGGATACACCAGACCGCGCGACTGAGGGACATAGAGAGTGAGCGCAAGGGAGTAGAGCAGGCAGATGAGAGAGAGTGAGCAGAGTTGGGGGAAAAGGGGGCGGGGAGGGGTGGGAGTTGTGGGGGGATGAAGAGGAGGGAAACGATGGGGCGGGGGAGAGAAGGCGACAGACAGAAGGCGACAGACAGAGAGAGAGAGAGAGAGAGAGAGAGAGGGGGAGAGAAGGCGACAGACAGAGAAGAGAGAGAGAGAGAGAGAGAGAGGGAGAGAGGCGACAGAGAGAGGCGGAGACAGGCCGACAGAGAGAGAGAGGGAGAGAAGGCGACAGACAGAGAGAGAGAGGGGGGGGAGAGACAGACAGAGATGAGATAGAGAGAGAGAGAGAGAGAGAGAGAGAGAGGAGAGAGGGAGAGGAGTAGAGAGAGAGAGAGAGAGAGAGGGAGAGAAGGCGACAGACAAGAGACAGACGAGAGAGAGAGGAGAGAGGATGAGAGAAGGGACAGACAGAGAGAGAGGGGGAGACAGGCGACAGACAGAGAGAGAGAGAGAGGGGAGACAAGGACGACAGAGAGAGCAGAGAGACGAGAGAGAAGGACAGAAGGCGACAGACAGAGAGAGAGGAGAGGAGAGAGAAGAGAGAGACAGACGGAGAAGGCGACGACAGAGAGAGAGAGGGGGGGGGGGAGAGAAGAGCGAAGACAGAGAGAGAGAGAGAGAGAGAGGGAGAGGGGAGAGAGAAGCGACAGACAGAGAGAGAGAGAGAGAGAGAGGGGGCGAGAGAGGCGACAGACAGAGAGAGAGAGAGAGAGAGAGAGAGGGGAGGAGAAGAGAGGGAGAGAAGGCGACAAGACAAGAGAGAGAGACGCGACAGAGAGAGAGGAGAGAGAAGGCGACAAGGGACAGACAGAGAGAGAGAGAGAGAGAGGGAAGAGAGAGAGAGAAGCAGGCGACAGACAGAGTGGAGGGGGGGGAGAAGCGACAGACAGAGAGAGAGAGAGAGAGAGAGAGGGGGAGAGAAGCGACAGACAGAGAGAGAGAGAGAGAAGGGAAGAGAAGGCAGACATAAGAGAGAGAGGAGAGAGGGGAGAGAATAGACGGAGAGGAAGGGGCGAACAGACAGAGAGAGAGAGAGAGAGGAGAGAGAGAGAGAGAGGAGAGAGGGAGAGAAGGCGACAGACACAGAGAGAGAGAGAGAGAGGGGGAGAGAAGGCGACAGACAGAGAGAGAGAGGAGGATGAGAGAGGCGACAGACAGAGAGAGAGGGGGAGACAAGGCGACAGAGAGAGAGAGAGAGAGGGGGAGACGGCGACAGACAGAGAGAGAGAGAGGGGAGACAAGCGAGACAGAGAGAGAGAGAGAGGGGAGAGAAGGACGAGACAGAGAGAGAGAGAGGGAGAGAAGGCGACAGACAGAGAGAGAGGGGGGGGGGAGAGAAAGCGACAGACAGAGAGAGAGAGAGAGAGAGAGAGAGAGAGAGAGAGAGGGGAGGAGAGAGAGAGACGACAGACAGAGAGAGAGAGGAGGGAAGGGGGAGAGAAGGCGAAGACAGAGAGGAGAGAGAGAGAGAGAGAGGGGGGAGAGAAGGCGACAGAGACAGGAGAGAGAGAGGAGAGGGGAGAGGCCGAAGGACAGAGAGAGAGAGAGAGGGGAGAGAAGGCGACAGAGAGAGGGGGGAGGAGAAAGCGGCGGAGGAGAGAAGGCGACAGACAGAGAGAAGAGAGGGGGAGAAGGCGACAGACAGAGAGATGAGAGACAGGAGAGAGGAGAGGAGAGAAAGACAGAGAGTGGGGGCTGAGAGGAAAGCGAGACAGAGAGAGAGAGGAGAGAGAGGGACAGACAGAGAGAGAGAGAGAGAGACACCGGAGAAGACAGACAGAGAGAGAGGGGGGGGAGAGAAGCGACAGACAGAGAGAGAGAGAGAGGGCGGGGAGAGGAGGCGACAGACAGAGAGAGAGAGAGGCGGCAGAGAAGGCGAGACAGAGAGAGAGAGAGGGGGAGAGGAGGTGACAGAGAGAGAGAGAGAGAGAGATGAGGGGGAGAGAGTAGACAGACAGAGAGAGAGAGAGAGAGAGAGGGAGAAGTAGAGAAGGCGACAGACAGAAGAGAGAGAGAGAGAGGGAGAGAGGCTGGGGGGGGGGGGGGGGGGGGGGAAGGGGGGAGAAAATGCGACAGACAGAAGAGAGAGAGAGAGAGAGAGAGGGGGGGAGGAAGGAGACAGGGACAGAGAGAGAGGGAGAGAGAGAGAGGGGGAGAGAGGCGACAGACAGAGAGGAGAGAGAGGGTGGAGAAAGGCGACAGTACAGAGAGAGAGAGAGCAGAGAGAGAAGAGAGAAGGGCGGAGTGGGAGAGGAGGCGACAGACAGACAGAGAGAGAGGGGGAGAGAAGGCGACAGACAGAGAGAGAGGAGACAGAGATAGGGCCCACTCCCTCAGCCGGAACCACCCTCACTCACCAGGGTGGGATGCGGAGATTATTACCCATCTGTTTCAGTCCGAGGGCATGTTTGGAGACCTGGCGAACCTCCCCGTCCCAGGCCTGTATCTCCTGCTTGCGTGACGCTGAGTCTGCAGCTAACATGGCATCAATGGAGGCAGAAACCTGGAGGGAGACATCCCAGTGAGAACAGGCCCAGTCTCACACCCAAAACTCTATACAAAGACTGGAAAGCTCCGAATGAGACAGAGGGAGGGAGGGAGGCAGCGCGCCGCGGGAGGGGGCCCGGGCCGAGGGAGGCAGCGCGCCGCGGGAGGGGGCCCGGGCCGAGGGAGGCAGCGCGCCGCGGGAGGGGGCCCGGGCCGAGGGAGGCAGCGCGCCGCGGGAGGGGGCCCGGGCCGAGGGAGGCAGCGCGCCGCGGGAGGGGTCCCGGGCCGAGGGAGGCAGCGCGCCGCGGGAGGGGGCCGGGGAGGAGGCAGCGCGCCGGGGGGGGCCCGGGCCGAGGGAGGCAGCGCGCCGCGGGAGGGGGCCCGGGCCGAGGGAGGCAGCGCGCGCGGGAGGGGGCCCGGGCCGAGGGAGGCAGCGCGCCGCGGGAGGGGGCCCGGGCGAGGGAGGCAGCGCGACGCGGGAGGGGGCCCGGCGAGGGAGGCAGCGGCGCCGCGGGAGGGGGCCCGGGCCGAGGGAGGCAGCGCGCCGCGGGAGGGGGCCCGGGCCGAGGGAGGGGCAGCGCGCCGCGGGAGGGGGCCCGGGCCGAGGGAGGCAGCGCGCCGCGGGAGGGGGCCGGGACCAGGGAGGCAGTCGCGGCGGGAGGGGGCCCGGGCCGAGGAGGGCAGCGCGCCGCGGGAGGGGGCCGGGCCCGGGCGAGGGAGGCAGCGCGCCGCGGGACGGGGCCCGGGCCGGGGCCGGAGGGAGGGCAGCGCGCCGCGGGACGGGGCCCGGGCCAGGGCCGAGGGAGGCAGCGCGCCGCGGGACGGGGCCCGGGCCAGGGCCGAGGAGGCAGCGCGCCCGGGACGGGCCCGGGCCAGGGCCGAGGGAGGCAGCGCGCCGCGGGACGGGGCCGGGGCCCGGGCCGAGGGAGGCAGCGCGCCGCGGGACGGGGCCCGGGCCAGGGCCGAGGGAGGCAGCGCGCCGCGGGACGGGGCCCGGGCCCGGGCCGAGGGAGGCAGCGCGCCGCGGGACGGGGCCCGGGCCAGGGCCGAGGGAGGCAGCGCGCCGCGGGACGGGGCCCGGGCCAGGGCCGAGGGAGGCAGCGCGCCGCGGGACGGGGCCCGGGCCCGGGCCGAGGGAGGCAGCGCGCCGCGGGACGGGGCCCGGGCCCGGGCCGAGGGAGGCAGCGCGCCGCGGGACGGGGCCCGGGCCAGCGGGCCGAGGGAGGCAGCGCGCCGCGGGACGGGGCCGGGCAGGGCCGAGGGAGGCAGCGCGCCGCGGGACGGGGCCCGCCAGGGCCGAGGGAGGCAGCGCGCGCGGGACGGGGCCCGGGCCGGGCCGAGGGAGGCAGCGCGCCGCGGGAGGGGGGGCCCGGGCCGAGGGAGGCAGCGCGCCGCGGGAGGGGGCCCGGGCCCGGGCCGAGGGAGGCAGCGCGCCGCGGGACGGGGCCCGGGCCAGGGCCGAGGGAGGCAGCGCGCCGCGGGACGGGGCCCGGGCCAGGGCCGAGGGAGGCAGCGCGCCGCGGGACGGGGCCGGGGCCAGGGCCGACGGAGGCAGCGCACTGCAGGAGGGGGCCAGGGCCGAGGGTGAGTCACACTGTGGGGAGAGGAGGCAAGAGGAAGTGGGTGCCAGGACTGAGGGTGCATCGCACTGTGGGGAGAGGAGGCAAGGGGAATGAGAGGGGTCAGGGCTCAGGGTGCGTTGTACTGTTGGAGGCAGCTCTGAATTGTATATTTCTCTCCGAGTGCTCGATATTGGGAGGTTACACAGCTGGGATAATGTAGAGGGACTACTGTATTGCAGCTGTCTCTGGGAGTGCTCGACATTGGTGGATTACACTGTCAGGGTGATGTAGAGTACCGACAGAATATCAAACACGGAGTATAGCCTGTGAATAATTTTTAGTCCTTCACGTACCCTGTCCCGCACAGCCGTTGACATTAGTGTCAGCGATTCTCTGGGAATGATCGCATTCTCTGGTAAGATTACTACCTTCACCTCCTCGTCATAGTCGAAGTTCTCCGTGTCCACATCGAATCCACCTTCCACGCCTCGGGGGGGGGAGGGAACGAGGTGGAGTAAAAAGAGTCAGGTCAATGCAATCTCACCAGTGTGACCTGCCACCCGTGCCCAGCTCGGACCCAGCATCACGCTCTATCCTTCTCCGTCACCCTCCCTGTGTCCCAGCCTCACTCACGATTCCTTTTGCCCTCCTGGATTGACAGGCACGGGGACACAGAGGCACACGGACAGAAGCGTACCGCCCGCCTCTCGCACCCACACATCCTCTTTCTCATGCGCCCACCTACCCCCCTCTCTCTCTCTCTCATTCTCCCCTCCAACTCCATCCCCCCAGCACCTTCCCCCCCCCCCCCACAACTCTCTCTCTTCTCCTCCCACCCATCTCTCTCCCCCATCCCATGCCCACAACCACCCCCCCATCCACCCCCAATCCCACCCCAACCCACCCACAACCCCCTCTCCCCCATCCCATGCACCCACAACCCCCCAACCCACCAAACCCCCCCCCATCTCCCCCACAACCCCCCATCCCCCCCCAAACCCCCCCAACTCACCCCCCACCCACAACCCCCTCTCTCCCCCATCCCACCACAACCCCCCCAACCCCCCACCCACAACCCCCCCCACCCCACCCACAACCCCCCAAACTCACCACCACAACCCCCTCCCCCATCCCATCCCACACAACCCCCCCCATCTCACCCACCCACAACCCCCTCTCTCCTCCATCCCATCCACAACCCCCCATGTCCCATCCCCCCCCACCCACAACCCCCCCCATCCCACAACCCCCCATCCCCATCCCACCCACAACCCCCCCAACTCACCCACCCCAACCCCCTCTCCCCCCATCCCACCCACCACAACCCACTCCCATCCAACACCCACAAACCCCTCCATCCATCCAACCCACACCCCCTCCCATCCCATCCAACCCACACACCCACATCCAACCACACCCCCTACCCCTCCCATCCAACCCACACCCCCTCCCATCCAATCACCACCCACACAGCCGCACCCATCGCGCCCATCTCTCACCCAGCCATCCCATTCTGCCACAAAACCCACCCCTCCATCACACCCACCCACAATCCCCCTCTCTCTCCCCATCATAACCCACACCCACTCCCATTCCCAATCACCCACTTACACAGCCCCCACCCTCTTTCCCATCGCACCCATCCACAATCCCCCCTCTCCCAATCACCACCCTCTCTCCATCGCACCCCACCGGCCCACATGCCCCCTCCCATAACCCCAATCACCCACACACACTCCCCCTCTCTCTCTCTCCCCCACCCACACAGCCTCAGCCTCTCTCCCATCGACCCACCCACCCCCACATCCCCCCTCTCCCATCCCAATCACCACCCACACATCGCCCCACCCTCTCTCTCCCATCGCACCAAGAACCCTCCCCCTCTCCCAATCACCCACCACACAGCCCCCACACTCTCCCCATCGCACCCCACCTTTTGCTCTCTCCCATCGCACCCCACCTCCCCCGTGTCGTCGCCCCTTACCAATGGCCAATCGAGTGGGTTTTTTCTTGGGGGGATCTCCAGCCCCACTGCTGCCGTCATCCACTTTCTGAAAAACAGAGGTGGGAGATGGGAGCACCTCAGAGTTTACTCAGGCAGGGGGGAAGAAGAGGAATAGCAGAATCCTACAGTGCAGAGGGAGGCCGGTCGGCCCATTGGGTGCATACTGAACACAATTCTAACCAGGCCCCATTCCCATAATCCCAACTGCAGCACAGTGGTTAGCACTGCTCAGCGCCAGGGACCTGGGTTCAATTCCCGAACTGCACTCCACTGCCCGCACATTATCCCCACGTCTGCATGGGTTTCCTCCAGAAACTCCAGGTTTCCGCCCACCATCCGGAGATGTGCAGGTTAGGTAGATTGGCCATGCTAAATTGCCCCTTAGCGTCAGGGGAATTAGCAGGGTAAATGTGAGGGGTTACGGGGTTAGGGCCTGGGTGAGATTGTGGTCGCTGCAGGCTCGATGGGCTGAATACCCTTCCTCTGTACTGTAGGGATTCTGTGTATTTATCCTGCCAATCACCCCGGCACGAAGGGGCAAGTGGCCAATCCATCTAACCTGCACACCTTCGGAATGCTGGAGGAAACCCACACAGACACAGGGAGAATGTGCAGACTCCACACAGACAGTGACCCGAGGCCGGGAATCAAACCTGGGTCCCTGGCGCTGAGAGGCAGCAGTGCTAACCCACTGTGCCTTCCCGGGAATCGATCCCGGGACCTTGGTGCTGTGAGGCAGCAGTGCTAACCCACTGTCTCACCGTGCCCCCCTCCACGGGAATCGAACCCAGGTCCCTGGCGCTGTGAGACAGCAGTGCTAACCCACTGTCACTGTGCCCTCCCAGGAATCGAACCCGGGTCCCTGGCGCTGTGAGACAGCAGTGCTAACCCACTGTCACCGTGCCCTCCCAGGAATCGAACCCGGGTCCCTGGCGCTGTGAGACAGCAGCGCTAACCCACTCTGTCACCGTGCCCTCCCAGGAATCGAACCTGGGTCCCTGGCGCTGTGAGACAGCAGTGCTAACCCACTGTGTCACCGTGCCCTCCCAGGAATTGAACCTGGGTCCCTGGCACTGTGAGACAGCAGTGCTAACCCACTGTGTCCTCCCAGGAATCGAACCCGGGTCCCTGGCGCTGTGAGACAGCAGTGCTAACCCACTGTGCCCCCCAGGGAATCGAACCCGGGTCCCTGGCGCTGTGAGACAGCAGTACTAACCCACTGTCACCGTGCCCTCCCAGGAATTGAACCCGGGTCCCTGGCGCTGTGAGACAGCAGCGCTAACCCACTGTGTCACCGTGCCCTCCCGGGAATCGAACCCGGGTCCCTGGCGCTGTGAGACAGCAGTACTAACCCACTGTGCCCCCCAGGGAATCGAACCCAGGTCCCTGGCGCTGTGAGACAGCAGCGCTAACCCACTGTGCCACGCCTCTCCACATGGGAAAGAGGGGGAGCAGAAGCCAATTTTTACAGATCGGAATCTCTCGCCCCATTGCGCTGTGGGATCCTTGTTTTCACTGTGCTCCATCTCTTTCAGTCTGAGCTCGTGAGCAACACCCTTCGAGCCTGCTCCACTATTCATTTTGAGCAGGGCTGATCATCAAATCCAATATCCTGATTACACCCTCCCCATATCCCTCTAGCCCCAAGAGCGACACCGAATTAATTCTTGAAATCACACATTTTGATTTCAACTGCTTTCTGCGAGAGTGAATTCCACACATTCTCCACCCTCTGGGAAAAGAAATTTCTCCTCACCTCAGTCCTAAAAGGTTTACCCTTTATCCCCAAACTATGACTCCCTTCTTCCGAACACCGCCCCCCCCCCCCCCCCCCCCCAATCGGGAACATTCTTTCTGAATCTACCCTGTCTAACACTGTTAGAATTTTGTAAGTTTCTATCAGATCCCCTCCCACTCTTCTAAACTCCAGTGAATATAATCCTAACCGACTTAGTCCCTCCTCATATGACAGACCTGCCATACCAGCCTGGTAAACCTTCATCGCATTCCCACTCCTGTATGTGGCACAGCGGTTAGCACTGCTGCCTCTGAGCAGCAGGGATCTGGATTTGATTCCCGGTTTGGGTCACTGTCTCTATGAGATTTACTGCCTTAACATACGATCTCCTGAAGTGCGGCACCTCACACTTGCCCGGATTAAACTCCATCTGCCATTTCTCCGCCCATATCTGCAACTGATCTATATCCCGCTGTATCCTGTAGCAACCTCCTACACTATCCACAACTCCATCCGTCCTTGTGTGGTCTGCAAACTTAGTAACCCGTCTCTGTGTGTTTTCATCCAAGTCACTTATATAAACAGCAAGAGATCCCAGAATGGATCCTTCCACTTTTTTTAAAAAAATTCATTTATTGTCCATCCCTAACAATGTTGCAACTGTACAAAACTCTGGTGCGGCCGCACTTGGAGTATTGTGTACAGTTCTGGTCGCCGCATTATAAGAAAGATGTGGAGGCATTGGAAAGGGTGCAGTGGAGGTTTACCAGGATGTTGCCTGGTATGGAGGGCAGGTCTTATGGTGTACGAAAAAAGTTGATTTGCTGGTTAAAAGGAAAAAGGAGACTTATGTCAGGATGAGGCTTGAAGGCTCAGTTAGTGCAATGGATAGCTATAGATTAGCCAGGAGGGAGCTAAAGAGTGAATTGAGGAGAGCTAAGAGGGGACACGAGAAGACTTTGGCTGATAGGATTAAGGAGAATCCTAAAGCTTTCTTTAGATATGTTAAGAATAGAAGATTGGTTAGGACAAGATTAGGGCCAGTCATAGACAGCAGTGGGAAGTTGTGCGTGAGCCTGAAGGATTTGAGAGGTACTGAATAAATATTTCCTTGGTATTCACGCAGGTGATGTAAATGTTTTATGGAGACACTGAGGTACAGTGGTTGCAACTGGAAGGTATTGAAGTCGATAGGAGGATTGCTTAGATATTCCGAGGGTTTTGATGTTGGATTAAGTCCCTGGGCCGGACGGGATTACCCTAGGATTCGCTGGGAGGCAAGAGAGGCGATTGCAGAGCCTCTGGCTCTGATCTTCAGGTCGTCGTTTGGTTACGGGTGTGGTTCGTGTCGGAGGGACTGTAGGATAGCGAATGTGGTCCCGTTGTTCAAGAAAGGTAAGGAAAGAGAACCTTCCAGGTAATTATAGGCCAGTGATTCTTACTTCTGTTGTGGGCAAAGTATTGGGAGAATTATTAGGATAGGATTTTATTTATCTTAGAGAGAAATGAATTGATTGGGGATAGTCAGCATGGTTTTGTTGAAGGTAGATCGTGCTATACTAACCTCATTGAGTTTTTTTGAAAACGTGACTAAGGAGTTTGATTGGGGTAAGCGGTTGTTGGTATATATGGATTTATAAGGCGTTTGATAGGTGGCCCTGGAAACTTCTGCGAAATGCAGATGTATGGGATGAGGGTGATTTAGCTAATTGGGTTAGGAATTGCTAGCATATAGACGACAGAGGGTGGTGGTTGATGGGAGATATTCATCTTGGAGTACGGTGACAAGTGGTGTACCTCAGGGATCTGTTTTTGGGCCCCTGTTGTTTGTAATTTTTATAAATGATCTGGATGAGGGTATTGAAGGATTGATTAGTAAAATTTGCAGATGACCCTAAGTCGTGGATAGTGAAGAGGGGTTTTATTAGTTTGCAGATGGCTGGACGAGTTGCAGGCTGGCCGGAGGTGGCAATTGTGAGTTTATGTGGAAAAGTGTGAGGTAATGCACTTGGCAGAGATAATAATTGTGTAGAGTATAGGGCTAATTTGAGGGCTTCTTAGTAGTCTAGATTAACAGAGGGATCTTGGTGTGGTATGGTTCATAGATGCACTGAAAGTAGGCAGTCAGTCGAGAAGGTTTTGTTGAAAGGCATATGGAGTCTGGCTTTTATTGGTAGGGGATTGATTTCAGAGCCGCAACGTCATGTTGGCAACTGTACAAACTCTAGTGCGGCCGCACTTGAGATTGCGTGCAGTTCTGGTCCCTCACATTATAAGGAAAAGATGTGAGGGCATTGGGAGGTAGAGGATGTTGCCTGGTATGGAGGGCAGGTCTTATGAAGAGAGGCTTGACGGTTTTGAGGTTGTTTTCGTTAGAAAGGAGGCGGCTAGAGGGTAACCTTATCGAAACATATAAGATGATTATAGGTTTAGGATAGGGTGGGACAGTGGATAGCCTTTCCCTAGGATGGAGAGAGCTAGCATGAAGGGGACACAGTTCTTTAAATTAAGGGTGATAGTTATAGTACAATATCAGAGGTACGTTCTTTACCCAAGGGTGGTTTCGGTAGTGAAATGCCCTGCCTTCAGCAGTTTGTAGTGCGGTCGCAAGTTTGGTGGCGTGTTTAAGGGTTATTTGATAAGTTTTATGGAAGAGAAGGGAACGGTTGAGTTTGAGGGTCGATTGCTTTTACATATTGGTCGGCACAACATTCGAAGCGATAGGGCTGTTCTGTGGCTGTAATGTTCTATGTTAATTAGGACAGGCTGGGGATTTGAGGTTGTTTTCATTAGAGAGAAGGCAGCTAGAGGTGACTTACTTGAGGCGTAGAAGATGATCGGACGGTTAGATAGGGTTGACAGTGGAGAGCCTTTTTCCTCGATGGAGATGGATAAAACGAGGTACATAGCTTTAAATTAAGGGGTGGTAGTTAGAGGCGATATTAGAAGTAGGTTCTTTACTCAGAAGGTAGTAAGGTGTGGAATGCTCTGCCTGCACAGTTGTGGACTCGCCAACTTTAAGGGCGTTCGAATGGTCAGTGGTTAGACATATGGATAACATTGGAATATTTAGGATAGAGGGTCATAAAATTGGTTTCCATTAGTCGGCGCAACATCGAGGTCTGAAAGGACTGTACGGCACTGTAATGTTCTAGTTGCGTGAGGGCTATTTGATAGTCAATCATATTGCTGTGCTCTGGAGACACACGTAGGGGCCACCAGGTAAGGATTGTCAGCTTTTCCTTCCCGAAAGGACACTAGTGAACTAGATGGGGGTTTTTTCCCCACAATGGTTCCATCAGCCAGATTCTTAATCCAGGTTATTTTGTTACTGTTCCGCCATCTGCCGTGGTAGGATTTTGAATTCAGGTCCCCCCCAGACTATGAGCTGAGTTTCTTGATAATCGGTTGGCGATGACGCCGTTGTCTGCCTCTCTAGAGAGGTGGGAGGAGATTGGACCGCCGCAGCTGGCCACCAGTCCAGCCCTGCTCACCGGAGTACGTGTCCGCGCAGGTGCGGGTAGGCTCTCTGCCCCGTCTTCTGGTATTGTGCTTTTCACATTCTGCTTGCCGAATCCCAGGATCGTGTTCATGCAGATGTAGAGACCCCTCGGACAGCCTTTAAAGTGGGTGGGGGGGAGTGGAGGAAAAAGACAGAGAAAAGGATCAGCGGCTGGGAATGCAGAGAGGCAGCCCGACAAACTGCCCTGTCCTGAAAATAACTTAAAAGTGAAACCTCGAGCTCATGAGGAGGAGTGTAACTGAAGGCAGAGAGGAACCTCCACAATCCAGGCATGTTTTAAATTCTTTTTATAGGATGGGGGCGTCCTTTTGGCTAGGCCAGCCTTTAGTATCCATCCCTAAGTCCCCTTGAGAAGGTGATGGAGTGAGACAGTGGGTTAGCGCTGTTGCCTCAGACTGCCAGGATCAATTCCGCCCTTGAGTCACTGTCTGTATGGAGTTTTGCACATTCTCCCTGATCTGTGTGGTTTTCCTCCTCGTGCTCCAGTTTTTCCTCCCACATCAACGATATGCTGATTAGGTTCGACTGGTCATGCTTAAATTTCCCCTGTCAACATCCACATTGGCCATGCTAAGCTGTCCTTTCGTATCAATAAATGTATATTAGGTGGATTTGCCAGGCGGAATTGCCCTTAGTGCCCAAGATGTGGCAGTTAGAGTGGGATTTGGACCATGCTAATTGTCTCCTAGTGTCACAGATGTGCAAAGTTAGAGTGATTGGCCATGCGATTGCCCCTTAGTATATAACATAGAACTTAACAGCACAGAACAGCCCTTGGCTTCGATGTTGCCCGACCAATATAGAAAGCAATGCCCCTCCAAACTAAACCATTCCCTTCTCTTCCATATACTTTTCAACTACCTCTTAAACGCACCAACTTGGACGCAATCTACAACTCTGCAGCAGGCATTCCATTCCCGAACCACCTTTGGGTAAAGACCTAACCCTCTGATATCCGTCCTATAATTATCACCCCTTATTTAAAGCTGTGTCCCTCGTGCAGTTTCTCCACCTAGGAAAAAGGCTATCACTGTCTACCCTATCCAAACCTCTAATCATCTTATATGTTTCTATTAGGTCCCCTCTTAGCCGCCTCCTTTCTAACGAAAACAACCTCAAATCCCTCAGCCTCTCTTCATAAGACCTTAGTGTTCAAAGATGTGCAGGTTAGAGTGGATTGGCCATGCTAAATTGCCCCTTAGTGTCCAAAGATGCGCAGGTTGGGGGGATTAGCCATGCTAAATTGCCCCTTAGTGTCTCATGATGTGTAAAATAGATGGATTGGCCATGCTAAATTGCCCCTTAGTGTCTCATGATGTGTAGAATAGATGGATTGGCCATGCTAAATTGCCCCTTAGTGTCTCATGATGTGTAAAATAGATGGATTGGCCATGCTAAATTGCCCCTTAGTGTCTCATGATGTGTAGAATAGATGGATTGGCCATGCTTAATCGCCCTTTAATGTCCAAAGATATATAGGGTAGGTAGATTAGGCCATGGTAAATTACACTTTAATGTCCAAAAATGTGCAGGTGAGGTGGATTGGCCATGCTAAATTAGAACATAGAACATTACAGCACAGAACAGGCCCTTCGGCCTTCGATGTTGCGCCAACCAAAATAAAAAGCAATGCCCCTCCAAACTAAACCATTCCCTTCTCTTCCATATACTTATCAATTAACCGCTTAAACGCCACCAAACTTGGCGCATCTACAACAGCTGCAGGCAGGGCATTCCACTCCCTAATCACGCTTTGGGTAAAGAACCTACCTCTGATATCCGTCCTATAACTCATACCCCTTAATTTAAAGCTGTGTCCCCTCGTGCTAGCTTTCTCCATCCTAGGAAAAAGGCTATCACTGTCCACCCTATCCCTTGCACCTTAGTGTCCCAAAATGAGTAGATTCGGGAATTAGCAGAGAAATATATGGAGTTATAAATATAGGACGTGAGCAAGATGCTCTGTGGGAGAGTCAGTGTCAACTCAATGGACCAGAAGGCCTGTTCTGCACTGCGGGGAAGCTATAATTGAATCTGCTGCAGTGCCACGTTGGTGTAGATACGCCCACTACGTTGTTAGAGAGGGAGTTTTAACCCAGTGACACTGAAGGAAAGACTGATATATTCGCAAGTCAAGATGGTGTGGAACCCGCAGGTGGTGCTGTTAGCAGGTACCTGCTGCCCTTCCCTTCCTGGATGGTACAGGTAGGGAGTGGAAGGTTCTAGGGAACCCTGGCAGAGCATCTTGTAGACACAGGAAGAAATTTCCTCATACAGCAAGCGGTTACGATCTGGAACGTGTTGACAAAGTTGGATGGGAGGGTGAGCTGTAAGAAGGATGCAGAGATCCTTCAGTGTGATTTGTACCAAGCTGAGTGAACGAGCAAATGCGAGGCAGATGCAGTGTAATAAACAAAGAACAGCACGGGAAACAGGCCCTTCGGCCCAATGAGCCCGCGCCGCCACCCCGATGTTCCCACCTCTACTCATGATCCCTGTCCATGTTTATAGATCTATGGATTAAAAAACCAAATTTGAGACAATTTAGGGAGAATTTATTTTCCCAATTAGCCTAAGAGCACATCTTTGGGATGTGGGAGGAAACCGGAGCACCCGGAGAAAACCCACGCAAGCACGGGGAGAATGCACAACTCCCACAGACACAGGCCCAAATCCATGTATCTGCACAGCACAGCGATAGTCACTGAGCTGTCGTGTTGCCCATCAAAAGGTCCAGGTCAAGCGTACACTAACGACGTGAAGCACTAGGATACTCTCGAAAAAAAAAATCCAAGAGCAGCCCTCTCACGACCCATCGTGTGTATGCCCCTTGTTAGACAACAAGGTGGACCAAAGCACCTGTAGGATAAAAACAAGTACATCAATATCATCATCTATTTACACACTTCCCAGGGACTCCCAAGGCTCATGATCCCTAATTTAAATCAGTTTTCTATACCCCTCCATTCCCATTCTGTTCATGTGCCCATCTAAGTATCTCTTAAATAACTCCAGAGTACCTGCTTCCACCACTTTACTTGGCAGCGCATTCCATACCCTCACCACCCTCTGTGTGAAAAACTCCCTCTAGCATCCAAATTATACCTTACCCCCCTCACCCTAAGCCCGTGACCCCTCGTGCTATTCGAGTCCATCCTAGGAAAAAGCTTAACCCTGTTTATCTATACCCCTCATAATCTTGTACACCTCTATTAGATCTCCTCTAAGTCTACGTCTTTCTAAGGAAAACAGTCCCAATTTGCCTAACCTCTCCTCGTAACTCAGACCTTCCATACCAGGCAGCATCCTGTTAAACCTCCTCTGCACTCTCTCCAGAGTCTCCACGTCCTTCCGGTAGTAAGGCGACCAGAACTGGACGCAGTATTCCAAATGAGGTCTAACCAACGTTTTATACAACTGCATGTGAGGTTAGCCACTTTGGAAGCAAGAACAGGAAGGCAGGTTACTATCTGAATGTCTATAAGAGAGGGGAACGTTTAACAAGACCTGGGTGTCCTTGTGCATCAATTGCTGAAGGTAAGCGTGCAGGTGCAGCAGGCGGTAAAGAAGGCAAATGGTATGTTGGCCTTCACAGCGAGAGGGCTTCAGTACAGGAGCAGGGATGTGTTGGTGCAGTTATACAGGGCCTTGGCGAGGCCACACCTGGAGGAAGGTGTGCAGTTTTGGTGCCTTTACCTGAGGAAGGATGTCTTTGCTACAAAGGGAGTGCAGAGAAGGTGCACGAGGCTGATTCCTGGAGCGGCAAGACTGATGGATGAGAAGAGATCAAGTCGGTTAGGATTTTATTCACTGGAGTTCAGGAGAACGAGGGGGGGGGAAAATCTCACAGAAACCTATAAAATTGTAACAGGATTAGACAAGGTAGATTCAGAAAGAATGTTCCGGATGGCGGGGGGAAAGTCCAGGGCTAACAGTGTCAGGATGCAGAGTGAAGCATTTATCATCAAAGGATGGAATTCACTCCCACTGAGAGTAGTTGAGGCCAAAATATTGTTTGCTTTCAAAGAAGAGTTAGATACAGCTCTTGGGGCAAAGGGGATCGAAGGATATTGGAGGGGAGAAGGGAGGGATCAGACAACCAGCCATGATCATACTGCATGGCACAGCAGGCTCGAAGGACCGAATTTCTATGTTTCGATGAGAACGAGTCGCGCAAAAAGCAAAGGTGCTTCCCGCGGACAGACCTTCTCTTGCAGCGAGTGGTTGGGGAAAGTGAGAGGCCGGCGGAGGCACGTTTCCAATTCAGAGGGAACGTCAAAGGTCATCTGAAAAAAAAGGAGCAAGGCCCAGGGAGAAAAACAGAGGAGATAGAAGGGGCAGAACGAGCGGTCTCCTCACAAGGAGGGAGGGCCCCCCTCACTTCTGGAAGAGGATCGCTGACGGGGACGTGGTGTCTCTGGCGAGACCAGCACCTATTGCCCACCTCTTGAGAAGGTGGTGGGCGATCATTGAAGACCGCTGCAGTCACTGCGTGGCATAGGTACACCCGCAGCGCTGTTAGGGAGGGGGAAATTGCAGGGTTCCCAGCCGGCTGACAGTGAAGGGAGGGCCTGCAGCGCCTTGTCGATCGCACCCTCCCCGTTCACTGACTGCCCTTCATCTAGCTGGTGTCTCTTGGCTGCCATCAGTAGGTGTAGGACAGGAAAGACCTTGCACCTTGGGAGAAGCGAGGCGAGAGGAGGGGGGGAACACAGCAGGGGCTGATACATTTCCAAGTCAGGATGGCTGATAGTGCCTGATAGGGGAACTTGCAAGTGGTGGGAGTTCCCCATTTGTCTGGTGCCCCTCCTTGTCCTTCAAGGTGCTGAAGACTGATGGGCTCAACAGCAAGCCATTTATCAATCCTGAAATGCCTGTGAACTTGGGGCCCTTCCAGAGGGCACAGTTTTGAGTCAACTACCATTGCAGTTGGAAGGGTAAAAAGGCAAAGGATTATACTATGAATAAAGAACAAAACAGCACGGGAAACAGGCCCTTCGGCCCAACGAGCCCGCGCCGCCACTCCGATGTTCCCACCTCTACCCGTGGATCCCTGTCTACGTTTATGGATCTATGGATTAAAAACCAAATTTGAGACAATTTAGAGAGAATTTGTTTTGCCAATCAGCCTAAGAGCACATCTTTGGGGATGTGGGAGGAAACCGGAGCACCTGGAGAAAACCCACGCAAGCACAGGGAGAATGCGCAAAACTCCCACACAGACACAGGGCCCCAAATCCGTGTATCTGCACAGCAACAGCGATAGTCACTGAGCAGTCGTGTTGCGGTAGGACCCTGTATTAAATATTGGAGAGGGTATCCACAGATCGCTGAAGATGGCAGGACAGGAACTTGATTTTATTTATTGTCGCATGTATTGGGATACAGTGAAAGGCATTATTTCTTGCAAGCTATACAGACAAAGCATACTCTTCATAGAAAAGGAGAGTGCAGAATGTAGTGTTACAGTCCTAGCTGGGGTAGAGAAAGATCAACATCATTTAAAAGTCTGATAGGAGCAGGGAAGAAGCTGTTCTTAGTCGGTCGGTACGTGAGCTCAGACTTTTGTATCGTTTTCCTCATGGAAGGCGGCAGAGGAGAGAATATCAGGATGGGTGGGAGATGTTTAATTACACTGGCTGCTTTGCCGAGGCAGTAGGAAGTGTAGACAGAGTTGATGGATGGAAGGCTGGTTTGCGTGATGTATTGGGCTACATTCACAATTTTTTGTGTTTCTTCCAATCTTGGTCAGAGCAGGAGCCATACCTGTTGTTGATACAGCAACAGGTAAGATGGATAATGTTACATATTTAAGCGGTTGCAGGATTGCTTTAAGAGCCAGCCACATAATTTGATGGTGTCGTCACTGGGGTGCTCCATTTGGTTTCTATTCCGTGCAGGCAAAAGCTCCTACAAATAAATCTGTTCATAAAGTCCGGGCATTGCAGTTAAGAAGTGTGATGCTGCTTTTAGCAGAGGGGGTGGGCAAGAGGCCAGTTGGCACTACTGCCACTCAGCACCAGTGACCCGGGTTCAATTCCGGCCTCAGGTCACGGTTTGCATTAACCCAAACCTGCCCCCAGCCCCACTACTGTCTGCATGGGTTTCCTTCAGGGGCTCCAGTTTTCCTTCCACACTCCAAAGACGTGTAGGTTTGGTGGATTGGCCATGCTAAATTAGCGTCAGGGGAATTAGCAGGATAAATGCGTAAGGTCGCGGGGTAGGATTGTCATTGGTGCAGATTCGATGGGCTGAATGGCCTCCACGGGTAGAGGTGGGAACATCGGGGTGGCGGCACGGGCTCGTTGGGCCGAAGGGCCTGTTTCCCGTGCTGTTTTGTTCTTTTGCACTGTCGGGATTCTGTGATCCTTAAGAAATCTGCGTATCATGTTCCTCGTAAGGGATATGTTTAGACTTCAGCTCTGGTTTGCGAGGTGCCTGTATGTCTAAGAAATCTCTTAAATTGATAGCTGGGCAAACACGATAAGTACTTCAGAGCTTTGTTTTCAGCTGAGCTAATGCATTTGTGTTTACTTAGGTTTTCCCTGGAGTTTCAGAGTAAAGTTTTGATTCGATTGATTGATGGGACAGTCATGTGATTAAAGGGACAAGCTAAGCTGGCAGAGAAAACGCAGCTACACTTTCATCTTTTAAACAGTTACTGCCTGATTCTAAAATAAGCAAGATGTGAGTCTTTCTCCCCTCGAAGTGCTCTGAAAGTTGTAGTATTTTTTAAATCATTCGTGGGACATGTAAGCCTATTGAGTGTGCACCGACTATAATCCAACGCAGGTCCCATCGCCGTAACCCGACATTTACTCTAGCTAGTCTCCTTAACACTAAAAGGCAACTGATCAAGGCCAATCCACCTCACTTACACATCTGTGGAGTGTGGGGGGGCATGGAGCACCAGGACATTGGACATTGGCGTGCGTGTGTGGCCAATGTAATTATGCGCATCCCGAGGTGCCCTTGAACTGAGTTGTTTTGCTAGGCCATTTCAGAGGGCAGCTGGGAGTCAACCACATTGCTGTGGCTCTGGACTCACATGTAGGACAGACCAGGTAAGGACAGCAGATTTCCTTCCCTAAAGGTCATTAGTGAACCAGATGGGTCTTCCCGACAATGAGTTTCATGATGATCAATAGATTCTCAATTCCAAATTTTTTTTGTACATTGAATTCAAATTCCATCATCTGCCGTGGCGGGATTCGAACCTGGGGTGCCCAGAACATTAACAGAGCTTCTGGATGAATTGTCTAGCGATAGTACCACTAGGCCACTGCCTTTGTGTTAATGTTTATTTATAAGTGCCACAAGTAAGCTGACATTAACAGTGCAATGAAGTTAATGTGAAAATCCCTTAGTCACCACACTCCACGGTGGCACAACAATTAGCACTGTGGCTTCACAGTGCCAGCGACCAGAGTTCGATTCCTGGCTTGGGTCACTGTCTGTGTGGGGTTTGCACATTCTTCCTGTATCTGCGTGGGTTTCCGCCGGGTGCTCCGGTTTCGTCCCACAGTCCAAAGGTGTGCAGGTTAGGTGGATTGGCCATACCAAATTCTCCCTCAGCATAATCCGAACAGGCGCCGGAGGGGATTTTCACAGTAACTTCATTGCAACGTTAATGTTAAACCTCCTTGTGCCACGAAAAATGTAAATAAATCAATAAATTCCAGAGCCTGTTTGGGTTACACTGAAGGAGAATTTAGCACAGCCAATGCTTCCTAACCAGCACGTCTTTCAGACTGTGGTGGGAAACCGGAGCTTACGGAGAAAACCCACGCAGACACAGGGAAAACATGCAGATTCCGCACAGTGACTCAAGCCAGGAATCGAACCCAAGTCCCTGGCGCCGTGAGTCAGCAGTGCTCAGCACTGCGCAATCCTGTATCAGTTAAACTGCTGTTAAACAAAAATTGCTTTGCAAATTCTCAGTATTCAGTAGAACCTGAGGTGAAAAAATATCGTCACATTAATGCCAAAAATAACAAAAGGATGGAGTTTAGTCTGACTGTAAAATATACTTTGGTTTCTGATCTGGTACCAGGCAGAAAGCATGTAGGGCAGCAGGTTATTGTCTACACGGGCTTCAGTAAGGCCTTTTGACAAGGCCCCTCATGGCAGACAGGTCAGAAGATGAAGTCGCACGGGATCGGAGGTGAGCTGGCAAGGTGGATCCAAAACTGGCTCGGTCAAAGAAGACAGAGTGTGGCAGCGGAAGGGTGTGTTTCTCAATGGAGGGCTGTGACAAGTGACGTTCCCCAGGGATCAGTGCTGGGACCTTTGCTATTCGTGATACATACAAATGATTTGGAGGAGAACATAACCGGTCGATTAGTAAGTTTGTAGATGACACAAAAGTTGGTGGATTTGCAGATAGTAGTGAGGACCATCAGAGGATACAGATCAGTTGGAGACTTGGAGAGATGGCAGATGGAGTCTAATCTGGGCAAATGTGAGGTAATGCATTTCGGAAGGTCTAATAAAGATAAGAAATATACAGTAAATGGCAGAACCCCTAAGAGTATTGATAGGCAAATGGATCTGGGAGAACTGGTACACAGGTCACTGGATGTGGCAACGCAGGCGGAGAAGTTAGTCAAGAAGGCAAATGGCATGCTTGCCTTCATCGACCGGGATGCTGAGTTTAAAAACTGTTAAAACACGTTATGGCTTTATAGAAACCTTAGTTAAATCGCACTTAGAACATAGAACATTACAGCGCAGAACAGGCCCTTCGGCCTTCAATGTTGCACCGACCAATTAAGAAAAAGCAGTGACCCTCTAACCTAAACCATTCCCTTTTCATCCATAAATTTATCTACTAACCTCTTAAACGCCCCCAAACTTGGCGCATCTACAACTGCAGCAGGCAGGGCATTCCATACCCTTACCACCCTCTGGGTAAAGAACCTACCTCTAACATCCGTCCTATAACCACCACCCCTTAATTTAAAGCTGTGTCCCCTCGTGCCAGCTCTCTCCATCCTAGGAAAAAGGCTATCACTGTCCACCCTATCTAAACCTCTAATCATCTTATATGTTTCGATAAGGTCTCCTCTTAGCCGCCTTCTTTCTAACGAAAACAACCTCAAATCCCTCAGCCTCTCTTCATAAGAGCCGCCCTCCATACCAGGCAACATCCTGGTAAATACACTTGGAACATAATGTTCAATTCTTGTCGTCACACTACCAGAAGGACGTGCAGGCTTTAGAGAGGGTTACAGAAAAGATTTACCAGGATGTTGCCCCTGGTACGGAGGGGATTAACTACGAGGAGAAACTTGGTTTGTTCTCACTGGAGGTTGAGGGGGAGACCTGATAGAAGTCTGCAAGATTATGAGAGGCAGAGTGGATAGTCAGAAGCTTTTTCCCCAGGGTGGAAGAGTCAATAATTAGGGGGCACAGGTTTAAGGTGCGAGGGGCAAGGTTTAAAGGAGATGTACAAGGCAAGTTTGTAGTGGGTGGCTGGAACTCATCGTCAGGGAAGGTAATGGACGCCAAGATGGTAGTAACTTTTAAGGGGCGTCTGGACAAATCCACAAATAGGGATGGGAACGGAGGGATATGGTCCCTGAAAAGGTAGAGGGTTTTAGTTCAGACATGCAGCATAATCATGCAGGCTTGCACGGCCAAAGGCCTTGTTCCTGTATTGTAATTTTCTTTGTTCTAATTGCAGGTTAGGTGCAGGGGCTATGCTAAATCATCTCTATGTCCCAGGATGTGTAGGTTAGAGCAATTAGCAGGGCAAATGTGCGAGGTTACAGGATAGGGTGGGGATGTGGGGCTGGTGTAAGATGCTGTCAGAGAGTCAGGGCAGACTCGATGAGCCAAATGGCCTCCTTCTGCATTGCAGGGATTCTATGATATGCGATACTCGCCTCTTTTAGCTGAGAAATGGAATGCAAAGAACAAAACAACACAGAAAACTGGCCCTTCGGCCCAACGAGCCCGCGCCGCCTCCTCGATGTCCCCACTTCTAACCATGATCCCAGTCTATGTTTATAGATCTATGCATTGGAACCAAATTTGAGACAATTTAGGGAGAATTTGTTTTGCCAATTAGCCTAAGAGCACATCTTTGGGATGTGGGAGGAAACCGGAGCACCCGGAGAAAACCCACGCAAGCACAGGGAGAATGCGCAAACTCCCACAGACACAGGCTCAAATCCATGTATCTGCACAGCACAGCGATAGCCATTGAGCTGTCGTGTTGCCCATCAACTGGTCCAGTTCAAGTGTACACTAATGACGTGAAACACTAGGCTACTCTCAAAAAAAATCCAAGAGCAGCCCTCTCACAACCCATCGCGTGTATGCACCTTGTTAGACAACAAGGCGGACCAAAGCACCTGTAGGATAAAATACAAGAGTGAGGCGGGGGGGGGGGGGGGGGGTTTAGCTACGATTGGAGTTGTGTAAATGCTGGTGAGGCCGCAGCAGGAGTAGTGCATACAGTTCTGGTCACCACATAAGAAGGGTGTGATCGCACTGCAGTGGGGTGCAGAGGAGATTGACCAGGATGCTGCCTGGTGTCTCAGCCAGTAAGCAGGCTGGGGCTGTTTTGCTCAGAGAAGTGAAGGTTTTGTGGGGAGCTAAAAGAGGAATTTTGCAGTAACTTCGTTGCAGCGTTAATGTGCTTGCAACAAATAAAATTTAACTCTGTGAGGGGCATGGATGGGAAGGCACTTTTCCCACGAGCCGAGGGAATCACGGGGGGGTCACAGATTCAAGGTAAGAGGGAGAAGGTTAAGAGGGGAGTTGAGGAGAAACCCTCCTCACCCAGTGGGTGAGGGGAGTCTGGAACTGACTGCCTGACAGGGTAGTTAAGGGAGATACTCTGGCAGTAAAGGCGGCAGATGGTATGTTGAGTTTAGTAGCAAGAGGGTTTGAGTGTAGGGATGTGCTCTTAGGCTGATTGATGAAACAAATTGTCTCCCCAATTTGGTTCCAATGCAGATGTCTATAAACATAGACAAGGGTCGTAGCTGGAAGTGGGAACGTTGAGATGGCGGAATGGGCTCGTTGGGCCGAAGAGCCTGTTTCCCATGCTGTGTTGTTCTTTGTTCTAAGCCTACAGGGCAGAAAGAGGCCATTCAGCCCATCAAGTCTGTACCGACCATAATCCCACCCAGGCCCTACCCCATATCCCTGCATATTTTACCCACTATTCCCTCTAACCTACGCACCTCAGGACACTATGGGGCAATTTGTAGTATGGCTAATCAACCTAACCCCCACATCTTTGAGGAAAGATTGTGGGAGGAAACCCAAGCAGTCATGAGGAGAATGTGCAAACTCCACACAGACCCAAGCCAGGAATCGAACCCACATTCTTGGAGCTGTGAAGCAGCAGTGCTAACCACTGTGCTACCATGCTGCCGTTAAAAGTCAATTAGGATTATATTCACTGGAGTGAGAGGGGATCTCAGAGAAACTTATAAAATTCTAACAGGGTAGATTCAGAAAGAACATTCTGATGGTTGGGGGGGGGGGGGGGAAAGAGTGCAGAACTGGGGGTGGGGGTCATAGTTTGAGAATAAGAGGTAACCCTTTTAGGACTGAGCTGAAGAGAAATTTCTTCACCCAGAGGGTGGCGAATACGTGGAATTCACTCCCACAGAAAACAGTTGAGGCTAAAACATTGTGTGACTTCAAGAAGAAATTAGATACAGCTCTTGGGATAAGGTGATGGGGGGGGTAAGGTATAATTTGGATGCCAGAGGGAGATTTTTTCACAGACGGTGGTGGGGGTATGGAAACGCGCTGCCAAGCAAAGTGGTGGAGGCAGGTACTCTGGAGTTATTTAAGAAATACTTAGATGGGCACCTGAACAGAATAGGAATGGAGGGGTATAGAAAACGGATTTAAAATAGGGATCATGAGCCTTGGGAGTTCCCTGGGAAGTGTGTAAATAGATGATGATATTGATGTACTTGTTTTTATCCCACAGGTGCTTTGGTCCACCTTGTTGTCAAACAAGGGGCAGACACGCGATGGGTCATGAGAAGACTGCTCTTGGATTTTTTCGAGAGTATCCTAGTGCTTCACGTCATTAGTGTACGCTTGACCTGGACCATTGATGGGCAACATGACAGCTCAGTGACTATCGCTGTGCTGTGCAGATACATGGATTTGGGCCTGTGTCTGTGGGAGTTTGCACATTCTCCCCGTGCTTGCGTGGGTTTTCTTTGGGTGCTCTGGTTTCATCCCAAAGATGTGCTCTTAGGCTAATTGGCAAAACAAATTCTCCCTAAATTGTCTCAAATTTGGTTTTTTAATCCATAGACCTACAAACATAAAGAGGGATCGCGGGTAGAGGTGGGAACATCGGGGTGGCGGCGCGGGCTCGTTGGGCCGAAGGACTTGTTTCCCGTGCTGTTTTGTTCTTGAAGGGACTTGGAGGAATCAGGATATTGAATTCGATGATCAGCTATGATCAAAATGAACGGTGGCAGGAGCTCGGTCTACTGCTTTTATGCAAGCCTCACAGTCTGAGGTACCTCAATCACGTACCCCACTTGCCTGGCCTGAAAATACGTTCCCCCTCAAGGGCCAGAGGGCATAGTCTCAGGATGAAGGGGCGCCAACTTTAAGACTCAGGTGAGGAGGAATTCCTAGAGGGTTGAGTCTGTTTGGCACAGGGAGCTGGACGGGGCAGAGTCCTTACGTGCACTGACGTAGATAGCTTTGACCAACGAGAGAATCAAGGGTTATGGCGTGAAGGCAGGACAAGAGACGTTGGTCGGATTAGCAATGGTCCTACTGAATACGGAGTGGGCTGATTGGCCTCCTCCTCTTTCTCACGCCAAGTCAATTTTTAAAGAGACACAATGTTTTGGAAGAGGTGGGGTGAGAAATTCAGAAACAAAAGCACCAAATGTCATGCCCATGAGATGCACAGAGGAGAAGGAGAATTAAACATTTCTCAGCTAAAAGGGAGATGCAGGCCACTCCGCCCCTCTCCTTTCCTGCTGGTCACACCCCACTACTGTTGTCTTCCACCCGAGTAGGGGACGGTGGGGGACGCCGGGAAATGTAGTCCGCACCATCCCCGCCTACCACTGCTGCCGGTGGCGCCGCAGGGGCGGGAGAACTACAACTCCCAAAGGGCCATGCGCGACGGCAGCCATCTTGGACGCCCAGGGTCTCTGGAGCGGGAAGCGGGGGAACTACAACTCCCGGCGGCCCCGCGCGCCCGTGAGGACTACACCTCCCGGCGGCCACCTTGGGACCGGGGGGGGGGGTGGTGGGGCGCTTCGCCGGACTACGACTCCCGGCGACGCCCGCGCGCGGCCCGGCGGCCATCTTAGCGGCCACCTGGCTTGAGGGGAGGCCGCATCACCCGGCGGGGCACGACGGGAGTTGTAGTTCGGCGCCACTGCGACGCGCCATAGCGGCGCAAGGCGGGCGAGCCGCAGAGGGACTACAACTCCCGGCACGCCCGTCCAAATCACCGAGTCAGCCGAGGCCTACTCCTCCAGGCTTTTCTCTCAAGCGGGCGTGATTGTCATCAATTGGCAATGCAATTCATCCCCATCCCCCCCCCCCGGTCGGAGGGGGTGAAGCTCTAATTTCTTCCCCTCACTCACTGACTGACTCACCGGCGTGTCATAAGAGAAGGCGCACTCGTCCTTGTGGACTCGGTCGCCGCTCCGCGGCACCCGGACGCTGGAGAGAACCGACAGCAGCAAGTCGCCGAACTCCGCCATGACGGCCGGCTGATGGGGTAAGACGGAGGAGGAGGAGGAGAAGCCGCCGCGCGAGAGGAGCAGCAGGAGGAGCCAACACATCGGCCCGCCCTCTCACGGGGGTCTAACCAATCGCCGCCGAATGCCCGAAGCCTCTGACCAATCACCAGGCGAAACTCTGCCCCTGGCAACAGCCGCGGCCAATCATTGACCAGTGCCCGTCCATTGTGGCCTAGATTGATGCCATTCTACGCCAATCAGAAGAAGCCGGCCGCCAGCCCGCTTCTTCCCCCGCCCCACGAGGCCAATCATTCAGATTGACACGCAGGCCCATCAATCAGAGGCCCGCTCTGCTTCACGATGCACCAATCGCGTGGCGGCAGACGGATGTTGATCCCGCCCCCTTCGGGCGGCCGCCCCGGGGTGGGGCGGACCATTGTGACGGCAATTGATTGTCAGGGTACGCCGGCGTCCGCCTCCGATCCGAACCAATCAGAGGAGGCGAGGGGCGTGTTTCTCAGCGTGACTGATGGCGCCTTTTGAAACGGACCATTCGGAGCGCGGGGCGGGGCGAGGTGGACGGCACGGACCAATCAGCGGGGGCCGGCCGGGGATTGGTGGACGGTCTTGAGCTGTCGTGGGAGGCCACGTGGGTCGGATCGGCAGCCGATTGGCCGATGGGGGGTCACGTGGATCCAGCGGCAGCTGATTGGCTGGTGGGTGTGCGCGGCGGTAAGTTTGAAGGGGAAGAGAAGAGCCCGAGTGAGTGAGACTGAACGGTTGGAGGTTGGCGATCGGATTCATTTCCACAGCAACGCCAGGCCGCAATCTCCACCGTACGCCTTTAATATCCAAACATCTGGCAGCTTCTGCCCCTTTTTATTTGCTTTCTTTGGAGGGTAAGTGGACGCGGTTAGAGAGAAGGGGGGGGAGGGGAGTAAATGCCGGGAGACCGAACTTGCGCAAACTCGTCACGCCGCCGGCACTGGCGCAAGCGCTGTGCGGGTGGGGGCCATCTCGCACCTGCGGGATGCTGACGTCAAGGAGCAGCCGTGCGCCACGCGTGCGCTGTTTTGAAGTTGGGGGGAGGAGGAGCCTAGGTGGCCGGCAGTTACGCATGCGTGGTTGGCCGCCGGCTGGCCTGGGAAGGACCAGCGCTTGCGCACTCGGGGCCGGCCGGCCGGTCGGAACCGTTGAGATTCAAAGCGGAGAGGGCGCGAGGCGGGCGCTGCCCCGCCCCCTCCCCAACGTGTGTTTGATTGACGGGGCGCTGCCCCGCCCCCCCGGCAACGCCCAGCACCTCCATCCGGGCTCTCAAGAGGGAGGCTTGACCCCTGACCCTGGCCAACTTGATCACCTTCTGTGGCCAAAGGGGCGGCTTGGTTTTGAGGGTTTATTGGCAATGCCTGCCCGTGCTTCTCTTTCTCTCTCTCTCTCTCTCTCTATCTTGCGCACCAAGCCGATGCGTAGTCTGCAAAGTGCTTTTCCGCTCGTGGGTGGGGTGGGGTGGGGTGGGGTGGGGAATGGTCAAAAGTTGGCCGTTCGGCCGCCCCCGTCGAGCTGCTTCGCCGTTCGTTAGGGTTTGCGGCTGATCCGACCGCGAACCCGGAAGGCACCGAAGAGCGAAACAGCAACGGAGGCTGGTTGGCGTTGCCTCTGAAGAAGAGGGAACGTTCAGGCTGATTGGCAAAACAAATTCTCCCTAAATTGTCTCAAATTTGGTTTTTAATCCGTAGATCTGTAAACGTGGACAGGGATCGCGGGTGGAGGTGGGAACGTCGGGGTGGCGGTGCGGGCTCGTTGGGCCGAAGGGCCTGTTTCCCGTGCTGTTTTGTTCTTTGGCAAGCCATGCTAGAGTCACAGAAACAGGCCTGTCAGTCCATGATTCCCTCCCAGCAAGTCTCAATTGCCTATGTCTGGGCTATATCCCTCTAATTCTTTCCCATCCAAGTACTTATCCAAATGCTTTGTATATGGTGCTATTGTACCTGCCTCAACCAATTTCTCTGGCAACTCTCATTTGTAAGAAGTCTCACAAGACCAGGTTCAAGTCCAACAGGTTTATTTGGTCACAGTACCTTTCAGAGTCTCAAGCTCCTTCATCAGGTGAGTGAGGACTTGTGCTCAGAAACAGGACATATGTAGAGACAAACTCAATTTACAAAATAATGGTTGGAATGCGAGTCTTTGCAGGCAATCAAGTCTTAAAGATACAGACAGTATGAGTGGAGAGAGGGTTATGCACAGATTAAAGAGATGTGTATTGTCTCCAGTTAGTGAGATTTTGCAAGCCCAGGCAAATTGCGGGGATTACAGATTGTGTGACGTGAACTCAAGATCCCAGTTGTGGCCGTCCTCATATACGCAGAACTTGGCGATGAGTTTCTGCTCAGCGATTCTGTGTTGTCATGAGGGCCGCCTTGGAGAACACTTGCGCAAAGATTAGAGGTCCATGCTGCTGCTGAAGTGTTCCCCAACGGGAAGGGAACATTCCTGCCTGGTGATTGTCATGCAGTGTTCATGAACACTCAACCGTCACCAGGCAGGAGTGATTGGTGCACACGATAACGCAGAATCGTTGAGCAGAAACTGATAGCCAAGTTCCGCACACATGGGGACAGCCTCAAGCGGGATCTTGGGTTCATGTCACGCTATCTGTAACCCCCAGAAACTTCTTACTGTGTTTACCCTGGTCCAACCCCATCTCCACATCGTAACTCACATATGCACAACCCGGTGTGTGAAGAAGTTGTCCCTCAGGTTCCTCTTCGATCTTTGCCCTCTCGCCTTAAACCTATGCCTTCTGGTTTTCAATTGCTGGGGAGGGGAGAAAAACTATGTGTGTTCATCCTAACTCTACCCCTCGTGGGGTGGCAAAGTGGCTGCTTCACAGTGCCAGGGACCCAGGTTTGATCACTGGGTGGAGATTGCACATTCTCCCCATGTCTGCGTGGGTTTCTTCCAGGTACTGTTTCTGTCCCGCATTCTGAAAGATGTGCTGGTTAGTTGCATTGACCCGAACAGAGTGTGGCCGCTCCTAGAATTTCACAGTTACATCATTGCAGTGTGAATGTAAGCCTTACTTGTGACTAATAAATAAACTTTACATGATTTTATAATTTCAATAAGATTACCCCTCATTGCAAGGAATAAAATCCTGGCCAATCGCTCCCTATAACTCAGGCCCACTTAATCCTGGCAGCATCCTCATACATCTTCTTTGCACTCTTTTCAATTTATCAATGTCTTTCCCACAATAATACAAATAGACTCCAAGTGGGATCTCATGGATGATATCTCCAACTGTAACATAATGTCCGAGCTCCTACTCAGTGCCCTGATAAAGGCCAGTGAGCTAAACGCCTGTCATTAGAGATTCTGTATCACTCAGATGATGAATTTGATTTATTATTGTCACACGTATTAGGCTACGTGTGTTAGATTTTCTTTGTACTTTTGTTTCTGTTTGGGCTGTTCTCCTTCCTTTCAGGGAGCTGCCCCTTTTAACTTGTCCTAATTTAACTTGAGTTTGTCTATTTGGTTTGACCTCAAGAGGAGAAAAGTTTTGTTTCTTGCACGCTATACGGGCAAAGCGTACCGTTCATAGAATACGTAGGGGAGAAGGAGACTGCAGAATGTCGAGTTACAAACAGAGCTAGGGTGTAGAGAAAGTTCAACTTAATATATCTGACGAAGGGTCGTCTAGACTACAAATATTCACTCTGATCACTCCCCACAGATGCTGTCAGACTTGCTGAGATTTTCCAGCAATTTTTGTTTTTATAATGTATGGTAGGTCCGTTCAAAAGTTAAAGTTTTATTAGTCACAAGTAGACTTGCATTAACATTGCAATGAAGTTACAACGAGAACCCCCTGGTTGCTACACTCCGGTGCCTGTTCGGGTACACTAAGGGAGAATTCAGCACAGCCGATGCAACTAATCGGCATGTCTTTCAGACTGTGAGAGCACCCAGAGGAAACCCACACAGATACGGGGCAAGTGTGCAGACTCCACCCAGACAGTGACCCAAGCTGGGATTTGAACCTGGGTCCCTGGCAATGGTGGCAAGAAACATGTTATTCTTGAGTCAGCTGATACGGGACCTCAGACTTTTGAAGCTTTTTCCAGACGGAAGAAGGTGGAAGAGAGAATGCCGGGGTGCGTGAGGTCCTTGATGGTGCTGACCGCTTTTCCCCCCAGGCAGCGGGAAGAGTAGACGGAGGCTGGCTTGTGTGATGGGACTGGGCTGCCTTCACAGCCCTTCTTGTGGTCTTGGTCAGAGCAGGACCACTAAGATTGTGGCCAATTCGATTATAAATTCAAATCTTCCATGCTCCCACCTACCCTGCTTCACATAATCTCACCTCTCTTGATGATCCAGGAATCCATCCAACTCCTCCTTTAACATCATAAGACATAGAAGATGTCTTTTACATTTCAATGGTGGCTGTTTATGTTCCTCAATCCCATTCTTCCACCTTTTTAGCCGTAACCTTTTGTCCTCTTAATCAGAAAAAAAAACATTTCAAGACTCCTCCTGACCTGGTCTCGGAGTGAAACCTCCAGGTGGTGGTGTTCCCAAGTACTGCCTCTGTTCTTCTAGATGGCGGGTTGAAGGAATCTTTGTGAGTTGTTGCTGCAGTGCATCTTATAGATGGTGCACATGGCTGCCGCTGTGGTGGAGGGAGTGTCGATCGAGTGGGGCGGGGAGGCTGCTTTGTCCTGGAAGGTGTTGAGCTTCTCGAATGTCATCGACTTGTGTTCTTGTAGATGGTGGGACAGGCCTTTGGGGAGGTGGGAGCCAGGAGGTGAGTTACTTTCTACAAGATTCCCAGCCTCTGATCTGCTCTGGTAGCCACAATATTTACATGGCTGGGTCCCAATTCAGTTTCTGGTCAATGGTAACCCTCCAGGATGTTGATAGTGGGAGGAGAGGGATTTGGTGACAGTAGTGCCATTGAATGTCAAGGAGTGGGGGATAGATGGTTAGATTCTCTCTTAACTGTCTGGGTCCCAGTTCCGTTTTAGTCTACGGTAACTCTCCAGGATGTTGATAGTGAGGCGAACGGGATTTAGTGACAGTATTGCCATTGAATGTCAAGGGGAAGGGGGAAGAAACCCCTACAGTGCAGAAGGAGGCCATTCAGCCCGTTAGACCTGTACCAACAACAATCCCACCCTATCCTCATAACCCCTTGAATTTACCCTGCTAGATTTCCTCCCCGCCTGCTTCCTGACACTAAGGAGCAATCGCCTGAATTAGACGATTAGATTCTCCCTCTCGTTGGAGATAGTCATTGCCTGGCACTGGTGGGGGCGTGTATATTGCCTCCTTGTTGGAGGTGGGTGTTAGCTTTGTAGGGTTGACGTCCCAGGGCACTCAGACCCTTCTGAACACAATCGTTTCTCAATTGGCTTAAAAAGCAAACGGTCGTACCATAGGTTTTATTTTCCGTTCCCCCCCCCATTCATCTGACCAAAATAGCGTGAAGTCTCTTCTCGTCCCGTCAAGTTCTACCTGCCCCCTTCTCCCCCAACCCTGTGCTTCTCCGTACTCTCGGCCCTTCCCTTGTTTTCCTGCGAAGCAGAGGTGAAAGTGCACTCCTCCCCCCCCACCAACCACCCTCAGAACTAACAAATAAAACCGATTCTAATGGAATGCTGTTCCAACAAATACAATTCCCACTCTTTTGTTTTCCATCTGAATTTAGTCACTCTCTTAAATTATAATCAGATTTTGTGTCTTCGGGAATATTCCGATGCTTTTGACATCCTAGGACCAATCTTATTGTCCCGAAGATGCGCTCTTAGGCTGACTGGCAAAACAAATTCTCCCTAAATTGTCTCAAATTTGGTCTTCAATCCATAGATCGATAAACGCGGACAGGGATCGCGGGTAGAGGTGGGAACGTCGGGGTGGTGGCGCGGGCTCGTCGGGCCGAAGGGCCTGTTTCCCCCGTGCCGTTTTGTTCTTTAGGAGGTATTGATATGTCAGCATGGGTACGGGGGGGAGTAACTGCTGTTTGCCAGAGCTGACAGCTCTCGGTTCAAAGATCATAGGGCCACGAGACATGGGAGCAGGGTTAGGCCACTCAGTCCATCGAGTCTGCTCCGCCATTCAATCATGGCTGACGTTTTTCTCATCCCCATTCTTCTACCTTCTCCCCATAACTCCTGATCCCCTTGTTAATCATGAACCTATCTATCTCTGTCTTAAAGACACTCGATGACCCGGCCTCCTCTGTGATAAAGAGTTCCACAGATTCCCCACTCTCCGGCTGAAGAAATTCCTCCTCGCCTCTGTTTTTAAAGGATCGTTCCTTCAGCCTGAGGTTGTGCCCTCTCTGGTTCTAGTTTTCCCTCCTCTCTGTGTCCACTCTATCCAGGCCTCACAGTATCCTGTAAGTTTCAATAAGATTCCCCCGCCACTCATCCTTCTAAACTCCAACAAGTACAGACCCAGAGTCCTCAACTGTTCGTCAGATGACAAGTTCTTCATTCCACAGATCATTCTTGTGAACATCTTCCAGATCCTTTCCAAGATGTGGAGATGCCGGTGTTGGACTGGGGTGAGCACAATAAGAAATCTCGCAACACCAGGTTAAAGTCCAACAGGCTTATTTGGTAGGACGAGCTTTCACTCTCCTGAGGAAGGAGTGACACTCCGAAAGCTTGTGCTACCAAATAAACCTGTTGGATTTTAACCTGGTGTTGTGAAACTTCTTGCTACCCTTTCCAAGGCCAGCACGTCCCAAGGGAGAGAGAATCGCTGGTCCCTCATAGCTTCGTCTATAACCTCAAGAAAATTACCACCTAGATAGCAAAGGTGTCAAAGATGGCCTGGAATATTCCGGAAGAGACAACCTGGTTGTGATTTAGGGAGTGACAAAATTCTGTTTCTGTTAATGAGCGTGATTCATCTTTATCTGAACCGCACACAATACAATCTTGCCTTATTCAGAAATAGAAGAGATTTATTTGGTTTGTTAATAGTTTCATTAACTTGTTCGCAGTTAGATGGATAAATTGTCACGTGTTGATTTTAGTAAGTGGAGGGGTTATTTTAATTTAACCGCTAGGGGAAGAGCAGGTCACAGCACTTTGTGCACACTTTGTACAGATGGTAAGGCAAAGTGTTCCCCTCTTTGGGTGTTTCGGTGCTCACTCTCAGAGGCAGGGGAGATCCAGCTTTACCACCATGCGGGAATGTACTGCCTGGGAAGCTAGTGGAGGCCTCGCAACCTTTTTAAAAAATAATTTGGATGAGGACTTGAAACACCAGCACGTTCAAGGATATGAGACAAGGGCTGGAAAATGGGGATTAGTGTAATTTCATTGGTAGGTGTTGCTGGTGTTCATTTCATGGGCCGAAGTGCCTTTTTTGCACTGTATAATTCTTTAGCGGAGGGGAAATATGCCTGTCTGGTCTACGTGTGACTCCGGAACCCACACAGCAATGTGGGTGACTCTTAACTGCCCCTCTAAAATGTGTTACGATACTGGACCAGAACCCCAGGCTACATTTGCGCGCCAAAGTTGACCCCTAATAATTTTTCTATTTTCGCATTAATTTCGGGATGGGTGCTTTACTCCAGGAATAATTCCACTGACAAATTTGGGTTCTTTTACAGAAAGACAAGGTTTATTTACTAACAGTTCAAATATAACTCCTATAAATGAAGCAGCTTCACTATTAATAGCTAAACAATATTTAAAAATGGAAGGAAACCACTTCGATTTCAAACTTCTCATTATTTCAGTTCCAAATAAGCAATGTTCCTCTTATAAACACAAAAGCCAGTTTAAACACAGTTAGCAACCGTAAGTATACTTGCCATAATGAGTGTAGACAGCGTTGAAGCCCGTTTTCCCCAACTCTCCCAACCCCCGTCCATGGATTTTTTTCTCAGTTTCATGTTCAGGAATTCCTCTCCCTGTTTTCCCAGCTCCGTCACTCGAGAGAGCAGGAGGAGAGCAGATGATGGGGACCACTGGGAGCACCTGCACGGAGACCCCAGTGAGGGTTGTATACAACAAACACCTGACCAGCGCCTTGGATCCCCGCTCTCCCAGCTCTGGGATCCTACGGACGCCTATCGAGGTATGTCAATTCTCCCCCTTCTGGAACAGAAGGCTCTGTCTGTCTCTGTCTGTCTCTGTCTGTCTCTGTCTGTCTCTGTCTGTCTCTGTCTGTCTCTGCTCCTTCAGTTTAACCAATGTCGATGCTCTAACCTGCTTTGTCTTCCTGTCTGACTACACCCCACCCCCCCCTCAGGTCCTGTCCAGTCCCGGCGCTGCAGCCTCCAAAGAGGAGCAGGAAGAGGAGGATGAGGTGGAAGTGGAAGACATCTTGGGCCCCATCGACCCCCGCTCGCCCACTCCTGGGGTGACCCGCACCCCCCTCAAGCTCACCATGGCCGGTGTGTGTGCGTTTGGGAAGTTGGGGTGGGGTGGGGGCCGGCAAGGGCATCAATTGGGAAGGAAAGAGGAGAGGTGGCCCCCCCCCCCCCCCCCAAAAGGCGTCAAAGCTCCTGGACATCCTCAGGCAGTTGCTTGGCTAGTCCGTAGGGCAACTCTCCCAGTTTCGTATTAAATTCCCAGATGTTACAATGCGAAACTCAATGCCTCTTCGTTGGCCAGGTCATTGAGTTCAAAAATGTTCTAGCTTTATAGAACCTTAGTGAGGCCGCACTGGGAATATAGTGTCCAATTCTGGGTCGCCCACACTACCAGAAGGACGGGGAGGCTTTGGAGAGGGTTACAGAAAAGATTTACCAGGATGTTGCCCCTGGTACGGACGGGGCATTAACTACGAGGAGAGGTCGGAGAAACTTGGTTTGTTCTCACTGGAGGTTGAGGGGGGGAGACCCTGATAGAAATCTACAAGATTATGGGAGGCAGAGTGGATAGTCAGAAGCTTTTTCCCAGGATGGAAAAATCAATTGCTAGGGGGCACGGGTTTAAGGTGCGAGGGGCAAGGTTTAAAGGAGACGTACGAGGCAGATACGAGGGTGGTGGGTGCCTGGAACGCGCTGCCAGGGGGAGTACGGATACAGTACAGAAGTGGAGACAGTAATGTCTTTTCAGGGGGGTCTTGACAAATCCATGAATAGGATGGGAATAGAGGGATACGGTTCCCAGAAAGGTAGGGGGTTTTAGTTAAGTCGGGCAGCATGGTCAGTGCAGGCTTGGAGGGGCCGAAGGGCCTGTTCCCGTGCTGTAATTTTCTTTGCTTACAACTCGACAGGGCTGGCAATTGCCTTTTCTGGTGTCCGGGTTGATGCTGGGTGGGCCTGTCTCTTCTGACGCTCACTTAACATCTGTTTAATAAGACTGAGTGAATGAGCAGGTTCTGTAAAATAATGAGGGGCACGGATCAGCTAGATTGTCGAAGTCTTTTCCCAAAGGTAGGGGAGTCTAAAACTAGAGGGGAGAGATACAAAAGTGTGCAGGGGGGGCAATTTTTTTCACACAGAGGGTGGTGAGTCTCTGGAACGAGAGGCGGGTACAATTTTATCTTTTAAAAAACATTTGAATATTTCCATGGGTACGATGGATATAGATCAAACGTGGGCAACTGGGACGAGCTTAGGAGTTTTTTTTTAAAAAAGAAGAGGCAGCACGGACAAGTTGGGCTGAAGGGCCTGTTTCCGTGCTGCAAACCTCTGACTAACTGATTCTGCAGTTGATCCCAGCAATGATGCTCAGCCCAGTCTGCGAGGTTATTCATCCTCCCTAACCCAGGGGGTCGCTGGACAGGGATGGGGAGCGGGAATGGGGTTGATTCACCATCACCCCCACCCAACCCAGGGGGTCAGTGGACAGGGATGGGGAGCAGGAATGGGGCTGATCCACACCCCCGTCTCCCTAACCCAGGGGGTCAGTGGACAGGGATGGGGAGCGGGAATGGGGTTGATTCACCCCCCCCCCCCCCCCCCCCAACCCAGGGGGTCAGTGGACAGGGATGGGGAGCGGGAATGGGGTTGATTCACCCCCTCCTCCCTAACCCAGGGGGGGGTCAGTGGACAGGGATGGGGAGCAGGAATGGGGCTGATTCACCCCCCCCAACCCAAGGGGGTCAGTGGACAGGGATGGGGAGCAGGAATGGGGCTGATTCACCCCTCTCCCTAACCCTGGGGGGGGTCAGTGGACAGGGATGGGGAGCGGGAATGGGGCTGATTCACCCCCCCTCCCTAACCCAGGGGGTCAGTGGACAGGGATGGGGAGCGGGAATGGGGCTGATTCACCCCCCCTCCCTAACCCAGGGGGGGGTCAGTGGACAGGGATGGGGAGCAGGAATGGGGCTGATTTACCCTCTCCCTAACTCTGGGGGGGGTCAGTGGACAGGGATGGGGAGCGGGAATGGGGCTGATCCACCCCCCCTCCCTAACCCAGGGGGTCATGGGACAGGGATGGGGCGGGAATGGGGCTGATCCCCCCCCCCCCCCTCCCTAACCCAGGGGGGTCAGTGACGGGGTGGGGAGCAGAATGGGGCTGATTTACCCCTCCTAACCCGGGGGGGGTCAGTGGGCAGGGATGGGGAGCGGAATGGGGCTGATCCACCCCCCCTCCCTAACCCAGGGGGTCAGTGGACAGGGATGGGGAGCGGGAATGCGGCTGATCCACCTCCCCTCCCTAACCCAGAGATCTAGAGCAGGGGGTCAGGTCTGGTTTGGGGATGAAACCTGGCGTTTTCCCTGCTCTGTCTGCCTCGTCTTGAGCCCTGTTTCTCGTTCCTTTCTCTCCCCCCCCCCACACCGCGTCTCCCAGACAAACTGAACAGGCTGGTGACGCAGCTGAGTGGAGTGTTCGTCAGTGAGGCACCCAAGCTGGAGCTGCCTGCGGAGCCGGTCTCGGAGAGCAGCCAGGAGGAAGCCGGAGTCTCGGAGGATCCTGTCGATGAGCTGCTGGACTGCGAGGAGGAGCTGGGGGGGGCCAGCCACTGCCTCTCGGGACCCGCGCTGGACCAGGAGGGCCTGCGGCTCCACGCCGAGGGGCCGGCTGCCACCGTCGGCTCTGAGGGGCCTGCTCAGGCCCAGCCCCGCTGCCTCGACACCGATGGAGGTCAGTGCGCCGCCGGGAGTGTGTCTAAAGTTTGTTGATTCGTGTCGAGCGTCCTCGCGTAACCCCCTTCGCTGGGTTAGCGCTGGTGCCTCTCAACGCCCGGAGACCAGGGCTCGATTCCCAGCCTTGGGTCGCCGTCTGTGTGGAGTCTGCACGTTCTCCCCGTGTCTGCGTGGGTTTCCTCCGGGTGCTGCAGTTTCCTCCCACAGCCCGAAGATGTGCGGGTCAGGGTGCATTGGCTATTTTAAATTGTCTCTTACTGTGTAAAGGTAGTGCGGGGAGTGGGGCAGCGATCCCGGGACGAGCGTGGGATGGTGCTCTAACAGCTACAAGTCACTGATCCTCTGTCTCCCACCCTCTCTCCTCTCCCATGTCTCCCCTCCTCTGTATCTCTCTCTTCTTCCGTCTCATCCCTCCCACCCTCTGTCCTCTCCCCTGTGTCCCTCCCCCACCATCTCTCCTTTCCCTTGTCTCTCTCTCTCCCACCTCCTTCTCTCCTCTTCCCTGTGTGTCTCTCTCCCTCTCACCCCCTGTCCTCTCCTCTCCCACCCTCTCTCCTGTCTCTCTCTCTCTCTCCCTTCCCACCCTCTCTCTCTCCTCTCCCCTGTCTCTCTCTCCTCTCCCCTGTCTCTCTCTCTCCTCCTCCCCCTTCCCTCTCTCCTCTCTCCTCTCCCCTGTCTCTCTCTCTCCTCCCCCTGTCTCTCTCTCTCCTTCTCCCCTGTCTCTCTCTCTCCTCTCCCCTTCCTCTCTCTCTCTCCCTGTCTCTCTCTCCTCTCCCCTGTCTCTCTCTCTCCTCTCCCTCTCTCTCTCTCCTCTCCACCTCCTCTCTCTCCTCTCCTCTTCCCCTGTCCTCTCTCTCTCTCTCTCTCCCCTCCCACCGTCTCTCTCTCTCTCCTCTCCCCTCGTCTCTCTCTCTCTCTCTCCCTCCCCCGTCTCTCTCTCTCTCCTCTCCCCCGTCTCTCTCTCTCTCTCTCTCCTCTCCCCCGTCTCTTCTCTCTCTCTCTCTTTTCCCCTCCACCCTCTCCCTCTCCCCCGTCTCTCTCCCTCTCCTTCCTCTCTCTCTCCCTCTCTCTCTCCCTTCCTCCCCCTCTCTCTCTCTCTCTCTCTCTCCCTCCCTTCCCACCCTCTCTCCTCCACCCTCTCTCTCTCTCTCTCTTCCTCTCCCCCGTCTGTCTGCGTCTCTCTCTCTCTCTCTCCTCCTCACCCCCGTCTCTCTCTCTCTCTCTCTCTCTTCCTCTCCCGTCTGTCTGCTCTCTCTCTCTCTCTCTCTCTCTCTCTCTCCTCCCCCGTCTCTCTCTCTCTCTCTCCTCTCCCCCGTCTCTCTCTCTCTCTCTCTCTCTCTCTCCTCTCCCCCGTCTCCCTCTCTCTCTCTCTCTCTCTCCTCTCCCCCGTCTCTCTCTCTCCTCTCCAGACTCACAGGCTGTGAAGTGGAAACAGATGAAGCCGGTCAGCAAGGCCCTCTTGGTATCGGGGAACGGGCGTTCGCCTCTCCAACTTCTCCGAGACGATAACTCACCCACCTCCATCCTGGCACGCAGACCGGTACGCAACAGACTAACCCCTGTGTTAGGGAGGGGCTGAATCAGTCCCATTATTGCTCCAGATCCCTGACCACCGAGCCTTGGGTCTAAGTTATCTGAATGTTGAAATAACGGTGAGGCCAGAAGGGTCATCCAGAATCTACCTTTTTTCCCAGGAATGACAGTTTCGGCCCTAGAAAGCTCCCCTTACACCTGACAATTCGCACTGAAACCGGGGGGAGCTGACTCACCTGGTTAACCTCTTAGTTACTGTGTTTACCCCAGTCCATAAACCTGGTGTTGTGAGACCCCTTACTGTGTTTACCCCAGTCCATAAACCTGGTGTCGTGAGACCCCTTACTGTGTTTACCCCAATCCATAAACCTGGTGTTGTGAGACCCCTTACTGTGTTTACCCCAATCCATAAACCTGGGGTTGTGAAACCCCTTACTGTGTTTACCCCAGTCCATAAACCTGGGGTTGTGAGACCCCTTACTGTGTTTACCCCAATCCATAAACCTGGGACCCCTTACTGTGTTTACCCCAATCCATAAACCTGGGGTTGTGAGACCCCTTACTGTGTTTACCCCAGTCCATAAACCTGGGACCCCTTACTGTGTTTACCCCAATCCATAAACCTGGTGTCGTGAGACCCCTTACTGTGTTTACCCCAATCCATAAACCTGGTGTTGTGAGATCCCTTACTGTGTTTACCCCAGTCCATAAACCTGGTGTCGTGAGACCCCTTACTGTGTTTACCCCAATCCATAAACCTGGGGTTGTGAGACCCCTTACTGTGTTTACCCCAGTCCATAAACCTGGGGTTGTGAAACCCCTTACTGTGTTTACCCCAGTCCATAAACCTGGGGTTGTGAAACCCCTTACTGTGTTTACCCCAATCCATAAACCTGGGGTTGTGAGACCCCTTACTGTGTTTACCCCAATCCATAAACCTGGGGTTGTGAGACCCCTTACTGTGTTTACCCCAATCCATAAACCTGGTGTTGTGAGACCCCTTACTGTGTTTACCCCAGTCCATAAACCTGGGGTTGTGAGACCCCTTACTGTGTTTACCCCAATCCATAAACCTGGGGTTGTGAGACCCCTTACTGTGTTTACCCCAATCCATAAACCTGGTGTTGTGAGACCCCTTACTGTGTTTACCCCAATCCATAAACCTGTGTTGTGAGACCCTTACTGTGTTTACCCCAGTCCATAAACCTGGTGTGTGAGATCCCTTACTGTGTTTACCCCAATCCATAAACCTGGGTGTGAGAACCCCTACTGTGTTTACCCCAATCCATAAACCTGGTGTCGTGAGACCCCTTACTGTGTTTACCCCAATCCATAAACCTGTGTTGTGACCCCTTACTGTGTTTACCCCAATCCATAAACCTGGTGTCGTGAGACCCCTTACTGTGTTTACCCCAATCCATAAACCTGGGGTTGTGAGACCTACTGTGTTTACCCCAATCCATAAACCTGGTGTTGTGAGACCCCTTACTGTGTTTACCCCAATCCATAAACCTGGTGTGTGAGACCCCTTACTGTGTTTACCCCAATCCATAAACCTGGTGTGTGAACCCCTACTGTGTTACCCAATCCATAACCTGGTGTGTAGACCTTACGTTTTACCCCAGTCCATAAACCTGGGGTTGTGAGACCCCTACTGTGTTTACCCCAGTCCATAAACTGGTGTTGTGAGACCCCTTACTGTGTTTACCCAGTCCATAAACCTGGTGTTGTGAGACCCTTACTGTGTTTACCCCAGTCCATAAACCTGGTGTCGTGAAACCCCTTACTGTGTTTACCCCAATCCATAAACCTGGGACCCCTTACTGTGTTTAC
>JAGIQG010000050.1:290231-295231 GCA_024679065.1 Sphyrna mokarran | reverse complement strand
AAAACATTCACACACCCCTTTTTTTAAAACTCCTAAACTAATCCCGCGTTTGGCACCTATCCCCTCTACAGCCATATAACGATCTAAATATCTTTTTAGAACATAAAGTTGTACCCGTCTCTACTACTACCTCTGGCAGTTTGTTCCAGACACCACCCTCTGCGTGAAAAAAATTGCCCTTCTGCATAGTTTTGTATCTCTCAACTTAAACCTCTGCCCTCTAGTTTTAGACTCCCCCCTACCTTTGGGGAAAAGATATTGACTATCTGGCTGATCTGTGTCCCCTCATTGTTTTATAGACCTCTATAAGATCACCCCTCTACACTCCAGAGAAAAAAGTCCCAGTCTATCCCAGCCTCTCCTTATAACTCAATCCATCAAGTCCGTGGTGACATCCTAGTAAATCTTTTCCACGCTCTTTCTAGTTTAATAATATCCTTTCTACAATAGGGCGACCAGAACTGCGCACAGTATTCCAAGCGTGGCCTTCCCAGTGTCTTGTACAACTAGTTGCCCCTCTTCAAGGGGCAATTGAGAGTCAACCACTTTGCTGTGGCTCTGGAGTCCCATGTAGGTCAGACCGGGTAAGGGATGGCAGATTTCCTTCCCTAAAGGACATTAGTGAACCAGATGGGTTTTTTTTTCCCGGCGATCGACAATAGCTTCACGGCCATCAATTCCAAATTTTTTTAAAAATTGAATTCAAATTCCACCGTCTGCTGTGGTGGGATTCGAACCCGGAAGGTTAGCTGAGGGTTAATGGTCTGGCGATAATACCGCTGGGCCATTGCCTTCCTGCAACCGACGCGTCTTTTGGAATTGTGGGAGGAAATTGGAGCAGACAGGGTAGCACAGTGGGTTATCGCTGCTGCTTCACATCTCCAGGGTTCGATTCCCGGCTCGGGTCCCTGTCTGTGCGGAGTTTGCACATTCTCCTTATGTCTGCATGGGTTTCCTCCCACAGTCCAGAGGTGTGCGGCTTTTAACTTGATTGGCCGTGCTAAGAAATTGTCCCTTAACGTCCAGGGATGCGTAGGTTAGAGGGATTAGCTGATATACATGGGGATGGTTAAAGGGATTAGCAGGTATAAGATATGGGGATAGTTAGAGGGATTAGCGGGTATATGATGAACAGAGGAGAAAACAGCATGGCAAATAGGCCCAACGAGCCCGCGCCGCCACCCTGATGTTCCCACCTTTACCCGTGATCCCTGTCCATGTTTATAGATCTATGGATTAAAAAGCAAATTTGAGACAATTTAGGGAGAATTTGTTTTGCCAGTTAGCCTAAGAGCACATCTTTGGGATGTGGGAGGAAACCGGAGGACCCGGAGAAAACCCACCCAAGCACGGGGAGAATGCGCAAACTCCCACAGACACAGGCCCAAATCCATGTATCTGCACAGCACAGCGATCGTCACTGAGCTGTCGTGTTGCCCATCAAATGGTCCAGGTCAAGCGTACACTAACGACGTGAAGCACCAGGATACTCTCGAAAAAATAATCCAAGAGCAGCCCTCTCACGACCCATCGCATGTATGCCCCTTGTGAGACAACAAGGTGGACCAAAGCACCTGCAGGATAAAAACATATGGGGATTGTTAGAGGGATTAACGGGTATAATATATGGGGATTGTTAGAGGGATTGGCGGGTATAATATACGGGGATTGTTAGAGAGATTAACGGGTATAATATACGTGGATTGTTAGAGGGATTAGCGGGTATAATATACGGGGATTGTTAGAGGGATTAGTGGGTATAATATACGGGGATTGTTAGAGGGATTAACGGGTATAATATACGGGGATTGTTAGAGGGATTAGCGGGTATAATATACGGGGATTGTTAGAGGGATTAACGGGTATAATATACGGGGATTGTTAGAGGGATTAGCGGGTATAATATACGGGGATTGTTAGAGGGATTAACGGGTATAATATACGGGGATTGTTAGAGGGATTAGCGGGTATAATATACAGGGATTGTTAGAGGGATTAACGGGTATAATATACGGGGATTGTTAGAGGGATTAACGGGTATAATATACGGGGATTGTTAGAGGGATTAGCGGGTATAATATACGGGGATTGTTAGAGGGATTAGCGGGTATAATATACGGGGATGGTTAGAGGGATTAACGGGTATAATATACAGGGATTGTTAGAGGGATTAGTGGGTATAATATACGGGGATTGTTAGAGGGATTAACGGGTATAATATACGGGGATTGTTAGAGGGATTAGCGGGTATAATATACGGGATTGTTAGAGGGATTAACGGGTATAATATACGGGGATTGTTAGAGGGATTAGCGGGTATAATATACGGGGATTGTTAGAGGGATTAACGGGTATAATATACGGGGATTGTTAGAGGGATTACGGGTATAATATACGGGATTGTTAGAGGGATTAGTGGGTATAATATACGGGGATTGTTAGAGGATTAGCGGGTATAATATACGGGATTGTTAGAGGGATTAGCGGGTATAATATACGGGGATTGTTAGAGGGTTAGTGGTATAATATACGGGATTGTTAGAGGATTAGTGGGTATAATATACGGGGATTGTTAGAGGGATTAGTGGGTATAATATACGGATTGTTAGAGGGATTAGCGGGTATAATATACGGATTGTTAGAGGGATTAGCGGGTATAATATACGGGGATTGTTAGAGGGATTAACGGGTATAATATACGGGGATTGTTAGAGGGATTAGCGGGTATAATATACGGGGATTGTTAGAGGGATTAACGGGTATAATATACGGGGATTGTTAGAGGGATTAGCGGGTATAATATACGGGATTGTTAGAGGGATTAGCGGGTATAATATACGGGGATTGTTAGAGGGATTAACGGGTATAATATACGGGGATTGTTAGAGGGATTAGCGGGTATAATATACAGGGATTGTTAGAGGGATTAACGGGTATAATATACGGGGATTGTTAGAGGGATTAACGGGTATAATATACGGGGATTGTTAGAGGGATTAACGGGTATAATATACGGGGATTGTTAGAGGGATTAACGGGTATAATATACGGGGATTGTTAGAGGGATTAACGGGTATAATATACGGGGATTGTTAGAGGGATTAGCGGGTATAATATACGGGGATTGTTAGAGGGATTAACGGGTATAATATAGGGGATTGTTAGAGGGATTAACGGGTATAATATACGGGGATTGTTAGAGGGATTAACGGGTATAATATACGGGGATTGTTAGAGGGATTAACGGGTATAATATACGGGGATTGTTAGAGGGATTAGCGGGTATAATATACGGGGATTGTTAGAGGGATTAACGGGTATAATATACGGGGATTGTTAGAGGGATTAGCGGGTATAATATACGGGGATTGTTAGAGGGATTAGCGGGTATAATATACGGGGATTGTTAGAGGGATTAACGGGTATAATATACGGGGATTGTTAGAGGGATTAGTGGGTATAATATATGGGGATTGTTAGAGGGATTAGTGGGTATAATATACGGATTGTTAGAGGGATTAGTGGGTATAATATACGGATTGTTAGAGGGATTAGTGGGTATAATATACGGGGATTGTTAGAGGGATTAACGGGTATAATATACGGGGATTGTTAGAGGGATTAGCGGGTATAATATACGGGGATTGTTAGAGGGATTAACGGGTATAATATACGGGGATTGTTAGAGGGATTAGCGGGTATAATATACGGGGATTGTTAGAGGGATTAACGGGTATAATATACGGGGATTGTTAGAGGGATTAGCGGGTATAATATACGGGATTGTTAGAGGATTAGCGGGTATAATATACGGGATTGTTAGAGGGATTAGCGGGTATAATATACGGGGATTGTTAGAGATTAACGGGTATAATATACGGGGATTGTTAGAGGGATTAGCGGGTATAATATACGGGGATTGTTAGAGGATTAGCGGGTATAATATACGGGGATGTTAGAGGGATTAGCGGGTATAAATACGGGGATTGTTAGAGGGATTAGCGGGTAAATATACGGGGATTGTTAGAGGGATTAGCGGGTTAATATACGGGATTGTTAGAGGGATTAGCGGGTTAATATACGGGATTGTTAGAGGGATTAGCGGGTATAATATACGGGGATGTTGAGGTTGGGTTTGGGTTTTGGTGGGTTTGGGTGTTAGAGGATTAACGGGTATAATATACGGGGATTGTTAGAGGGATTAGCGGGTATAATATACGGGGATTGTTAGAGGGATTAGCGGGTATAATATACGGGGATTGTTAGAGGGATTAACGGGTATAATATACGGGGATTGTTAGAGGATTAGCGGGATAATATACGGATTGTTGAGGGATTAACGGGTATAATATACGGGGATTTTAGAGAGATTAACGGGTATAATATACGGGGATTGTTAGAGGTATTAACGGGTATAATATACGGGATTGTTAGAGGGATTAGCGGGTATAATATACGGGGATTGTTAGAGGGATTAACGGGTATAATATACGGGGATTGTTAGAGGGATTAGCGGGTATAATATACGGGGATTGTTAGAGGGATTAACGGGTATAATATACGGGGATTGTTAGAGGGATTAGCGGGTATAATATACGGGGATTGTTAGAGGGATTAACGGGTATAATATACGGGGATTGTTAGAGGGATTAGCGGGTATAATATACGGGGATTGTTAGAGGGATTAACGGGTATAATATATGGGGATTGTTAGAGGGATTAACGGGTATAATATATGGGGATTGTTAGAGGGATTAACGGGTATAATATGTGGGGATTGTTACAGGCATTAATGGGTATAATATACGGGGATTGTTAGAGGGATTAACGGGTATAATATACGGGGATTGTTAGAGGGATTAGCGGGTATAATATACGGGGATTGTTAGAGGCATTAATGGGTATAATATACGGGGATTGTTAGAGGGATTAGCGGGTATAATATACGGGGATTGTTAGAGGGATTAGCGGGTATAATATACGGGATTGTTAGAGGGATT
>JAGIQG010000050.1:246054-290187 GCA_024679065.1 Sphyrna mokarran | reverse complement strand
CCCCGTGTTTCCCCCCCCCCGTGTTCCCCCCCCCCGCTGTTCACCCCCCCCGTGCTCCCCCCCCCGTGCTGCCCCCCAATATGAAGTAATATAATGAAGAGAATTTGAACACGAGCTGATAGGATGTTATTGACGAGTTGAGCTGTTGTCAAACCCAGGCAGACAGTGAAATTGGAGTGAAAGTGGGGAAAACCGTCATCTGCCTATGAAATTGTATTGTGCGCCCTCCCCCCCACCCCATGCTGCCCCCCCTTGAACTCCCTACCCCTATCCCAATTCTCATCTCTCTGGAATGTCTCCCTGGATCTCCATGCCCCTTCACCCTATCCCTGTGTCCCTGAATCCTGCTCCCTCTCAAATCTCACCCTCACCCCATCCCTGTGTGCCCGCTTCCTGCTCCCTCTCAATTCACCCCCTCACCTCATCCCTGTGTCCCCAATCCTGCTCCCTCTCAAATTCCCCCTCAATCTGTTTTACCCCAGACCTCATCTTTTAACATCCCCCCACTGCTAAATCTGCCCAAGTTCCTCACTGACCCCTCACACCCCCAGAAATCCCCCTCTAAGCCCCCCTTCCCAAATCCCTCAATTCCCCCTCTGATTCCATCCCTCAGTCCCCGCTGCTGAATCTTTAAAGCTCCCCCCCACCCCCCTCGCCTGAGACTCTCTTAAATCTCCCTGAATCCCTCCAATTCCTCACCATAATCTGAGTCTCCCCCTACATCCCTCTACACTTTCCCCTTCAAACCCCCCCCCCGATTCCAGCCAAATCTCTCGTCCCTCCCCTTAATCTCTCTAAATTATCAGACCCACTGAAACCTTCCCTGTCAGCGCTGTGCCCTCCCCTCCCCCCTCACTGCCCAAACCCTCTTCAATCCCCCTCACCCCCCCACTGTCTAAACTCTCTTCAATCCCCCTCACCCTGCTACTGCCCAAAACCTCTTCAATCCCCCTCACCCCCCCCCCCCCCGCCCAAACCCTCTCAATCCCCCTCACCCCCCGCTGCCCAAACCCTCTTCAATCCCCCACCAAAATCCCTCTCAGCTCCCAATCCCTCAAAGTTCCCTGGTTGAACTCCCCCCCCCACCCAAACCCCTCTTCAAATTCCCACTGTCTTCAACCCCTCTCTGAACTGCACCATCCCCTCCCCATCATCTTCAACCCCTCTCTGAACTGCACCACCCCCTCCCCATCATCTTCAACCCCTCTCTAAGCTGCACGCCCACTCCCAATCCTTTTAAACTCCTGTCCCCACCCTGAATCTCCCTAATTCTCCCTGAAATTTCTCTTTAACCCAATGTTCCCTTGTCCCTCTGTCTAATCTCCCTTAATCCCACTCTAACCAGTGCCCCTCCTGCCCAATCTCTCTCAGACACCCGCCGGACACTAAACCCCTGAGTCCTCCAGGGTTCTGCCCCAATTCCTTACACCCCCCCCAGCCAAAGGGTTCCTAATTCCTCTGCCCCCCACTAAACTCGCCAATGCCTGCACCCAATCCTTCCTAATCCTCTTCCCCCCCTGTCTGTCCCTCTACACCCTCCCCCCAATTCTAACCCTACGCAAGGCCCCACCCTAATTTCCCCCATCCCAAATCCCTATCAATCTGCCCATCCTCAATCCCTTTCCCTCCAATTATTCTCTCTTTAACTCCCTACCCCCATCCCAATTCTCAGCCCCTGAGATCCCACTGGAGTCCCTCCCCCAATCCCTCTGGAATATCTCCCTCCATCACCGTGCCCCTTCACCCTATCCCTGTGTCCCGAATCCTGCTCCCTCTCAAACCCCCCCTCACCCCATCCCTGTGTCCCTGAATCCTGCTCCCTCAATTCACCCTCACCCCCATCCCTGTGTCCCTGAATCCTGCTCCCTCTCAATTCACCCCCGTCCCTGAATACTGCTCCTTCTCAAATCCCCCCTCACCCCCATCCCTGTGTCCCGAATCCTGCTCCCTCTCAAATCCCCCCTCAATCTGTTTTACCCCAAACCTCATCTTTTAACATCCCCCCACTGCTAAATCTACCCAAGTCCCTCCCTGATCCCTCACACCTCCAGAAATCCCCCTCTAAGCCCCCCTTCCAAATCCCTCAATTCTCTCTCTGATTCCATTCCTTACTCCCCGCTGCTGAATCTTTAAAGCCCCCCTCTGAGTCTCTGCCTACATCCCTCTACACTCTCCCCTTCAATCCCCCCCCCCCCCGATTCCAGCCAAATCTCTCATCCCTCCCCTCAATCCCTCTAAATTATCAGACCCACTGAATCCTTCCCTGTCAGTGCTGTGACCCCCCACTGCCCAAATCCTCTTCAATCCCCCTCACTCCCCCACTGTCTAAACTCTCTTCAATCCACCTCATTCCCACACTGCCCAAACCCTCTTCAATCCCCCTCATCCCCCCCCCACTGCCCAAACCCTCTTCAATCCCCCTCATCCCCCCCCACTGCCCAAACCCTCTTCAATCCCCTCATCCCCCCCACACTGCCCAAACCCTCTTCAATTCCCCTCAGCACCCCCCTCACTGCCCAAAGTGTCTTCAATCCTCCTCCAAATCACACTGAGCCCCCCCACTGCCCAAACCCTCTTCAATCCCCCACCAAAATCCCCCTCGGCTCCCAATCCCTCAAAGTTCCCTCGTTGAATATCCATCTCGTTCTGCCCCCCATCACCCTGGGAGACCCCCACTCCCTCCCTGTGAACAGCCCCTAGACTGACAGAACCCCACCCTCTGACCCTGAGCAGCCTGTGTTATAATACCTGCCCCCCCCATGGACCCCCTGTTTGATTAACCCCACCACCCTCTCCTCCAATGTCCCCTTTCTCTAATAACCCCCAACACTGAGCAGCCTGTCTTATAATTGTACAAGAGACATCCCCTTCCCTTCCCTCTCTAATAGCCCCTGGCTCTGAACAAACCCCTGTATTACACACTCCCCGCACCCACCACCCCCCACAAGAAGTTTCTGCCCCCTCCCCATCTCCGCTGTGTTCCTGGGCCTTTGCAGCTTGTGAACAAACCCATGATCTGGCCCGTACCCCACGAGAGAGCAGAGGCAGGGAGATGTAGAGATGGAGTTAGAGAGGATGCTACTGTACTTCAAACAGAATGATTCAGAAAGGAGCAGAGATCAGAGAGAGCTAGAGATGGAGAGAGAGGGAATGCTGCTGTAACTCAGATAGAATGGCTCCCAGAGAGGGAAGTAGAGATCAGAGAGAGATGGGGAGAGAGAGAGGGAATGCTGCTGTAACTCAGATTGAATGGCTCCCAGAGAGGGGAGTAGAGATCAGAGAGAGAGAGGAAATGCTGCTGTAACTCAAGACAGAATGAGTCAGAGAGGGGAGCAGAGATCAGAGAGAGATAGAGATGGAGAGACAGAATGTTGATGTAACTCAGAGCGAATGAGTCCCAGAGAGGGGAGCAGAGATCAGATAGAGAAGAGGCAAAGAGAAACAGAGAGAGATAGAGAGAATGCTACTGTAACTCAGAATGAATCCCAGAGATAGAGATGGGGAGAGGGAGAGAAAATGCTGCTGTGATCAGACAGTGAGTCACAGGGGAAGAGACAGATAGAGAGATGGAGAGAGAGAGAATGGTGCTGTAACTCAGACAGAATGAGTCCCAGAGAGGAGCAGAGATCAGAGAGAGAGAAGAAGCAGAGAGATATAAAGACAGAGATAGGAAAAATACTATTGTAAACCAGACAGTGATTCACAGATTGGGGGGGAGCAGAGATCAGAGAGAGGCAAAGAGAAGCACAGAGATAGAGAGAACGCTACTGTAACAGACAGAACGATTCTGAGAGGGAAACAGAGAGAGAAAGAAGCCGATAGCTGGAGATAAGAGAGAGAAGGAAAATTAAAGTTTTATTTATTAGTCAGGTTTATATGAACACTAATGGAGTTACTATGAAAATATATGGAAATGGAGAGGATGCTACTGTACTTCAGACAGAATGAGTCACAGAAAGGGGAGCAGGGATAACAGTGGAGTAGAGATAGAGATGGGGAGAGAAGGCTGCTGTGACTGATAAAAAGATCCACAGAGAGAGAGAGAGATGTGCGGAGAGGCTGAGATATAAAGTGAGGTGTTGATGAAAATGGAGCTTTGCAAAGACAGTGACAGAGTTTCAGTGAAAGATAGAGAGAAAAAGGCAAAGATGCTGCCACTGTGAGAGGCTGAGGGATAAAGGATGGGGAGAGACAGAGATTGGAAAGATGTGGAGAAACAGTTCTGAGGATAGGGGAGTTACACAGACAGAGCTTCAGGGAGAGGGATTGGAAGCTGTGGGATTACGTTGGAGCAGGGATCACTCGGAATACCACCCCCCTCCCCTCCCCGACACAGAGCGCTAACCCTCAGTGTAAAAACCCCACCAGTCTAACTGTGTATAAAAATGAACGACCGAGACGCAGGGATTTTTATTAATGATTTTCTCTCCGGTTATAGCTCTTGTCCGAGGATTCCTCACGGCAACTCTTCGCTCTCCGCGTCGTCAAAGCCTTGAAATAAATTCTCCTTGAAGAAAGAAAATGAAATCAAATTTGATTCAAAACAGAACAAAAACTATCCAAGGCACAGCAAGATCCCAGGACTTGCTGCAAATTCACAATCTCATTGGGGGTGGAGACATTCATTTTTACATCCTCATTATTGAACCCTGACTCACTTCAAATGAAATGAACTTCCAAATGCCTCATGACTGCCCTGGTCTTTAATTTATTAAATACATCAAAGCATTGGATGGACTTTGCTGCAGAGACAGGCAGTGCATTAACACTAGACCCCTCAATGACGTTCCCACTTCTATCAGTCGACTTTCTCCTTCTTTGTCTCTTACACACTCCCCACCGCCTCCCCAAGATTTATATCTGTCTCCCTGGCTAATATGAAGTTGCATACATAGGGATAAAAGTGTGGTGTTTTACAAATGTAAATATTGAAAAGATGCTTTAAAGAACTCCAAAAGAAATCATGCAGCGTTGTGTCTTTCGAAAGCTTGTGTCTTTGTATTTGGGATTTTAAACTGCAGAGCAGGCTGCAGGAGACAACTTTATAACATTTGTGTCCAAAGCAGCAGCCAGAATCCCAGCAGCAACACAGGCTTCAAATTGCACCAGTGATTTTAAAACCAGCTCTCAAACACATCAGTTGGAGTGTTGGTGACAGCTTGGAGCCACTTAAATTATAGGAATACTGTGAAGGAATTCTAGGTGTTTAAACCTGGACAGGGGATAATAACGGGGAGAGAGTGACCTTGCTTTCTCTTTCGATTGAAGGAGGGAGTCTCATACTGAATCCTGCGGTAATATATATACAGCTTCGTCACATCAGCGTCTAAACACCAACCGACTCAGAAAGTATTCCAGACTGAAGAAAGTTCATACTTCCAACAGATGCCTGGTATTATATTAATTGAGGGTGACTCTATTCTGTAATGATTTATTTCATTCTTCCTGAGTGAGTCTTGTCATTGGAACAACATTCTATTGGGGAGTTTATTTAGTTTGTTCATTGGTTTATAAAGGTTGTCATCCAGTCTAAATTAAAGAGTCGGTACTTGTTCCTGATAGAGTGTCAGATCCTGTTTTAATTTTTCAATTCCTCCCACACTCCAAAGATGTGTGGGTTAGGGTGGACTGGGCCGTGATAAATTGACCCCAGGGTCAGGGGGGGTGGATTAGCAGGTTAAAAGTGTGGGGTTCCGGGAATAGGGCCTTGGTGGGATTGTGGGTCGGTACAGAATGGCCTCCTTCTGCACTGTAGCGATTCTGTGTTTAAAACTGGTTTAGAAAGCTTCCCAAATCTCTGCGACATCCCACGTGTCCCAGGGTATGAATTAAAATTTAAAATGGACTGGCAGCAGGATTTCAAGTTGAGTTTCCCTCCCTCCTTCCCCCCCCCTCACCCTGTAAATGTAAAATAGATATTCCTGGATTTAAAAAAATTCCCTTGGACAGAGTAGAGGGAATGTGTGTGTGTGTGTCTGAGAGCCAGGCTGGATTTGGGAATGTCTGCTGAACAGAGTCAGTGAAACTATCCTGGCTGAATATCTCATCCCTAAGGAGTCACAGAGAGAGAGAGAGAGAATAGCTGGTAAATAAATAAATGTTACTGAACTCACTCTGGACACTCCCTCTATCTCTGTCTGTCTCAGTAATTTCATTGCAGTGTTAATGTGAGCCTTACTTGTGACACTAATAAATAAACTTTAAATCTTTAAACTTTGAATACTGTATCTCTTTTGTCTGTCTCTCCCACTAACTTCATTGCAGTGTTAGTACAATTCTTACTTATGACACTAATAAATTTTAAATATCCTCTGTCTCTCTCATTCTCTTTTGTCTCTCTGTCAGTAACTTCATTGCAGTGTTAATATAAGCCTCACTTGTGACACTAATAACTAAACTTAAAAAAATTTTACATTTTAAAACTCTGTCTCAGTTCAGACACTAGTTCAGGTCCAAATTGAGAGGGGGTCAGTATTGAGCAGAATGGACAGACAGTTTGATATAAAGTTGGAAGAAACTCCAGGGAGTGTTTGTGAACATGTTGGGGGGTTGTGGGAAGGTCAGTGTTTAACTAGCTGAGGGAAGGGGTTTCCAGTTCACATCTTTGGGGCAATGGGAGTTCTCTTTGTATTTACAGGGAGCTCTGAAACCTCAGGGCTTTCTGCCTGCCTCTGATTGAATAGTCTAATCTGTGTAAACACTCAGATCTCTGGCCCTTGTTGGGAATATCAGAATAACTCACCCTGACCACCGCTCTACCCCACCTCCCCCCCAGGTACACACCCTCCCACCCTGTGTGTTGTCCCAAGTCTAAAGACTTCTCCTGACAGTTTTTAAACTCCCTCTGAGAAACCCCCGGCCTTTTTAAAACAAAATCCCTATGGTGCACAGCAAGATCCCACAAGGTGAGCTGTGTTGAGTGTTTGTTTTAAACTGGGGAAATGTTTATACAGAGAGTGAGGCAGAGAGGCACTGAGACAGTGAAATCAACCCCTCCCCGGGACACCCGGAATGAAAATTACACACGGCACAAAATCCCCAGGATTGCCCCTTTCCAGGTTTCACTGAGAGATTGTCCCAACACAATATTAATTCCTTGGGGAAAAGAGGGAGGGAGAGAATAAAAAAGAGAGACAGATAGAGGAAGGGAATGGTGAGAAAAGGCAGAGAGAAATAGACAGAACGGGGGAAAAGCTGTGGAGAGGATGGAATGAAAATCCAAACATCTGAAAACTGAATTGTAAAGGCCTCTGTGAATTTTATTGAACAATTAGATTCATCGCTCTGTCTCCCACCCCCTGTTATTTTGGATTTTAAATCAACTTTTAGATAGTTTGAAATTACAGACATTTAATTTGCTCTTTGCCTCCCCACTAAAGGGTTAATGTGTTTGTGACTATTTGCAAAGCCGGGTATTTCAAACTCCAGCACCCCCACACCCCACAATCTAACCAGAACCGGTTCATCCCAGGAAGCGAGATTAAAATTAAACCTGGGTCGGGATAATAAAGAGACAACAACTCACGTGTGGCCTATAGAACAGGACTCAGTCCATCCATCCTCCTCTGGAGAAAAGTCCCTGGATTCCCAGTCCCATTGCAGTCTGGAAAATTCCAATCCCTGGGAAGAAGAGGAAATAATTCATTAAAATACAAGAACATGTTTAAATTAAACAGCCCCAAGATTCACCCTTCTAAGATTTCCCTGAGAGACTGTTCAACTATAATATTAATTCCTTGTGAAGACAGAGAATATAATTAATTAAAATACAAGAAAATGTTTAAATTAAATAGCACAACAGCCCCAAGATTCCCCTTCTAGGATTCCCCTGAGAGACTGTTCACCTAAATATTAATTCCTTGGGAAGAGAGCAAATACAAATTTAAGTACAAGAAAATGTTTAAATTAACTAGCACAGCAAAAGTCCCAAGGTTCACCCTTCACAATTAAACAGTCTCTCAGTGAAACCAAAATGTTAGTTGTTGAGGAAAATTAATTCAACAAAATACAAGAAAATGTTTCAGTTACACAGCACAAGAGGCCAGGATTCTAGCTGCTCATTTACACAATCTCTCAGTAAATTCTACGTGTTAATTCGTGGGGAAAAGAGAGAAAGAGAAAATCATTGAAATAAAATGTTTAAATTAAATAGCACAGCAAAAGGATCTCCCTTCTCAGTTACCCAATCTCTCGGTAACATCCAAACATAAGAAGTCAGTTGTAAAGCAGAGGGTCAAAAAGATTGGGACAGTTCCCTCCCTGTGTGTTTCTCTCTGTCTCTCTATTCCACTCTCACTCAGATCTCACTCCCTCTGATATTAAACATTAAATCTGGATCAGGGTAATAAACAGACACAACTCACCCCCACCCCGGGGCGAAGCCTGAGCAACAGGCCTCAGTCAGCCCTCCCTCTGGAAGAAGCTCCTCTCCCTCGTCCCGGTCGCAAACATTCCCGTCCCTTCGGATCCTCGACACGTCCCCGGGTTTTCAAAATTCCTCAGGAGAAAAAAAACAGAGAAAAATTGGTTAAAAACAGGGAGAAAAAAAGACACACAAGGCCGTTTTAAGAATAAAATACACAAAATATCACAGCGATGAGTTCCAGCATTTGCATTCAAACCCATTCAGCATCAGGTTAACACAAGCAAAGTTACAGGTTAAAAAGCAGATTGAGACACACACACACACACACACTGAATCAGAGTGGGAATGTGTTCAGTGCAGGGGGATTATTGGTGTGGGGACTGAAAGCTCTCTGATTCACATTTATCCTGGAGTGAGCTGGATACAAACCCTCCCACACTGAGTCTCTGACATGTTTGCAATGTCTGTCTCTCTATTGAGATGCTAATTCCACCCCCACCCCACCCCAGAGGAGTGGGTGATAATGTCACACTCTCTCTTGATGTGTTAATGCACGGGTGGAAATGGATTGTACAAATTCTTGTCTTTAGTTCAAACTTTATTTCTTCCCCCACCCCCCCGCCGCCCCCACACCCCTATAGGTTGTGTTTGTCCATTTCAAAAACCCCCTGACCACCTCCCCACCCCCACACCAGCCCCGAAAATCCTTGCAGCCGGTCCCCACAACCCAGCGAGTGGAGGTGGGGTGGAATGGGGATGTGTGAGTGAGTGGATTGGAGATTGTGTCAGTGTGTGTGTGTGTGTGTGTGTGTGTGTGTCTATCCCCCCTCCCCTCTCTCTGCTCACACTGCCTGCCCAGCCTGCTGTAGACAGGGAAAGAATGGGAGTTGAACAAAGCCTCCGTGTCCACACTCTGCCTTCATTTCCAAAGGATTGGTCCCTTTCTCACACCACTTTTGCCCATTGAATCGGCCACGCTAAATTCTCCCTCGGTGTCCCCGAACAGGAGCTGGAGTGTGGCAACTCAGGAACTTTCACAGTAACTTCATTGCAGTGTTAAGATAACCCTATTCGTGACAATTGAAGATAAAGTTAACTCTCACACTTTTACACACTCTCATGAACACTCACACACAAACTATTCCCTCACACACACTCATACACACTCACATTTACTCATTCTCACACACACACTCTCTCTCACACACACACAGACACACACACACTCTCTCTCATACACACACACTCACACTCTCTCACACACACAGACACACACACACTCTCACACACACACAGACACACACACATTCTCTCTCTCACGCACACACAGACACACACACACTCTCTCTCACACACACAGACACACACACACTCTCTCTCATACACACACACTCACACTCTCTCACACACACAGACACACACACACTCTCACACACACAGACACACACACATTCTCTCTCTCACGCACACACAGACACACACTCACTCTCTCACGCACACAGACACACACTCACACTCTATCTCACACACACACACTCACACACACAGACACACACTCACACTCTCTCACAGACACACAGACACATACACACACTCTCACACACACACAGACACACACACATTCTCTCTCTCACGCACACACAGACACACACACACTCTCTCTCACACACACAGACACACACACACTCTCTCTCAACACACACACTCACACTCTCTCACACACACAGACACACACACACTCTCACACACACAGACACACACACACTCTCTCTCACCACACACAGACACACACTCACTCTCTCACGCACACAGACACACACTCACACTCTATCTCACACACACACACTCACACACACAGACACACACTCACACTCTCTCACAGACACACAGACACATACACACACTCTCACACACACACAGACACACACACACATTCTCTCTCTCACGCACACACAGACACGCTCACTCTCACGCACACACAGACACACACTCACACTCTATCTCACACACACTCACACACACACAGACACACACTCTCTCACACACACACAGACACACACTCACACTCTCTCACATACACACACTCACACTCTCTCTCACGCACACACACACACACAGACACTCTCTCACACACACAGACACACACTCACTCTCTCACACACACACAGACACACACTCACACTCTCTCTCATGCACACACAGACACACACACACACTCTCTCACGCACACACAGACACACTCTCTCTCTCACACACAGACACACACTCACACTCTCTCTCACGCACACATTCTCTCTCCCATTCTCTGTCTCACACACTCACACTCTCTCACAAACACACATTCTCTCTCTCTCACACACACACACTCATACACTCTCTCACTTCTCACACTCCCTCTCACACACAGACACACTTTTTCTCCCACACACAGACTCTCTCTCACACACACACACTCTCCAACTCTCTCTCACACATGCATTCCTATACACACTTTCTCTCTCACACACACATGCACACACACTCTCTCTCAGTCTCTCTCTCTCACACACACACACTCTCTCACACACTCACTTCTGTACACACTCTCTCCCACAAACACATACTCTCTCACACACACACATTCTTTCTCACACACACTCTCTGTTCACACACACTCTCTCCCTCACACACACACACCTTCTCTCACACACACTCCCTCTCACACTCACAATCTCTTACTACGATATTCACACACACAATCTCTCTCTTACACACACATTCTGTCTCTTACACACAAGTTTTCTCTTTCTCACACACAATTCTCTTTCACACAGAGATGTTCTCTCTCTCTTTCACACACACATACATACACACTCTCTCCATCCCACACACTCTCTCCACTCTCTCTCACTCACACTCTCTCCGTCACACACACACTCTGTCCCTCACACACACACACACTCTCACTCACAATCACTCCCTTTAATAATCACACTCTCTAAAACATTTGCACACGTTCTCTCTTACACACACACGTTTTTTCTCTCTCACACACATTTCTCTCCTTCAGACACAGGCATTTCTCACACACTCACACACTCTCTCACACACACACACAGACACACACTCACACACTCTCTCACACACACACAGACACACACTCACACTCTCTCTCACACACACACACACACAACACCTCTCACACACACAGACACACACTCACACTCTTCTCTCACACACACACAGACACACACTCACACTCTCTCTCACACACACACACTCACACACTCTCTCACACACACACAGACACACACTCACACTCTCTCTCTACACCACACACACAGACACACACTCACACTCTCTCTCACACACACACAGACACACACTCACACACTCTCTCACACACACACAGACACACACTCACACTCTGTCTCTCACACACACAGACACACACTCACACTCTCTCTCACACACACACACTCAAACACTCTCTCACACACACACACAGACACACACTCACACTCTGTCTCTCACACACACACAGACACACACTCACACTCTGTCTCTCACACACACAGACACACACTCACACTCTCTCTCACGCACACACAGACACACACTCACACTCTGTCTCTCACACACACAGACACACACTCACACTCTCTCTCACGCACACACAAACACACACACACACACACTCTTTCTCTCTCTCTCGCACACACACACACACACACTCTCACTCTCTCTCTCGCTGTCTCTCTCACACACACACACACATACACTCTGTGTATCACTGTATCTGTGTGTCTCTGTATCTGTGTCCCTGTATCTGTGTATCCCTGAATTTGTGTGTCTCTGTATTTGTATCTTTGTATCCCTGCATCTGTTTGTCTCTGTATCTGTGTGTCTTTATATCTGTGTGTCTCTGTACCCGTGAGTCTCTGTACTGGGTGTCTCTATAACTGTCTATCTATGTAACTGTGTGTCTCTGTATCTGTGTGTCTCTGTATCAGTGTCTGTCTGTATCTGTGTCCCTGGATCTGTGTATCCCTGAATTTGTGAGTCTCTGTATCTGTATCTCTGTATCTGTGTATCTCTGCATCTGTGTATCACTGCATCTGTGTATCCCTGCATCTGTGTGTCTCTGTATCTGTGTGTCCCTGTATCTGTGTGTCCCTGAATCTGTGTCTCTTTATCTGTGTGTCCCTGTATCAGTTTATCTCTATATGTGTGTGCCTCTGTATCTATCTATCTCTGTATCTGTGTGTCCCCGTAATTTTGTGTCCCTGTATCTGTGTGTCCTTGCATCAGTTTATCTCTGTATCTGTGTGTCTCTGTATCTGTTTATCTCTGTATCTGTGTGTCCCTGTAATTTTGTGTCCCTCTTTGTGTGTGTCCCTGTATCCGTGTGTCCCTGTATCTGTGTGTCTCTGTACCTGTGTATCTCTGTATCTGTATCTCTGTATCCGTGTCTCCCTGCATCTGTATGTCTCTGTATCTGTGTTTCTCTATATCTGTGTATCCCTGTTTCTGTGTGTCCCTGTGTCTGTGTGTCTCTGTATCTGTGAGTCCCTGTATTTGTGTGTCTCTGTATCTGTGTATCCCTGTATCCGTGTGTCCCTGTATCTGTGTGTCTATGTATCTGTGTTTCCCTGTATCTGTGTGTCTCTGTATCTGTGTATCTCTGTATCTGTGTGTCTCTGTATCTGTGTGTCTCTGTATTGGTGTGTCCCTGTATCTTTGTATCTCTGTATCTGTGTGTCTCTCTATCTGTGTGTCTCTGCCTGTGTCCCTCCCTCTTTCTCTGTGTCTCTGACTTTCTCTCTGTGCCATTTTGTGTTCCTATGTGTCTCTGTATCTGTGTGTCTTTGGGGAGAGGCAAATCCCCAGGCGCTGAGAATTTCCCTTCTTATCAAGTTGTGGCCTTCAGGGGTTCTGGGGAAAAGGCAGAAGAATGGGGATGAGAAAAATATCAGCCATGGTTGAATGGGGCAGCAGACTCGATGGGCCTTGTGTCCAGTTCTGCTCTGATATCTTATGGTCTTGTAGGAATAACTAGAAGCAGAGGACATAATATGACTGTCTCTCTCTCTCTCTCTCTCTCTGTATCTGTATCTGTGTGTGTGTGTCTCTCTCTCTCTCTGATTCTGTATCGATATCTGTTTGTCTGTCTGTCTCTCTCTCTCTCTCTTTGTGTATCTGTGTGTTCCTCTCTCTGTGTCTGTGTGTCTCTCTCTCTCTCTATCTGTATGTGTGTGTGTATGTGTCCCTCTTCCTCTCTGTTTCTGCTTCTCTTCTCTGTCACTCTGTGTTTCTGTGCATCTCTGTATCTGTCTCTCTCTCTCCCTGTTTCTCTGTGTTTATTATGCCCCTCTCTCTCTCTGTGTCTCTGTACCTGTGTGTCCCTGTACCTGTGTGTCTCTGTGTTCCTGTGTGTCTCTGTATTTCTAAGTTGCCCCTTAGGGTCCCATGATGTGAAGGTTGGGAGGATTGGCCATGTTAACTTGCCCCAGAGATGGAGAGACAGGGACACAGGGGAGCCCGAAACGCTACAGAAACAGGAGAAAGGTTTGAAAATGGAGGAGTGTTTCTTATCCATCTATAAAAATCATCCACTCTGACAATCTCTCCTGCATACGAATTCCTCTCTCTCACACACACACACACAAACACTTCTCACACTCACACAATCTCTCTCTCCCACTCGCAATCTCTCCCTCACACACACTCTCTCCCTCACATGCAATCTCTCCCTGACATGCCATCTCTCCCTCATACACATTTTCTCTCTCTCTCTCTCTCTCACATACACACACACACACTCTTACACACTGACACACACACACTCTTTCTCTCACACACACACACACAAACACTCTCTCTCGCACACACACACACTCTCTCTCTCGCGCACACACACACACACACACACTCTCTCTCTCGCACACACAGACACACTCTCTCGCACACACAAACTCCCTCTTTCTCGCACGCACACACACACACACACACACACACACTGTCTCTCTCTTGCACACACACACTCTCTCTCTCTCGCACGCACACTCACACACACACTCTCTGTCACACACACACACTCTCTCTCTCACACACATACACACACACTCTCTCTGTCTCTTGCACACACACACACTCTCTCTCTCGCTTGCACACACACACACACTTTCTCTCTCTCGCACACACACAGACACACTCTCTCTCTCTCTCTCGCACACACACAGACACACTCTCTCTCTCTTTCGCACACACACACACTCTCACACACTCACTCTTGCACACATTCTCTCTCACAAACTCTATCTCACATACGCACATACACATTCACTCACACACACTCACACACATTCAGTCACACACACATGCAGTCCCTTACACACTCTCTCTCTCACACACCACACACTCTTTCTCACATACACATGCTGTCTTCTACAAACTCATTCTCCACACACATTCTCTCTCACACACTCTCTCTCACATACTTTCTCTCTGTCTCTTACATACACACTCTCTTTCTCATTTCTCTCTCTCACACACATACACACACGCTCTCTTTCTCTCTTTTTCACACTCTCTTTCTCTTTCTCTCTCTCACACACACACACACACACACATTCTCTCTCTCTCTCACACACACAAACACACTTTCTCTCACACACACACACACTCAGAAACACACTATCTCTCCTTCACACACGCAATCTCTCCCTTACACAGACTATCTTTCCCTCATACGCAATCTCTCTCTCACTCTCCCTCACACACACACACTCTCCCTCACACACACACACACACTCTCTCTCACTCGCACAGACACTCTCTCTCTCTCTCTCACATGCACACACACACACTCTCTCTCTCTCACACACACACACAAACACACACACACACTCTTTCTCTCTCACACACACACACACACTCTCTCTCTCTCACGCGCACACACACACACTCTCTCACTCTCTCTCTCGCTGTCTCTCTCTCTCACACACACACACACACTTTCTCTCGCACACACACACTTAGAAACACACTATCTCTCCTTCACACACGCAATCTCTCCCTTACACACTCTATCTTTCCCTCACATGCAACCTCTCTCTAACTCTCCCTCACACACACACACTCTCCCTCACACACACTCACACTCTCCCTCACACACACACACAATCTCCCTCACACACACACTCACACTCTCCCTCACACACATACTGACACTCTCCCTCACGCACAATATCTCTCCCTCACACACAATCCTTTCCCCATGTGCAATCCCTTCCTCACGCACAAGTTTAGTGAGAGTGCGGAATGGAATTGAATGAAATCAATATTAGTAAGAAAATGGGGTAATGAATAGGGTTAAAGGCTGACAAATCCCCAGGCCCTGAGAATTTCCCTTCTTATCAGGTTCTGGCCTTCAGGGGTTCTGGGGAAAAGGCAGAAGAATGGGGATGAGAAAAATATCAGCCATGATTGAATGGGGCAGCAGACTTGATGGGCTGAGTGTCCAGTTCTGCTCTGATGTCTTATGGTCTTGTAGGAATAACTAGAAGCAGAGGACATAATATCAGTGTCTCTCTCTCTCTCTCTCTGTACCTGTATCTGTATCTCTCTCTCTCTGTCTGTATCTGTGTGTGTCTCTCTCCCTCTCTGTATGTGTATCTGTGTGTGTTTGTATGTATGTGTGTGTCTCTCTCTCTTAGTACCTGTTTCTATATCTTCTTCTCTGCAGCTGTCAGTCTCTCTCTCTCTCTTATCTATCTGTTTTTCTCTCTCTGTATCAATGTTTCTCTCTCTCTCCCTCTGTGCCTGTGTGTCCTTGTATCTGTGTGTCCCTGATTCTGTGTGTCTCTGTATCTGTGTGTCTCTGTATCTGTGTCCCTGTATCTGTGTATCCCTGAATTTGTGTGTCTCTGTATCTGTATCTTTGTATCCCTGCATCTGTGTGTCTCGGTATCTGTGTGTCTTTGTATCTGTGTGTCTCTGTACCCGTGACTCTCTGTATCTGGGTGTCTCTATAACTGTGTGTCTCTGTAACTGTGTGTCTCTGTATCAGTGTGTGTATGTACCTGTGTCCCTGGATCTGTGTATCCCTGATTTTGTGTGTCTCTGTATCTGAATCTCTGTATCTGTGTCTCTGCATCTGTGTATCACTGCATCTGTGTATCCCTGCATCTGTGTGCCCCTGTATCTGTGTGTCCCTGTATCTGTGTGTCCCTGAATCTGTGTGTCTCTTTATCTGTGTGTCCCTGTATCAGTTTATCTCTATATCTGTGTGTCTCTGTATCTATCTATCTCTGTATCTGTGTGTCCCTGTAATTTTGTGTCCCTGTATGTGTGTGTCCCTGCATCAGTTTATCTCTGTATCTGTGCGTCTCTGTATCTGTCTACCTCTGTATCTGTGTGTCCCTGTAATTTTGTGTCCCTGTATCTGTGTGTTCCTGTATCTATGTGTCCCTGTATCTGTGTGTCTCTGTATCTGTGTATCCCTGTATCTGTGTGTCCCTGTGTCTGTGTGTCTCTGTATCTGTGTGTCCCTGTATCGGTGTTTCCCTGTGTCTGTGTGTCTCTGTATCTGTGTGTCCCTGTACCTGTGTGTCCCTGTGTCTGTGTGTCTCTGTATCTGTGAGTCCCTGTATTTGTGTGTCTCTTTATCTGTGTATCCCTGTATCTGTGTTTCCCTGTGTCTGTGTGTCTCTGTATCTGTGTGCCACTGTATCTGTGAGTCCCTGTATCTGTGTTTCCCTGTGTCTGTGTGTCTCTGTATCTGTGTGCCACTGTATCTGTGAGTCCCTGTATCTGTGTTTCCCTGTATCTGTGTGTCCCTGTGTCTGTGAGTCCCTGTATCTGTGTGTCTCTGTATCTGTTTATCTCTCTATCTGTGTGTGCCTGTGCCTATCTCTGTATCTGTGCAGAGTGTGATTGTGGTGTCTTTTTGGTGAAGAGTGTGTGAGTGTGTTCGGTGTGTGTGTGAGAGAGAGTGTGAGTGTGGGTCTGTGTGTTTGTGTGAGAGAGAGTGTGAGTGTGTGTCCTTGTGTGTGGAGCTGAGTTGTGTTATGTGTCGTCTGTGTCTGCGTAGAAGAGAGTGTGAGTGGTGTGTCTGTGTGATTTGTGTGGGGAGAGTGTTAGTATGTGTCTGTGTGTGTGAAGAGAGAGAGTGTGATTGTGTGGTCTGTGTGTGCGTGAGAAGACGTGTGAGTGTGTTTCTGTGTGTGTGATAGACGAGTGTGAGTGTGTGTCTGTGTGTGTGTGAGAGAGAGTGTGAGTGTGTGTCTGTGTGTGCGTGAGAGAGAGTGTGAGTGTGTGTCTGTGTGTGTGTGTGAGGGAGAGTGAGTATGTGTCTGTGTGTGCGTGAGAGAGAGTGTGAGTGTGTGTCTGTGTGTGTGAGAGAGAGAGTGTGAGTGTGTGTCTGTGTGTGCGTGAGAGAGAGTGTGAGTGTGTGTCTGTGTGTGTGAGAGACAGAGTGTGAGTGTGTGTCTGTGTGTGTGTGAGAGAGAGTGTGAGTGTGTGTCTGTGAGAGACAGAGTGTGTGTGTGTGTGTGTGTGCGTGAGAGAGTGTGTGAGTGTGTGTCTGTGTGTGTGTGAGAGAGAGTGTGAGTGTGTGTCTGTGTGTGTGTGTGAGAGAGAGTGTGAGTGTGTGTCTGTGTGTGCGTGAGAGAGAGTGAGTGTGTGTCTGTGTGTGTGAGAGACAGAGTGTGAGTGTGTGTCTGTGTGTGCGTGAGAGAGAGTGTGAGTGTGTGTCTGTGTGTGTGTGTGAGGGAGAGTGTGAATAGCTGCTGAGGTGCGTAGAGAGAGAGTGTGAGTGTGTGTCCGTGTGTGAGTGAGAGTGTGAGTGTGTGTCTGTGTGTGCGTGAGAGAGAGTGTGAGTGTGTGTCTGTGTGTGTGTGTGTGAGAGAGTGTGAGTATGTGTCTGAGTGTGCGTGAGAGAGAGTGTGAGTGTGTGTCTGTGTGTGTGAGAGACAGAGTGTGAGTGTGTGTCTGAGTGTGCGTGAGAGAGAGTGTGAGTGTGTGTCTGTGTGTGTGAGAAGAGAGAGTGTGAGTGATGTGTCTGATCTGGTGCGGTGAGAGAGAGTGTGAGTAGGTCTGTGTGTGTGTGAGAGAGAGTGTGAGTGTGTGTCTGTGTGTGTGTGAGAGAGTGTGTGAGTGTGTGTCTGTGTGTGTGTGTGTGAGAGAGTGTGTGAGTGTGTGAGAAATGCCTGTGTCTGAAGGAGAGAAATGTGTGTGAGAGAGAAAAAACGTGTGTGTGTAAGAGAGAACGTGTGCAAATGTTTTAGAGAGTGTGATTATTAAAGGGAGTGATTGTGAGTGAGAGTGTGTGTGTGTGTGAGGGACAGAGTGTGTGTGTGACGGAGAGAGTGTGAGTGAGAGAGAGTGGAGAGAGTGTGTGGGATGGAGAGAGTGTGTATGTATGTGTGTGTGAAAGAGAGAGAGAACATCTCTGTGTGAAAGAGAATTGTGTGTGAGAAAGAGAAAACTTGTGTGTAAGAGACAGAATGTGTGTGTAAGAGAGAGATTGTGTGTGTGAATATCGTAGTAAGAGATTGTGAGTGTGAGAGGGAGTGTGTGTGAGAGAAGGTGTGTGTGTGTGAGGGAGAGAGTGTGTGTGAACAGAGAGTGTGTGTGAGAAAGAATGTGTGTGTGTGAGAGAGTATGTGTTTGTGGGAGAGAGTGTGTACAGAAGTGAGTGTGTGAGAGAGTGTGTGTGTGTGAGAGAGAGAGACTGAGAGAGAGTGTGTGTGCATGTGTGTGTGAGAGAGAAAGTGTGTATAGGAATGCATGTGTGAGAGAGAGTTGGAGAGCGTGTGTGTGTGAGAGAGAGTCTGTGTGTGGGAGAAAAAGTGTGTCTGTGTGTGAGAGGGAGTGTGAGAAGTGAGAGAGTGTATGAGTGTGTGTGTGTGAGAGAGAGAGAATGTGTGTTTGTGAGAGAGTGTGAGTGTGTGAGACAGAGAATGGGAGAGAGAATGTGTGCGTGAGAGAGAGTGTGAGTGTGTGTCTGTGTGTGAGAGAGAGAGTGTGTCTGTGTGTGCGTGAGAGAGTGTGTGTGTGTGTCTGTGTGTGCATGAGAGAGAGTGTGAGTGTGTGTCTGTGTGTGTGTGAGAGAGTGAGTGTGTGTCTGTGTGTGTGAGAGAGTGTCTGTGTGTGTGTGTGTGCGTGAGAGAGAGTGTGAGTGTGTGTATGTGAGAGAGTGTGAGTGTGTGTCTGTGTGTGTGTGAGAGAGTGTGTGTCTGTGTGTGTGTGAGTGTGTGTGAGATAGAGTGTGAGTGTGTGTCTGTGTGTGCGTGAGAGTGAGCGTGTCTGTGTGTGCGTGAGAGAGAGAATGTGTGTGTGTGTCTGTGTGTGTGTGAGAGTGTGTGTATGTGTCTGTGTGTCTGTGAGAGAGTGTGAGTGTGTGTCTGTGTGTGTGAGTGTGTGTGTGTGAGATAGAGTGTGAGTGTGTGTCTGTGTGCGTGAGAGAGTGAGTGTGTGTCTGTGTGTGCGTGAGAGAGAGAATGTGTGTGTGTCTGTGTGTGTGAGAGTGTGTGTGTGTCTGTGTGTGTGAGAGAGTGTGAGTGTGTGTGTATGAGAGAGAGTGTGTGTGTGTCTGTGTGTGTGAGAGAGAGTGTGTGTGTGTCTGTGTGTGCGTGAGAGAGAGAATGTGTGTGTGTCTGTGTGTGTGTGAGAGTGTGTGTGTGTCTGTGTGTGTGAGAGAGTGTGAGTGTGTGTGTATGAGAGAGAGTGTGTGTGTGTCTGTGTGTGTGTGAGAGAGAGTGTGTGTGTGAGAATGAGTAAATGTGAGTGTGTATGAGTGTGTGTGAGGGAATAGTTTGTGTGTGAGTGTTCATGAGAGTGTGTAAAAGTGTGAGAGTTAACTTTATCTTCAATTGTCACGAATAGGGTTATCTTAACACTGCAATGAAGTTACTGTGAAAGTTCCTGAGTTGCCACACTCCAGCTCCTGTTCGGGGACACCGAGGGAGAATTTAGCGTGGCCGATTCAATGGGCAAAAGTGGTGCGAGAAAGGGACCAATCCTTTGGAAATGAAGGCAGAGTGTGGACACGGAGGCTTTGTTCAACTCCCATTCTTTCCCTGTCTACAGCAGGCTGGGCAGGCAGTGTGAGCAGAGAGAGGGGAGGGGGGATAGACACACACACACACACACACACACAATGACACAATCTCCAATCCACTCACTCACACATCCCCATTCCACCCCACCTCCACTCGCTGGGTTGTGGGGACCGGCTGCAAGGATTTTCGGGGCTGGTGTGGGGGTGGGGAGGTGGTCAGGGGGTTTTTGAAATGGACAAACACAACCTATAGGGGTGTGGGGGCGGCGGGGGGGTGGGGGAAGAAATAAAGTTTGAACTAAAGACAAGAATTTGTACAATCCATTTCCACCCGTGCATTAACACATCAAGAGAGAGTGTGACATTATCACCCACTCCTCTGGGGTGGGGTGGGGGTGGAATTAGCATCTCAATAGAGAGACAGACATTGCAAACATGTCAGAGACTCAGTGTGGGAGGGTTTGTATCCAGCTCACTCCAGGATAAATGTGAATCAGAGAGCTTTCAGTCCCCACACCAATAATCCCCCTGCACTGAACACATTCCCACTCTGATTCAGTGTGTGTGTGTGTGTGTGTGTCTCAATCTGCTTTTTAACCCGTAACTTTGCTTGTGTTAACCTGATGCTGAATGGGTTTGAATGCAAATGCTGGAACTCATCGCTGTGATATTTTGTGTATTTTATTCTTAAAACGGCCTTGTGTGTCTTTTTTTCTCCCTGTTTTTAACCAATTTTTCTCTGTTTTTTTTCTCCTGAGGAATTTTGAAAACCCGGGGACGTGTCGAGGATCCGAAGGGACGGGAATGTTTGCGACCGGGACGAGGGAGAGGAGCTTCTTCCAGAGGGAGGGCTGACTGAGGCCTGTTGCTCAGGCTTCGCCCCGGGGTGGGGGTGAGTTGTGTCTGTTTATTACCCTGATCCAGATTTAATGTTTAATATCAGAGGGAGTGAGATCTGAGTGAGAGTGGAATAGAGAGACAGAGAGAAACACACAGGGAGGGAACTGTCCCAATCTTTTTGACCCTCTGCTTTACAACTGACTTCTTATGTTTGGATGTTACCGAGAGATTGGGTAACTGAGAAGTGAGATCCTTTTGCTGTGCTATTTAATTTAAACATTTTATTTCAATGATTTTCTCTTTCTCTCTTTTCCCCACGAATTAACACGTAGAATTTACTGAGAGATTGTGTAAATGAGCAGCTAGAATCCTGGCCTCTTGTGCTGTGTAACTGAATCATTTTCTTGTATTTTGTTGAATTAATTTTCCTCAACAACTAACATTTTGGTTTCACTGAGAGACTGTTTAATTGTGAAGGGTGAACCTTGGGACTTTTGCTGTGCTAGTTAATTTAAACATTTTCTTGTACTTAAATTTGTATTTGCTCTCTTCCCAAGGAATTAATATTTAGGTGAACAGTCTCTCAGGGGAATCCTAGAAGGGGAATCTTGGGGCTGTTGTGCTATTTAATTTAAACATTTTCTTGTATTTTAATGAATTATATTCTCTGTCTTCACAAGGAATTAATATTATAGTTGAACAGTCTCTCAGGGAAATCTTAGAAGGGTGAATCTTGGGGCTGTTTAATTTAAACATGTTCTTGTATTTTAATGAATTATTTCCTCTTCTTCCCAGGGATTGGAATTTTCCAGACTGCAATGGGACTGGGAATCCAGGGACTTTTCTCCAGAGGAGGATGGATGGACTGAGTCCTGTTCTATAGGCCACACGTGAGTTGTTGTCTCTTTATTATCCCGACCCAGGTTTAATTTTAATCTCGCTTCCTGGGATGAACCGGTTCTGGTTAGATTGTGGGGTGTGGGGGTGCTGGAGTTTGAAATACCCGGCTTTGCAAATAGTCACAAACACATTAACCCTTTAGTGGGGAGGCAAAGAGCAAATTAAATGTCTGTAATTTCAAACTATCTAAAAGTTGATTTAAAATCCAAAATAACAGGGGGTGGGAGACAGAGCGATGAATCTAATTGTTCAATAAAATTCACAGAGGCCTTTACAATTCAGTTTTCAGATGTTTGGATTTTCATTCCATCCTCTCCACAGCTTTTCCCCCGTTCTGTCTATTTCTCTCTGCCTTTTCTCACCATTCCCTTCCTCTATCTGTCTCTCTTTTTTATTCTCTCCCTCCCTCTTTTCCCCAAGGAATTAATATTGTGTTGGGACAATCTCTCAGTGAAACCTGGAAAGGGGCAATCCTGGGGATTTTGTGCCGTGTGTAATTTTCATTCCGGGTGTCCGGGGAGGGGTTGATTTCACTGTCTCAGTGCCTCTCTGCCTCACTCTCTGTATAAACATTTCCCCAGTTTAAAACAAACACTCAACACAGCTCACCTTGTGGGATCTTGCTGTGCACCATAGGGATTTTGTTTTAAAAAGGCCAGGGGGTTTCTCAGAGGGAGTTTAAAAACTGTCAGGAGAAGTCTTTAGACTTGGGACAACACACAGGGTGGGAGGGTGTGTACCTGGGGGGGAGGTGGGGTAGAGCGGTGGTCAGGGTGAGTTATTGTGATATTCCCAACAAGGGCCAGAGATCTGAGTGTTTACACAGATTAGACTATTCAATCAGAGGCAGGCAGAAAGCCCTGAGGTTTCAGAGCTCCCTGTAAATACAAAGAGAACTCCCATTGCCCCAAAGATGTGAACTGGAAACCCCTTCCCTCAGCTAGTTAAACACTGACCTTCCCACAACCCCCCAACATGTTCACAAACACTCCCTGGAGTTTCTTCCAACTTTATATCAAACTGTCTGTCCATTCTGCTCAATACTGACCCCCTCTCAATTTGGACCTGAACTAGTGTCTGAACTGAGACAGAGTTTTAAAATGTAAAATTTTTTTAAGTTTAGTTATTAGTGTCACAAGTGAGGCTTATATTAACACTGCAATGAAGTTACTGACAGAGAGACAAAAGAGAATGAGAGAGACAGAGGATATTTAAAATTTATTAGTGTCATAAGTAAGAATTGTACTAACACTGCAATGAAGTTAGTGGGAGAGACAGACAAAAGAGATACAGTATTCAAAGTTTAAAGATTTAAAGTTTATTTATTAGTGTCACAAGTAAGGCTCACATTAACACTGCAATGAAATTACTGAGACAGACATAGAGGGAGTGTCCAGAGTGAGTTCAGTAATATTTATTTATTTACCAGCTATCTCTCTCTCTCTCTCTCTCTGTGACTCCTTAGGGATGAGATATTCAGCCAGGATAGTTTCACTGACTCTGTTCAGCAGACATTCCCAAATCCAGCCTGGCTCTCAGACACACACACACACATTCCCTCTGCTCTGTCCAAGGGAATTTTTTTAAATCCAGGAATATCTATTTTACATTTACAGGGTGAGGGAGGGGGAAGGAGGGAGGGAAACTCAACTTGAAATCCTGCTGCCAGTCCATTTTAAATTTTAATTCATACCCTGGGACACGTGGGATGTCGCAGAGATTTGGGAAGCTTTCTAAACCAGTTTTAAACACAGAATCGCTACAGTGCAGAAGGAGGCCATTCTGTACCGACCCACAATCCCACCAAGGCCCTATTCCCGGAACCCCACACTTTTAACCTGCTAATCCACCCCCCCTGACCCTGGGGTCAATTTATCACGGCCCAGTCCACCCTAACCCACACATCTTTGGAGTGTGGGAGGAATTGAAAAATTAAAACAGGATCTGACACTCTATCAGGAACAAGTACCGACTCTTTAATTTAGACTGGATGACAACCTTTATAAACCAATGAACAAACTAAATAAACTCCCCAATAGAATGTTGTTCCAATGACAAGACTCACTCAGGAAGAATGAAATAAATCATTACAGAATAGAGTCACCCTCAATTAATATAATACCAGGCATCTGTTGGAAGTATGAACTTTCTTCAGTCTGGAATACTTTCTGAGTCGGTTGGTGTTTAGACGCTGATGTGACGAAGCTGTATATATATTACCGCAGGATTCAGTATGAGACTCCCTCCTTCAATCGAAAGAGAAAGCAAGGTCACTCTCTCCCCGTTATTATCCCCTGTCCAGGTTTAAACACCTAGAATTCCTTCACAGTATTCCTATAATTTAAGTGGCTCCAAGCTGTCACCAACCCTCCAACTGATGTGTTTGAGAGCTGGTTTTAAAATCACTGGTGCAATTTGAAGCCTGTGTTGCTGCTGGGATTCTGGCTGCTGCTTTGGACACAAATGTTATAAAGTTGTCTCCTGCAGCCTGCTGTTTAAAATCCCAAATACAAAGACACAAGCTTTCGAAAGACACAACGCTGCATGATTTCTTTTGGAGTTCTTTAAAGCATCTTTTCAATATTTACATTTGTAAAACACCACACTTTTATCCCTATGTATGCAACTTCATATTAGCCAGGGAGACAGATATAAATCTTGGGGAGGCGGTGGGGAGTGTGTAAGAGACAAAGAAGGAGAAAGTCGACTGATAGAAGTGGGAACGTCATTGAGGGGTCTAGTGTTAATGCACTGCCTGTCTCTGCAGCAAAGTCCACCGAATGCTTTGATGTATTTAATAAATTAAAGACCAGGGCAGTCATGAGGCATTTGGAAGTTCATTTCATTTGAAGTGAGTCAGGGTTCAATAATGAGGATGTAAAAATGAATGTCTCCACCCCCAATGAGATTGTGAATTTGCAGCAAGTCCTGGGATCTTGCTGTGCCTTGGATAGTTTTTGTTCTGTTTTGAATCAAATTTGATTTCATTTTCTTTCTTCAAGGAGAATTTATTTCAAGGCTTTGACGACGCGGAGAGCGAAGAGTTGCCGTGAGGAATCCTCGGACAAGAGCTATAACCGGAGAGAAAATCATTAATAAAAATCCCTGCGTCTCGGTCATTCATTTTTATACACAGTTAGACTGGTGGGGTTTTTACACTGAGGGTTAGCGCTCTGTGTCGGGGAGGGGAGGGGGGTGGTATTCCGAGTGATCCCTGCTCCAACGTAATCCCACAGCTTCCAATCCCTCTCCCTGAAGCTCTGTCTGTGTAACTCCCCTATCCTCAGAACTGTTTCTCCACATCTTTCCAATCTCTGTCTCTCCCCATCCTTTATCCCTCAGCCTCTCACAGTGGCAGCATCTTTGCCTTTTTCTCTCTATCTTTCACTGAAACTCTGTCACTGTCTTTGCAAAGCTCCATTTTCATCAACACCTCACTTTATATCTCAGCCTCTCCGCACATCTCCTCTCTGTGGATCTTTTTATCAGTCACAGCACCCATCTCTATCTCTACTCCACTGTTATCCCTGCTCCCCTTTCTGTGACTCATTCTGTCTGAAGTACAGTAGCATCCTCTCCATTTCCATATATTTTCATAGTAACTCCATTAGTGTTCATATAAACCTGACTAATAAATAAAACTTTAATTTTCCTTCTCTCTCTTATCTCCAGCTATCGGCTTCTTTCTCTCTCTGTTTCCCTCTCAGAATCGTTCTGTCTGTTACAGTAGCGTTCTCTCTATCTCTGTGCTTCTCTTTGCCTCTCTCTGATCTCTGCTCCCCCAATCTGTGAATCACTGTCTGGTTTACAATAGTATTTTTCCTATCTCTGTCTTTATATCTCTCTGCTTCTTCTCTCTCTCTGATCTCTGCTCCTCTCTGGGACTCATTCTGTCTGAGTTACAGCACCATTCTCTCTCTCTCCATCTCTCTATCTGTCTCTTCCCCTGTGACTCACTGTCTGATCACAGCAGCATTTTCTCTCCCTCTCCCCATCTCTATCTCTGGGATTCATTCTGAGTTACAGTAGCATTCTCTCTATCTCTCTCTGTTTCTCTTTGCCTCTTCTCTATCTGATCTCTGCTCCCCTCTCTGGGACTCATTCGCTCTGAGTTACATCAACATTCTGTCTCTCCATCTCTATCTCTCTCTGATCTCTGCTCCCCTCTCTGACTCATTCTGTCTTGAGTTACAGCAGCATTTCCTCTCTCTCTCTGATCTCTACTCCCCTCTCTGGGAGCCATTCAATCTGAGTTACAGCAGCATTCCCTCTCTCTCTCCCCATCTCTCTCTGATCTCTACTTCCCTCTCTGGGAGCCATTCTATCTGAGTTACAGCAGCATTCCCTCTCTCTCCATCTCTAGCTCTCTCTGATCTCTGCTCCTTTCTGAATCATTCTGTTTGAAGTACAGTAGCATCCTCTCTAACTCCATCTCTACATCTCCCTGCCTCTGCTCTCTCGTGGGGTACGGGCCAGATCATGGGTTTGTTCACAAGCTGCAAAGGCCCAGGAACACAGCGGAGATGGGGAGGGGGCAGAAACTTCTTGTGGGGGGTGGTGGGTGCGGGGAGTGTGTAATACAGGGGTTTGTTCAGAGCCAGGGGCTATTAGAGAGGGAAGGGAAGGGGATGTCTCTTGTACAATTATAAGACAGGCTGCTCAGTGTTGGGGGTTATTAGAGAAAGGGGACATTGGAGGAGAGGGTGGTGGGGTTAATCAAACAGGGGGTCCATGGGGGGGGCAGGTATTATAACACAGGCTGCTCAGGGTCAGAGGGTGGGGTTCTGTCAGTCTAGGGGCTGTTCACAGGGAGGGAGTGGGGGTCTCCCAGGGTGATGGGGGGCAGAACGAGATGGATATTCAACGAGGGAACTTTGAGGGATTGGGAGCCGAGGGGGATTTTGGTGGGGGATTGAAGAGGGTTTGGGCAGTGGGGGGGCTCAGTGTGATTTGGAGGAGGATTGAAGACACTTTGGGCAGTGAGGGGGGTGCTGAGGGGAATTGAAGAGGGTTTGGGCAGTGTGGGGGGATGAGGGGGATTGAAGAGGGTTTTGGCAGTGGGGGGGATGAGGGGATTGAAGAGGGTTTGGGCAGTGGGGGGGGGATGAGGGGGATTGAAGAGGGTTTGGGCAGTGTGGGAATGAGGTGGATTGAAGAGAGTTTAGACAGTGGGGGAGTGAGGGGGATTGAAGAGGATTTGGGCAGTGGGGGGGGTCACAGCACTGACAGGGAAGGATTCAGTGGGTCTGATAATTTAGAGGGATTGAGGGGAGGGATGAGAGATTTGGCTGGAATCGGGGGGGGGGGGATTGAAGGGGAGAGTGTAGAGGGATGTAGGCAGAGACTCAGGAGGGGGCTTTAAAGATTCAGCAGCGGGGAGTAAGGAATGGAATCAGAGAGAGAATTGAGGGATTTGGGAAGGGGGCTTAGAGGGGGATTTCTGGAGGTGTGAGGGATCGGGAGGGACTTGGGTAGATTTAGCAGTGGGGGATGTTAAAAGATGAGGTTTGGGGTAAAACAGATTGAGGGGGGATTTGAGAGGGAGCAGGATTCGGGACACAGGGATGGGGGTGAGGGGGGATTTGAGAAGGAGCAGTATTCAGGGACGGGGGTGAATTGAGAGGGAGCAGGATTCAGGGACACAGGGATGGGGGTGAGGGTGAATTGAGGGAGCAGGATTCAGGGACACAGGGATGGGGTGAGGGGGGGTTTGAGAGGGAGCAGGATTCGGGACACAGGGATAGGGTGAAGGGGCACGGTGATGGAGGGAGATATTCCAGAGGGATTGGGGGAGGGACTCCAGTGGGATCTCAGGGGCTGAGAATTGGGATGGGGGTAGGGAGTTAAAGAGAGAATAATTGGAGGGAAAGGGATTGAGGATGGGCAGATTGATAGGGATTTGGGATGGGGGAAATTAGGGTGGGGCCTTGCGTAGGGTTAGAATTGGGGGGAGGGTGTAGAGGGACAGACAGGGGGGGAAGAGGATTAGGAAGGATTGGGTGCAGGCATTGGCGAGTTTAGTGGGGGGCAGAGGAATTAGGAACCCTTTGGCTGGGGGGGGTGTAAGGAATTGGGGCAGAACCCTGGAGGACTCAGGGGTTTAGTGTCCGGCGGGTGTCTGAGAGAGATTGGGCAGGAGGGGCACTGGTTAGAGTGGGATTAAGGGAGATTAGACAGAGGGACAAGGGAACATTGGGTTAAAGAGAAATTTCAGGGAGAATTAGGGAGATTCAGGGTGGGGACAGGAGTTTAAAAGGATTGGGAGTGGGCGTGCAGCTTAGAGAGGGGTTGAAGATGATGGGGAGGGGGTGGTGCAGTTCAGAGAGGGGTTGAAGATGATGGGGAGGGGATGGTGCAGTTCAGAGAGGGGTTGAAGACAGTGGGAATTTGAAGAGGGGTTTGGGTGGGGGGGGGAAGTTCAACCAGGGAACTTTGAGGGATTGGGAGCTGAGAGGGATTTTGGTGGGGGATTGAAGAGGGTTTGGGCAGCGGGGGGGATTGAAGAGGGTTTGGGCAGCGGGGGGGATTGAAGAGGGTTTGGGCAGTAGCAGGGGTGAGGGGGATTGAAGAGAGTTTGGACAGTGGGGGGTGAGGGGGATTGAAGAGGGTTTGGGCAGTGAGGGGGGAGGGGAGGGGCACAGCGCTGACAGGGAAGGTTTCAGTGGGTCTGATAATTTAGAGAGATTAAGGGGAGGGACGAGAGATTTGGCTGGAACGGGGGGGGTTTTGAAGGGGAAAGTGTAGAGGGATGTAGGGGGAGACTCAGATTATGGTGAGGAATTGGAGGGATTCAGGGAGATTTAAGAGAGTCTCAGGCGAGGGGGGTGGGGGGGAGCTTTAAAGATTCAGCAGCGGGGACTGAGGGATGGAATCAGAGGGGGAATTGAGGGATTTGGGAAGGGGGGCTTAGAGGGGGATTTCTGGGGGTGTGAGGGGTCAGTGAGGAACTTGGGCAGATTTAGCAGTGGGGGGATGTTAAAAGATGAGGTCTGGGGTAAAACAGATTGAGGGGGAATTTGAGAGGGAGCAGGATTGGGGACACAGGGATGAGGTGAGGGGGTGAATTGAGAGGGAGCAGGAAGCGGGCACACAGGGATGGGGTGAGGGTGAGATTTGAGAGGGAGCAGGATTCAGGGACACAGGGATAGGGTGAAGGGGCATGGAGATCCAGGGAGACATTCCAGAGAGATGAGAATTGGGATAGGGGTAGGGAGTTCAAGGGGGGGCAGCATGGGGTGGGGGGGAGGGCGCACAATACAATTTCATAGGCAGATGACGGTTTTCCCCACTTTCACTCCAATTTCACTGTCTGCCTGGGTTTGACAACAGCTCAACTCGTCAATAACATCCTATCAGCTCGTGTTCAAATTCTCTTCATTATATTACTTCATATTGGGGGGCAGCACGGGGGGGGGCAGCACGGGGGGGGGGGGGGCAGCAAGGGGGGGGGGGCAGCACGGGGGGGGGGGCAGCACGGGGGGGGGGGGCAGCACGGGGGGGGGGGGCAGCACGGGGGGGGGGCAGCACGGGGGAGAGACCAGAGAGAATAACGAGACAGAGAGAATAAAGAGACAGAGAGAATAAAGAGACAGAGAGAAAAAAGAGGACAGAGAGGAATAAAGAGACAGAGAGAATAAAGAGACAGAGAGAAAAAGAGGACAGAGGAAAAAAAAAGAAAAAAGAGACAGAGAAAAAAAGAGACAGAGAAAAAAAGAAAAAGAGACAGGAAGAAAAAAAGAGACAGAGAGAAAAAAGAGGACAGAAAAAAAAGAGACAGAGAAAAAAGAGACAGAGGAAAAAAGAGGACAGAGAAAAAAAAAGAGACAGAGAGAAAAAAGAGACAGAGAGAAAAAAAGACAGAGAGAAAAAAGAGACAGAGAGAAAAAGAGACAGAGAAAAAAAAGAGACAGAGAAAAAAAGAGACAGAGAAAAAAAAGAGACAGAGAAAAAAGAGAGACGAGAAAAAAAAGAGACAGAGAAAAAAAGAGACAGAGAGAAAAAAGAGACAGAGAGAAAAGAGACAGAGAAAAAAGAGACAGAGAAAAAAGAGACAGAGAGAAAAAAGAGACAGAGAGAAAAAAGAGACAGAGAGAAAAGAGACAGAGAGAAAAAAGACAGAGAGAAAAAAGAGACAGAGAGAAAAGAGACAGAGAAAAAAGAGACAGAGAAAAAAGAGACAGAAAAAAGAGACAGAAAAAAGAGACAGAAAAAAGAGACAGAAAAAAGAGACAGAAAAAAGAGACAGAAAAAAACAGAGAAAAAAAAAAGAGAAAAAAAAAGAGAAAAAAAAGAGAAAAAAAAAGAGAGAAAAAAAAGAGAGAAAAAAAGGGAGAAAAAAAAGAGAGAGAGACCGAGAGAAAAGAGAGAGAGACAGAGAGAAAAGAGAGAGAGACCGAGAGAAAAGAGAGAGAGACCGAGAGAAAAGAGAGAGAGACCGAGAGAAAAGAGAGAGACCGAGAGAAAAGAGAGAGAAAGAGAGAGAGAGACCGAGAGAAAAGAGAGAGAGACCGAGAGACCGAGGGGCAGATTGAAAAAGAAAGAACGATTGAGAGAGAGAGAGACAGAGAAAAAGAGAAAGAAAGATTGAGAGAGAGAGAGACAGAGAAAAAGAGAAAGAAAGATTGAGAGAGAGAGAGACAGAGAAAAAGAGAAAGAAAGATTGAGAGAGAGAGAGACAGAGAGAGATTGAGAGAGAGGTTGAGAGAGAGACAGAGAGAGATTGAGAGAGAGGTTGAGAGTGCAGAAAAGCAGGGGGAAGAGGTTCATACTCACCATCGCACATGTTTTCTCCTGGGTGATCCCTCAAACTCCTTCCATCCCCTCTCCCATGGTGGGGGAGACAAATCCTGGGCCAGGGGCTTTGTGCTGGGTAAAGGGGAAGGGGGTTAAAATCTCAGAGCTGGAACTCCATGCTGCACACACACACTGACTCACTCACACACAGAGACACAGCTTACCTGATACTTACCCAGCCGCGTGGAGACAGAGACAGAACAAAGCATCCCCAGCCTTTTTATAACCTCCACACAAACTGTCCACACCTCCCCAATCAAACCCCCCATCCAACCACATCTCCTACACCTCACCTGGACACACCTCCTCCAGGTATGGTCCAGTCCAACACCAACCTGTCCCTGGGGGTGTGTGGGGGGGGGGTGTTGTGTGTGTGTGTGGGTTAGTGAGCAGCAGGCAAATGGTTTATCCCAAGGCTCACTCCCTCCCCCCCAATCCCAGTTTCACATCACCAGCACTGGGAGCTGAGAGAAAATGGGTTGAAATTAACCAGCAGCCCTGCACTGAGAGAGAGAGAGAGAGGGGCCAGGTCTGATTGTATAATTTATTCACCCAGGGCACCATCGGCTACAGGTTTGCACCCTTTGTTAATTCTTGCAAAGGCCTGAACTGAAACAATTTCTTGCAAAGTTTTGCATTGACAAATTCCACTTCTGATTTCCAATGCAATCTGTCTGTTGTTGTCTGTGTCTGAATGTGTGTGTGTGTGTGCGCTGTGGTTAATGATTCACCAGAGATCAGAACTGCAAAAAAAAACCATTCGGACTTTTTATTAAGATGAGAAGCACTGGCTGGGGGAGGGAAGCGGGGGGGGGGGAGGAGGATGAGAGTGAAGTTTCTGTTAGACAAATGCTGCGAAATGTGTCTTTAACCAGCAGCTCTGCAGAGAGAGAGAGAGAGAGACAGATGCAGGATTTTCAACCCTCTGGGAGCTCTATCCACACACACATCAAGTTTTTTTTTTGAGTCACGACCACTAAAGTTGACCAGACCATTGCTCTGATCATTTTACTCTCACAGATCTCTGCCGCTGTTGAACTGAAATGAATTTCTTTACTCCTGTTTCATTAGCACCTCATTTCTCCAGGGAATTCCCCTTCCACTGGAGTGTTCCAGTGAACACTCTTCACTGATCCGAGATTCATCACTTGGGGCTAACAGTTAAATTAATGCTGGCTCCGTGCTGATGGTTACTTTTCAGACATGCTGGGCTGAGAGGTTACACATACAAGTGGAACAGAATTTCGGTGCTGATGTCCCTGAATGTTTCTCAGCTGCTGGACTTGTTCTACATTGATCACGTTTTTAAACAGTGGGATTACCACAGCGCAGGATTGAGTGCAGGCACACCGTGTGAAGGTGGATCCTTCTCAACACAATGACTTTGGGAGGTTATCACTTTTTTTTTCACCAAAGAATGAAATTGGGGAAAATGTTGAAGGGGGGAAAAGTCAGTGAGTGCAGCAGTCTTCTGCTGTGGACTGAACACAGCACAAGAGTTCACAGCCTTTTCCCCACATGTTGCTGCACAAGGGATGAGAGAATGGAGAATTTGATGGAGACACTGGAAGGTAAGAGATGATGGAGATTTTAATCCGAGAACCAGGCAGAGAGGCTCCACCAGCCTCTCCTCCCAACCTCTCTCACTATCTGTGCATTGAAGTCACTCAATCTGCTGGCGGCTCACACCTACTGCAGGCGCTGCTCTGTGTGGGAAATAAAGCAGCGAGTGTTGAGAAACCATTCAAAGCAGCAACAGAGCTGGAGAAGAAGCTGCCTGTGTTCACTTTCACAGGGTAAATTCACACCAGGAGATATCTGTTACCCTATTCCTTTGTACTGATGGGAAAATCAAACCATTCCCCCTCTCATTTCAATGAACCCTGTAAGATTGTGCCTGTATTTTCTCCTGGGATTCACTGCTGGGTTTCTATGGGCTGCTCACACTCAGGATTAGAAATTACAATCAACTCAACACAATATCATCCCTACAGGGCACAAGGCCGCCCCTGCTGGCCGGGAGGGGGAAAAACACCGGACCCCTGCTGGCCGGGAGGGGGGAAAACACCTGCCCCCTGCTGGCCGGGAGGGGGGAAAACACCTGCCCCCTGCTGGCCGGGAGGGGGGAAAACACCTGCCCCCTGCTGGCCGGGAGGGGGGAAAACACCTGCCCCCTGCTGGCCGGGAGGGGGGAAAACACCTGCCCCGGAGGGGAAAACACCTGCCCCCTGCTGGCCGGGAGGGGGAAAAACAGGGAGGGGGAAAACACCCCCCTGCTGGCCGGGAGGGGGGAAACACCTGCCCCCTGCTGGCCGAGGGGGGAAAACCCCCCTGCTGGCCGGGAGGGGGGAAAACACCTGCCCCCTGCTGGCCGGAGGGGGGAAACACCTCCCCCTGCGGCCGGGAGGGGGGAAACACCTGCCCCCTGCTGGCCGGGAGGGGGGGAAACACCTGCCCCCTGCTGGCCGGGAGGGGGGGGGGGAAACACCTGCCCCCTGCTGGCCGGGAGGGGGAAAATGCACTGGATTATTCCAACCGTGGCTCAGAATCTGGGAGAAACAGACGTGAATGTTGCAGCAAAGTGGGAGCATCGGAGACCAGTGGATGTGAAAATTCCCCACCCCCCCCCCACACAAACACTGTCTTTTGGATTTTAATCTAATGGGTAGTTTTGCCCTGGGTCTTTCACTTACAATAGATTTCACTGTCTGCCATTAAATTCGCAGATAAAATACGCACTCGTTCTTATTGCAGGAATTTACTATCCAGTCCTGGCTTTTTGTTGCTGTCCCTGCTGAGTCTCCCTGAGCAGTAATTCATTCATTCATTCATTATATAAGCTCCATTTCACTCCATTGCCAGATCTTGCCGTTTACTCTGTCAGTGTTATCGCTGAGTCTCTATTTCCATTGATTAAAACCCTGCGCAACGCTGAAAACTTGGTCCTTGTGTTCCTGATAATCCCAATTGCTCTGCTTGTGGTTTCCGATAAAGTCTCTTTCCCCCCCCCCCCAGCAGAGGATCATACCTGCAACTTCATGATGTTGCTGTGATTAGAAATTCAGTGGAATTGTGGTGGAACCTCTTTCTGGAGGTTGTGTTAGAACATTGAACAACACAGCACAAAACGGTGCCTTCGGCCCACGATTTACTCCGATCACCATCTACCGATCCACAGACCTGTCTATAACCCCCCTCCCTCCCTCCTCCTCTATCCTATTCTTTCCCACACACTCATCCAGAAGTCTTTTAAAACACCCCAGCGAGTTCGCCTCGTACCGCCTCCGACGGCAGCCGGTTCCATTCGCTCACCGCCCTCTGAGTGAAACACTTACCCCCCTCACATCCCCTCTGTACTCGCTTCCCTGCGCCTGAAACCTGCCTTCCTCTCGTACTGACCGTTTCAGCCCGGGGGAAATAGTCTCCGAGAGTCCGCCCTATCTATTTCCTCTCAACGTTTCACAAGCCTCGATCAGGTCGCCTCCCAACCTCCGTCTCTCCAGGGGAGAAGAGTCCCGGCTCCCCTCAACCTATCTTCATAAGACCTGCACCCCCCCCCCCCTCCCCCCCCCTCCCCCAAATCCAGGCAGCGTCCCCTTGTAAGTCTCCTCCGAACCCTCTCAATAGCCTCTACACCCTTCCCATAGTGAGGCGACCAGAACTGCGCACAGTATTAGGAGTTATTAGGCTGCTGAATACATTTCAGTGAGGAAAATGGGTTTTGTGCCTCAAATCTGGGTGATAAACAGCGATTGTAGTTACAACCTGAATAAATAGAACATAGAACAATACAGCACAGAACAGGCCCTTCGGCCTTCGATGTTGTGCCGACCAAAATAAAAAGCAATGCCCCTCCAAACTAAACCATTCCCTTCTCTTCCATATACTTATCAACTAACCTCTTAAACGCCACCAAACTTGGCGCATCTACAACAGCTGCAGGCAGGGCATTCCACTCCCTAATCACTCTTTGAGTAAAGAACCTACCTCTGATATCCGTCCTATAACTCATACCCCTTAATTTAAAGCTGTGTCCCCTCGTGCTAGCTTTCTCCATCCTAGGAAAAAGGCTATCACTGTCCACCCTATCCAAACCTCTAATCATCTTATATGCTTCAATAAGATCCCCCCTTAGCCGCCTCCTTTCTAACGAAAACAACCTCAAATCCTTCAACCTCTCTTCATAGGACCTGCCCTCCATACCAGGCAACATCCTAGTAAACCTCCTCTGTACCCTCTCCAATGCCTCCACATCTTTCTTATAATGTGGCGACCAGAACTGCACACAATACTCCAAGTGCGGCCGCACTAGAGTTTTGTACAGCTGCAAAACTCTGTGATAGGACAACAAAATAGAGCAGAGGCTGAGAGAGGGGGGGGGATCTCTTGTAAAAAACGTGAGGTGTGGGTGCTTTGTCTTGTCACCGGGGGCAGGGGAGGGGGGGGGTGGTGGTGGGGTCCCAAAAACTATGGAAATATCACCAGCTATTCTCTTCTTCGATCGTGGACGTGAACATCGCTGGGTAAGCACCCATTACTGGCCCATCCCTAAATGGCCCTGAAAGATTACGCCAGAGAGATGTTAAGGGTCTCTAGCATCTGTGACTTGGATTCGAAGCTAGGTTTCACCAGCCTTGCTCTGGGCGACTGATCGGAGGACGACCCCACACTTGCATTGCGCGTTTCCACAGTTCGTTTCTCCCCGTGAATCCCCCCCCCTCCTCCATCCCACAAATTTGAAATCTGGAGAAATTTCTCGAGATTCGAATTGTCCCGCAGCATCCGATGGGACTTAACTTCTGTAAGGCACGTAGTTTGGAACTGAAAGATTATAACAATCAAAGGAGCTAGCAGTGAGTAGGTGATTCTGCCCCTCGAGCCTGCTCCCCCCATGCAATTTTATCAGTGCTGATCTCGTCCCAACTTCAGATCCGCTCTCCTACCAGATTACCCTAATCCTGCTTTAAATCTTCCACCCCTTTTCCTGAAACAATCCCCCCTGACGATTGATCTAAAACCAAAGGAACAACTATGCATACTGTGCATACTGCTCATAGATTATAAGCCTCATTCACCCTGCTCAGCCTTCTCTGCTCTGGATCAAACACAAAAAATAGAGTACAAGAGCTGGCCTTTAATGTTGCAGTTGTATAAAACGCTGGTTAGACCTCATTTGGAATACTGCGTCCAGTTCTGGTCGCCTTACTACCGGAAGGACGTGGAGACTCTGGAGAGAGTGCAGAGGAGGTATGGAAGGTCTGAGATACGAAGGAGAGGTTAGGCAAATTGGGACTGTTTTCCTTAGAAAGATGTAGACTTAGAGGAGATCTGATAGAAGTGTACAAGATTACAAAGGGGATAGATAGAGTAAACAGGGTTAAGCTTTTTCCGAGGATGGACTCAAATAGCACGAGGGGTCACGGGCTTAGGGTGAGGGGGGTAAGGTGTAATTTGGATGCTAGTGAAAAATGCCACTGTGGTTATCAGCACTGTGAGCGCGCTGTTCTGTTTAAAGAACATTCCCTGGCCGTTCATCTATTATTCTTATATCAGCTCTGCAGAGTTGGGCTGCTTGTTGACAACCGATTTTTATATTTTACCTACTTGGGTTGAGCGGCTGTTAACGCCAGTGATTCCATTCATAATGATTTTATTCTTTAACATTACCATGGACAAATGCATTTTAAAAGCCAATCGGGGCTGAATGAGCCTCCGGCAGCACGGCAATGCCAGGAGTGAAAGGGACACTGAACCGCAGAAGATCCATTGTGTTACTACTTGTAATATCCACAAGTTTTATCCTGCTGTGGATTACGTCAGTTATACATTTCTTACATTACAGAATTACAGAGGCCTTCGATCGCAGATTCGTATTTACTGGCTTTCCCACCTTTGAAGAAGCTGGAATTTTGCTGCAGCTTCTGAGCTCCTGCACCAACACAGTTATTTACACAGTAACCCAGAAAAAGTTCAGAGACCTGTTTCTCACTGTGATCAAACATCCCCTTACTCTGACTGGGAAATTAGTGAAATGTAGGGAAGATCTTCAGTGAAGAGAAACTCCCATTCTCATGAATACAATTTAATCATACCAAAATTATCACCTAATACCTGTTTTACACCCAACTGTTATGAGTAGTTAAACATTAAGTTCACCAATATATGCAATTACATAGCATGAGAAATACATCGTATAAATGTATTTAATCTAAGTATTAATTTAATCTGACTATTGCTCAAACCAGTTTCAAAACACTGACAGAAATGTAAATGTCCATCTGTGCTGCTAGTTAGAGATTGGAGGTCTATTTGTACCTCCAGTCTAATAATTTAATCCAGTTTACATAAATTCCGTGCTGAACTCTCTTCGGTTATATTTCAACTTTATCAACACATTCTGCTGTCTGTTATAATTTAGCATTCACTGGTCCACATTATTTCTGAAACATTGTGTTAATCACATTTAGAAAGTATGTCCACTTCTAAAAGAAATATCTCTCGGTGTTGAAAACCAATAATTACAATTGGAATCAAAACATGTCCATTCCAACATCAGCATCTCCACATCATATTTTAAATATGTGCAGGGATGTTCCAAAACAGACGGATAAAAGAGATTGAGTTGAAAAAAAAAGGTGATGCCAGTTTGGCTGGAAAAAACAGTTCCAGAAGAGACCATCGATGAACAAGAGCAAAGTCTAATGTAGTTGGAAATCCCACATTTGTGGGATGTGTGTATGTGTGTGTTTGTGAGGGTGTGTTTCTCTGTGCCTGTATGTGTGTGTGTGTGTGTGTGTGTGTTTCTCTGTGTCTGTGAGTATGTGTGTTTGTGAGAGTGTGTTTCTCTGGGTCAGTATGTGCGTGTGTGTGTTTATGAGGGTGTGTTTCTCTGTGCCTGTGAGTGTGTGTGTGTTTGTGAGGGCGTGTTTCTCTGTGTCTGTGAGTATGTGTGTGCGTGTGTTTCTCCGTGTCTGTGAATATGTGTGACTGTGTTTGTGAGGGTGTGTTTCTCTGTGTCTGTGAGTATGTGTGTGCGTGTGTTTCTCTGTGTCTGTGAGTATGTGTGACTGTGTTTGTGAGAGTGTGTTTCTCTGTGTCTGTGAGAGTGTGTGTGTGGGTTTGTGAGTGTATGGGTGTCAGTTTGGGTCTGTGTATCTGGAAATAGGTGCACGTGTTATCTTGGAAACAGGAATTACAGAGAGCAGCACACAGTTTACCCACTCCCATTCTAAATGGGATTAGTGTCTAATAACTGCACCAAATGTACACATTACAGTCTGACATCATCCCTAACTACAATCTGCAGACAATATCTCCCACAGGGAATGAGGGATCATGTACAGTGTCTGGTGATAAAAGGGTTAATTCACCAGCCAGGGTTCCTGCTGCAAACTCCAATCCCTGTCAATATTGATCAATACTCACACTGCAGTAACCGGTTCCCAGATGCAGACATGGGGCTTACTGAACTTGTCTGAGGCTCACAAAGAGCAGCGCCTGCAGTAGGTGTGAGCCGCCAGCAGACGGTGCCATTGTGTGACTTTAATCCCCAGATAGTGAGAGAGGTTTGGAGGAGAGGCTGGTGGAGCCTTTAATTCATTCACAGAGACAGAGAAGAAACTCTGACAAGATTGACCAATCTGTCCTCTGCTGGGTACTCTCAGAATCACACACACACTTCCCTCTCTCTGGAGAATGATCTCTGCTGCTCCATTTCGAAAGGAGGGTGAAGACTCTGTTGCTGAGAACACTGATAACACATTGCTGGTTTGCAGCAATCTTTCCTTCAATGTGGAGATTAAAACTACAACAGTTTTCCAGCTGGGGAACCAGGGAAATCACTGCCAGGCTGGAGGGGCTGATGGAATAGGGAGGGAGAGGGGCGGGAATGAAGGGTTTGGAAGGAGCTGTCGAAGATCTTCACAATTCAGGATTTCACTGTAACCGGTGGAGCAGGCAATGTTCACAGATTAAAAATGTTCACACTTGCACTGTCAGTCCTGGTCTGCATCCCTCCAGCAGCTTCAGCTGTCTCTTTCCATTTGGAGTGAACTGATTAAACTTCAGCCTGAAACAGATTAAAGATGAAACAGGAAATAAACAGATTGAACGACAGGGTAAATAACGGGAGACTGGAGTTAATGGGACAAATCTTCCGGTTTCTGGATCGCCAGAGACCCAGACACACAGCTGAAGATGAGCATCGGGATGCTGTGGATGTCCTGACACACTGATCTACCAGGGAACTGTCCCAGAGGTAGTAACTCCTATTGGGGAATTCCCCCTGCTGCGGTTAGAGTCAGAGACTTGGGACAGATCCACAAAATTTCCCTGGATAGTTACTCAGGGAATGTTAGACAGCTCACCCCCTGGGCTAATGCCTGAATAGCACAAACCGAGTCCCCCAATCACTTCCCACTGATTCCCCCCCCCAATACTACATCTCCCACAATCTGACTAAGACCCACTCAAAGACAAGGTGGTTTACCGCATGGAAACATGCCCTTTAGCCTAATTTATCCATGGTGCTTCTTTTTTCAAAAAAGACCCCTAAGCTAACCCCAGTTGCCCGCATTTGGCCCATATCCCTATATACCCATCGTACCCATGTAACTGGCACTGCAGTGGTGAAGGCTCTGGGAGAAATATGCAGCAGTTTCAGGTTGGGGGAATTTTCACACGTATCGGCAAACTGCTTCCCATTGCTGCTGCTTGCGAGATTCAGGCCCATATGTTAAGTCCCGCATTTAGATTTTAATTGTTAACACTAAAAGTTAACACAAACACTCACCAGATCCATTCCAGATTCCTGCAGGTCAGTATGAGGCGGCGAAGAGCAGGGACAGAGTGATCTGTGAAGGAGTTTAATCCCAGGTTTACAAATCTCAGTGGCTGGTTTGTACAGAGAGCAGAGACGAGATCCTCAGCACAAGAATCTGTGACTGCGTTATCATACAGACTGGAGATCGGAGAGAGAAATAACAGGAAACAGGGTTAATCCCGAGGCCCGTGGCACATTCAAGAAACACAACTTCAGCTGATACAGAAGGCATATTATATTAATGCTGGAAATCTGAAATATGAATAAATATGTTGGAAACTCTCATCAGGTCAGACAATATCTGTGAAGAGAAAAACAGATATAGTTTCAGTTCAATTAGATAAACTTAGAAATTGGAAATAACAATGAAGTAAATTGCTTTAAGTGACAGGGAACTGAGCATGGGCGGGTGACAAGGGAAGAACAAAATGGAAGTGCCGGACTGATTAAGTGACAAAAAGGATGATGTAAAAGGGAAGAGCACAAGAAGTTTGACAACACTAGCTTTAAGTCCAACCGATTTATTTGACAGTAAACTCACAATACTATCAAATAAATCGGCTGAACTTAAACCTGGTGTTGTCAGACTTCTTACTGTGTTTACCCCAGTCCAATGCCGGCATCTCTACATCTTACCCTGAGTCACAGGGAGGGACGTGGGACGGTCAGTGACTCAGGAATGGATTGTGTGGTGGGGTTAAAGATGATGAGAGAGAAACCTTTCTCACACTGCCAGTGGTTCGGGTCTGGAATTCCTGCCGGGAAATGTACGGTGGAGGTACACTGCATCGAAGCAGTCGGAAAGGAATTAGGTGAATACTTGAATAGAAACAATGAGCGAGGATATGAGAAAAAGGCTGGAGATTGACACAAATTCCTAATGCTAATTTGGTGAGCTGGTGCAGACGCAATGGGCTGAATGGCCTCATTACGCTCCGTAATAATTCTGTGAAGATAATGTATTGATATTTCAACTGGAAGTTGGTGATGTTGCAGTGTGGACAGTGTTAGTAGCCATCGTCCGCAATGAAATGTTAATATTTCTCTCCAATAAAGAGAGACAATTTGTTACACGTAGCTTCAGGGACAAAACTTAATAAACGTGGGGCACTGGAAGGAGTTGGAACCCCACAGCCGGTACGAGGACCGAACCCTCAACATTAGCATCATTCTACACCACACTCCAAACACCAAACCAACTGAACTAACCAACTCCACACCTTTTCCATCTGTATCCTAAAGTAGACAGAATTGTGGTCACTGTTAGCCACATGTTCCCCTACTACAACATCAACCACCTGCCCTGGCTCTTTACTCAATCCACAGGCTGAAGGGCCTATAACAGTCTTGTGTGGATCACTGTTCTTCTTTGTACATGAAGATTAAAATCACCCGTGATTATTGCCGCATGTTTTCACAACAGCCCATTATTTTTTCTGTAAACTGTTGTGGAGATTGTCATTATTGTTCGGGGCTTAGAAATGATTCCCAGAAGTGACCTTTTTAACTTTTCTAACTCATATCTCTACCCAAACTGATTCTGCATCTTGATCATTGGAACAAAGTTCACCTCTCACACTGTACTGACATCTGTTACTAACAGCGAGGCTCCACCACCACGTCCTGCCGTCCATTCACTGTCATCTATTCACTCTCCCCGCCTTTCACAAATCAATAGATGCTGTGTCCGGGGAGAGCTGTGCACATCTGAGGAGGAGGAGAGAACATCAGAGGGTGAACCATAATATTATTCCCCCACACCCTCGACATAATGAGCATGGGACTGACATCCCATTGCTCAGGGATCAGAGAGAGAAGCAACAGGAGTCAGAAGAAAAACAATTTTCCTTATTCATAACTGACACCAATAGTCACGGGCAGTGTTTTTATACAAATACCAGCGGTGAAATTATATTGTTGAACATTCAGTTATTATAAACACAATCTCTCACAGTCTGCTACTTACTACAGCCTCTGCATGTTACGGTTGCACAGACTCGCAGACAGCAGTTTCATTCCTGAATCTCCCAGTTTACAGTTACCCAGATCCAGATCTATCAGTGAGCGGTTTGTTCTGAGAACAGAGGCCAGGTCCTCGGCACAAGAATCAGTGAGATCGTTATAATTCAGACTAGAGGTCAGAGAGAGAAAAGTAACAGGTATCAGGGTAAATCCACAGTGTTTTTAATAATAAGATCATTAACAATAATAATGTACAGCACGGCACATTCAAAAATCAACTTCAGTTGATACAAAAGGCAAAAGACTATAGAACATAGAACATAGAACAATACAGCACAGAACAGGCCCTTCGGCCTTCGATGTTGTGCCGACCAAAATAAAAAGCAATGCCCCTCCTAACTAAACCATTCCCTTCTCATCCATGTACTTATCAACTAACCTCTTAAACGCCACCAAACTTGGCGCATCTACAACAGCTGCAGGCAGGGCATTCCACTCCCTAATCACTCTTTGAGTAAAGAACCTACCTCTGATATCCGTCCTAGAACTCATACCCCTTAATTTAAAGCTGTGTCCCCTCGTGCTAGCTTTCTCCATCCTAGGAAAAAGGCTATCACTGTCCACCCTATCTAAACCTCTAATCATCTTATATGCTTCAATAAGATCCCCTCTTAGCCGCCTCCTGTCTAACGAAAACAACCTCAAATCCTTCAACCTCTCTTCATAGGACCTGCCCTCCATACCAGGCAACATCCTAGTAAACCTCCTCTGTACCCTCTCCAATGCCTCCACATCTTTCTTATAATGTGTCGACCAGAACTGCACACAATACTCCAAGTGCGGCCGCACTAGAGTTTTGTACAGCTGCAACATGATGCTGCGGCTCCTAAATTCAATCCCCCTACCAATAAAAGCTAATACTCCATAAGCCTTCTTAACAACTTTATCCACTTGACTGCCTACTTTCAGGGCTCTATTGACACATACACCAAGATCCTTCTGTTCCTCAACACTATTAAGAGCCCTACCATTAGCCCTATACTCTACACATTTATTGTGCCTGCCAAAGTGCATTACCTCACACTTTTCCACATTAAACTCCATTTGCCACCTCTCGGCCCAGCTCTGCAACTTGTCCAAGTCACTCTGTAACTAAAACACCCCTCTTCACTATCTACCACACCACCAACTTTAGTATCATCTGCAAATTTACTGATCCATCCCTCAATACCCTCATCCAGATCATTTATAAAAATTAAAAACAGCAGGGGCCCCAAAACAGACCCCTGAGGCACACCACTCGTCACCGAACTCCACGATGACTATCTCCCATCAACCACCACCCTCTGTCTTCTATCTGCCAGCCAATTCCTAATCCAATTAGCTAAATCACCCTCTATTCCACACATCTGCATTTTCTGTAAAAGTCTTCCATGGGCCACCTTATCAAAAGCCTTACTAAAGTCCATATATACTACATCAACCGCCTTACCCCCATCCACCTCTCTGGTCACTTTCTCAAAAAACGCAATGAGGTTAGTAAGGCATGACCTACCCTTCACGAAACCATGCTGACTATCCCCAATCAATTCATTTCTCTCTAAATAACTATAAATCCTATCCCTAATAATTCTCTCCAATACCTTGCCCACCACAGAAGTAAGACTCACTGGCCTATAATTCCCAGGAGGTCTCTCTTCCCCTTCTTAAACAATGGGACCACATTCGCCATCCTCCAGTCCTCCGGAACCACACCCGTAACCAACGAGGACCTGAAGATCAGAGCCAGAGGCTCTGCAATCTCCTCTCTTGCCTCCCAGAGAAAGGCTATTGAGGCTGTTAATTGAAATTTGAATCTCATATGCTGGAACTCACATCAGGTCAGGCAATATCTGTGAAGATAGAAACAGATTTAGTTTCTGTTCAATCAGCTAAAATTAGAACTTGGAAGTAGCAGTGAATTAAATTGTTTGAAGTGACAGGGAGCTGGGGATGGGCGGATGACAAGGAAAGAACAAAATGGAAGTGCCAGAGTGATTAAATGACAAAAAGGATGATGGAGAAAAGGGAAGAGCACAGGATTCCCATGTTCCTTACCCTGAGTCACAGGGAGGGATATGGGATGGTCAGTGGCTCAGGAATGGAGTGTGTGGTTCTGTTGAAGATAATGTGAAGGGAACATTTCTCACAATGCCGACAGGACAGGTCTGGAATGTACAGCCTGGAAGTGTGGTGGAGGCAGGCTGATTCAAGGCATCGTACAGGACAGTCAATGAATATTTGAATGAAACAATGTGCAGAGATACGAGGAGAAGGCAGTAGAATGAGACAAATTCCTAATACTAGTTTGGTGAGCTGATGAAGACACCTTTAGCCTCGTGATGCTCGGCAATAATTCTGTGAAGATAA
>JAGIQG010000050.1:127212-245954 GCA_024679065.1 Sphyrna mokarran | reverse complement strand
GGGTTTTCCAGGCCGATTCCTGGGATGGCAGCTCTGTCATATGAGGAGAGACTGAGTTGTTTTGGATTATATTCATGGAGTTTAGAAGACTGAGATAGAATCTCGTAGAAATGCATAAGATTATAAGAGAGTTCGATAAGGTAGACTAAGAAATAATGTTCCCAATAGTGGGGAGTACAGAATTAGGGGTTAGAGATTACCTGCATGATTATCTGGAAAGTGGGAGGGAAAATGTTCCTCACATATCCGTGTTGGTCTGAAGGGATTCTTCTTCCCTGTACGATTCTATAATTCTATAACCTTTTAAAATTCTGCTTCAGAATTCTAATCACCCATCGAAGCCTCGCCATTCCTTTCCCTGTCAATAGATTTTTTTTTCTCTCTGAAAGCTTCCTTTGAGGCACCCCCAAAATACGGGCAATCTTCAGGTAGATCATAAGCATGACTCACTCGGGTAACCCAGTAACAGCGACAGTAACATTCCTTGTCTCACTGGGGGAGGTCTCCAGAAGTTTAGAAAAGGGGAACCTCATTGAAAGTTGTACAATGATAAGAGGGTTAGATTGAGAAAGAATGTTCCCAACGGTGGGGGAGTAAAGAACTAGGGGGTGGGAGAGTCCCTGGGTGTGCACTTGGAATGTCATAATACACAAAGCATTGGGCCTGGTAAATGGTTTGGAGGACATGTTTCTGTGACATGTTGGTGCAGGCTAGATGGGTCAAAGGGCCTCTTCTTCACTGCATATGACTCTACGATTTTATGACGCTTTTAAATTATGCTTCAAAATTCCGATCACCCGTCAAAACCTTTCCGTCCCCCCATTGATCGATTTATTTTTTTCTGAACACATTTCTAGTGAGGCATTCCCAAATATTTTTTTAACAAAAAAAGATAAAGCACGCAACCTTCAGGGAGAAAGAATGAACATTTAGTGTATCGTAAGCACAACTCACTCAGGTAACTCAGAAGCAGCAGCAGCAGCGGAACACTCATTTTGCTTGGGCGATATTCTAGAAGGGAGAACTCAGAGTTAGAATTGGAGAAAGGGGAGGAAGGCCGATCCAACACAAAATCCTGGAGAGTGAATCAACCAGTGAAGTGAGTCAGCTGGACATCTTTCCCTCACTGAATCCCCACAGGTAGAAATTGACACTACCCATTGCACTGAAAGACGGAACTTCCACAATAGGAACCTGCACAATAGGAACCTCCAATCTCCAAGAGCAATACCTACAACAGAAATATCTTCAATAAGAATATCTGTAATAGCAATACCTACAATATTCACAATAGGAATATCAGTAGTAGGAATATCTGTAATAGCAATATCTACAGTATTCACAATAGGAATATATGAAGTAGGAATGTCTACAATAGAAATATCTGCAATATTCACAATAGGAATATCTGAAGTAGGAATGTCTACAATAGGAATATCTACAATGTTTACAACAGGAATATCTACAATATCTATTAGTAGGGATGTCTACAACAGGAATGTCTACAACAGGAATACCTTCAACAGGAATACCTTCAACAGGAATACCTTCAACAGGAATATGTACAATGGGAATACCTACAGTTTGTACAATAGGAATATGTACAACAGGAATATGTACAGTAGTAATGTGTACAATAGGAATATCTGCAATATCTACAATAGCAATATAGAACATAGAACTTAGAACATTACAGCGCAGAACAGGCACTTCGGCCCTCAATGTTGCGCCGACCAATTAAGAAAAGCAATGACCCTCTAACCTAAACCATTACCTTTTCATCCATAAACTTATCTACTAACCTCTTAAACGCCACCAAATTTGGCGCATCTACAACTGCAGCAGGCAGGGCATTCCATACCCTTACCACTCTCTGGGTAAAGAACCTACCTCTGACATCCGCCCTATAACTATCACCCCTTAAATTAAAGCTATGTCCCCTCGTGCCAGCTTTCTCCATCCTTGGAAAAAGGCTATCACTGTCCACCCTATCTAAACCTCTAATCATCTTATATGTTTCAATAAGGTCCCCTCTTAGCCGCCTTCTTTCTAACGAAAACAACCTCAAATCTCTCAGCCTGTCTTCATAAGACCTGCCCTCCATACCAGGCAACATCCTGGTAAACCTCCTCTGTACCCTTTCCAATGCCTCCACATCTTTCTTATAATGCGGGGACCAGAACTGAACACAATACTCCAAGTGCGGCCGCACCAGAGTTTTGTACAGTTGCAACATGACGTTGCGGCTCCAAAATTCAATCCCTCTACCAAGAAAAGCAAAGGCTCCGTATGCCTTCTTAACAACCTTATTGACTTGATTGCAAACTTTCAGGGATCTATGCACACATACATCGCAGATGTATGGGATAGTGGGTGATTTAGCTAATTGGGTTAGGAATTGGCTAGCAGATAGAAGACAGAGGGTGGTGGTTGATGGGAGATATTCATCTTGGAGTTCGGTGACAAGTGGTGTACCTCAGGGGTCTGTTTTGGGGGCCCCTGCTGTTTGTAATTTTTATAAATGATCTGGATGAGGGTATTGAAGGATGGATTAGTAAATTTGCAGATGACACTAAAGTCGGTGGAGTGGTAGATAGTGAAGAGGGGTGTTATAGTTTGCAGAGGGATTTGGACAAGTTGCAGAGCTGGGCGAGAGGTGGCAAATGGAGTTTAATGTGGAAAAGTGTGAGGTAATTCACTTTGGCAGGAATAATAAATGTGTAGAGTATAGGGCTAATGGTAGGATTCTTAGTAGTGTTGATGAACAGAGGGATTTGGTGTGTATGTGCATAGATCCCTGAAAGTTGGCAGTCAAGTCGATAAGGTTGTTAAGAAGGCATATGGAGTCTTAGCTTTTATTGGTAGGGGGATTGAATTTCGGAGCCGCAATGTCATGTTGCAACTGTACAAAACTCTAGTGCGGCAGCACTTGGAGTATTGTGTGCAGTTCTGGTCCCCACATTATAAGAAAGATGTGGAGGCATTGGAGATGGTACAGAGGAGGTTTACCAGGATGTTGCCTGGTATGGAGGGCAGGTCTTATGAGGAGAGGCTGAGGGATTGAGGTTGTTTTCGTTAGAAAGGAGGAGGCTAAGAGGGGACCTGATCGAAACATATAAGATGATTAGAGGTTTAGATAGGGTGGACAGTGATAGCCTTTTTCCTAGGATGGAAAAAGCTAGCACGAGGGGACACAGCTTTAAATTAAGGGGTGATAGTTATAGGACGGATATCAGAGGTAGGTTCTTTACCCAAAGGGTGGTTCGGGAGTGGAATGCCCTGCCTGCAGCAGTTGTAGATGCGCCAAGTTTGGTGGCGTTTAAGAGGTTAGTTGATAAGTATATGGAAGAGAAGGGAATGGTTTAGTTTGGAGGGGCATTGCTTTTTATATTGGTCGGCGCAACATCGAAGGCTGAAGGGCCTGTTCTGTGCTGTAATGTTCTATGTTCTATGTTCTATCTTCTATACACCAAAATTCCTCTGTCATCAACACTATTAAGGGTCCTACCATTAGCCCTATACTGTACACAGTTCTAATTCCTGCCAAAGTGAATTACCTCACACTTTTCCACATTAATCTCCATTTGCCACCTCTCGGCCCAGCTCTGCAACTTGCCCAAGTCTCTCTGCAAACTATAACATCCCTCTTCACTATCTAACACTCCTCCGACTTTGGTGTCATCCGCAAATTTACTAATCCATCCCTCTATACCTTCATCCAGATAATATGTAAAAATTACAAACAGCAGGGGCCCCAAAACAGATCCCTGAGGTACACCACTTGTAACCGAACTCCATGATGAATAATTTCCAACAAGCACCACCCTCTATCCAGGTTCTATTATCACAACCCCTGACACTAACAAGGAATTGAGCTTGTTACAAAAGTTCCTTTTAAACTCACTTCCTCCCCGGACCCTCCTGAGTCAGTCTCGCGGTGTGAGAGAGACAGTGAGTTCAGTCTGATTGCTTCCTCCTCTATAGGCAGGTAAAGCCTGTTTTGAGGATTTGTCACTCTCTGGTAAACCCCATTAGATGTTAGTGAGGTGTGACTGGCAATATAGCTGCTTTTGGCTGGGATATTATCAACCAAACTGGAGAGCGGGAGGAAATGTGGAGAATGCGCAAACACCTCACATACAGCGACCTAAGCCGGGAATCGAACCTGGTCTTAGGAGGCAGCATAGCTAACCGCTGTGCCACCCAATTCGTAATGTATTTTACTCACAACTTCTCAATGTCATAAGAACATAAGAAATAGGAGCAGGAGTCGGCCATCCAGCCCTTCAAGCATGTCCTGACATTCAACAAGATCATGACTGATCTGAAGTGGATCAGTTCCACTTTCCCGAATTCTCCCCTTAATTCCCTTGTCTATCAGAAACCTATCTACCCGTGAATTAAACATATTCAGTGAGGAAGCCTCCACCACTTCTACGGGCAGAGAATTCCAGAGATTTACCACCCTTTAAGTGAAGAAGTTCCTGCTTAACTCCGATCTAAACTGCCCTCCCCTTATTTTGAGGCTGTGCCCTCTAGTTCTGCTATCCTTTCTAAGCGGGAAGAATCTCTCTAACTCTACCCTATCCATTTCCTTCATTATCTGATATGTCTTTACAAGATTCCCCCCTCAGCCTTCTAAACTCCAACGAGTACAAACCTAGTCTATTCAATCTCTCCTCATGTCCTGCATGTCCCTCTCCCTTCCTCCTGTATAGAAACCTTTCTAATGCTCTAACACATTCCAATTCATAAATACTGTTATCGATACAGCTTTTACACAGCACAGTGTCACAGTAGTGAGTGCGCTGCTGCCTCACAGTGCCGGGGACCCAGGTTCGAATCCACCCTTAGTGACTCTCTGTGTGCCGTTTACACATTCTCCCCTTGCCTGTGTGGCTTTTCTCCAGTTGCTTACCGCAGTCCCAAAGATGTGTGGGGTTGGGTAGACTGGCCATGCGAAGTTGCCCAGGGGGGACGTGATGGTAAATATGTGAGCTTACACGAATAGGACCTGGGTGGGTTGCTGTCGGTGCAGGATTAATAGTCGGAATGGACTCTTTTTTGTTTTGCACTGTAGGGATTCTGTGATACAGAAGGAGCTTTACACACAGAGATGAGAAAATAACAAGAAGTAAGCTTGTCCTTTTAAACCCTCTTCCTTACCTGACCCTCCTGAGGCAGTCTTGCTGTGTGTGAGGGGGAGAGAGAGAGAGGCAGTGAGTTCAGTCCGATTGCTTCCTCCTCAATAGACAGGTACAGTCTGTTTTGAGAGTTGTCACTCCCTGGTAAATCACACCCTCCCATTAGATGTTAGTGACGTGGGACTGTCAGTATGGCTGGAATATTATCAACTGGGACATTAATTTCCATACACCATAATCCACTCAGTTTCAACAGCTTGATTGAATATACTCCGAGCTGAGTTTGTCACAGTCAGGGTTGTGTCAGCCTTGGAGAATTGCTGTTCTGTTTGAACATTGACGAAGTGCTGGTGGAAAATGTTTGCACATTTTATTCACCTTCATCACTAACTCCAGGACGTCAGTGTGGGAATTCCTCAGGGTTATTGTCCTGGTCCCAACCATCTTCATCTGCCTCATCCACAGCTTCCTTCCTTCACAAGGTCAGGAGTAGGGATGTTTGCTGATGTTTGGACAAAATTTAGCTCCATTTCTCACTCCTCAGGAACTGAAGCAGTCCATCTCCTTGAAAGTGCCTCTGCAAACTCACACCTGGAGGATAAATAAGAAATAGGAGCAGGAGTCGGCCATCCAGCCCCTCGACCCTGCTCCGCCATTCAATAAGATCATGGCTGATCTGATAATGGATCAGTTCAACATTCCTGCTTTCTCCCCCTAATTCCCTTCTTGGTCACAAACCTATCTACCCGTGACTTAAATATATTCAGCGAGGAAGCCTCCACCACTTCAGAGAATTCCAGAGATTCACCACCCTCTGGGAGAAGAAGTTCCTCCTCAACTCTGTTCTAAATTGACTCCCCCTTATTTTGAGGCTGTGCCCTCTTGTTCTGGTTTCCATTCGAAGTGGAAAGTGCTTAGGGAGGTGCGAGGTGAAATTGCTGGGCCTCTGACACAAATCTTTGTCTCTTCCTTGGACACAGGTGAGGTCCCAGAGGACTGGAGTTGTACCGTTGTTTAAAAAGGTTAGTAGGGATAACCCTGGAAATTATAGGCCGGTGTGTTTGACGTCAGTGGTAGGGAAGCTGTTGGAGGGGATTCTTAGAGATAGGATGTATAGGCACTTAGAGCGTTGTGATCTGATTAGGGATACGCAGTATGGATTTGTTAAGGGGAGTTCGTACCTTACAAATCTGGTAGAATTTTTTGAGGAGGTGACGAAAACGGTGGATGAAGGGCGACCCGTTGATGTTGTCTATATGGATTTTAGTAAGGCATTTGACAAAGTCCCTCATGGGAGGTTAGTTGAGAAGGTCAAGGCAAATGGGATACAAGGACAGGTAGCTGGATGGATAAGTAACTGGCTTAGTAATAGGAGACAGAGAGTAATGGTGGAAGGGTGTTTTCTCTAGCTGGAGGTCGGTCACTAGTGGTGTGCCGCAGGGCTCGGTACTGGGACCTCTTCTATTTGTAATATATATAAATGACTTGGAAGAGGGAGTAAGTGGAGTGATCAGCAAGTTTGCAGAGATACAAAGATGGCTGGACTTGAGAATAGTGAGGAACATTGTCAGGCAATGCAGCAGGACATAGATAGGCTGGTAGCTTGGGCAGATAGATGGCAGATGGAATTCAATCCTGATAAATGTGAGGTGATACATTTCGGGAGAAAGTATGTAAGGAGGAGGTATATGATAAAGGGTAGACTTATTCAGAGTATAGAAACGCAGAGGGACCTGGGGGTACAGGTGAACAAGTCTCTGAAGGTGGCAGAGCAAGTGGAGAAGGTTGTGAAGAAAGCATATGGTATGCTAGCCTTTACAGGAAGGGGTATAGAGTACAAGAGCTGGCCTTTAATGTTGCAGTTGTATAAAACGCTGGTTAGACCTCATTCGGAATACTGCGTCCAGTTCTGGTCGCCTTACTACCGGAAGAATGTGGAGACTCTGGAGAGAGTGCAGAGGAGGTTTACCAGGATGCTGCCTGGTATGGAAGGTCTGAGTTACGAGGAGGGATTAGGCAAATTGGGACTGTTTTCCTTAGAAAGACGTAGACTTAGAGGAGATCTGATGGAGGTGTACAAGATTTTGAAGGGGATAGATAGAGTAAACAGGGTTAAGCTTTTTCCTAGGATGGACTCAAATAGCACGAGGGGTCACGGGCTTAGGATGAGGGGGGTAAGGTATAATTTGGATGCTAGAGGGAGTTTTTTCACACAGAGGGTGGTGGGGGTATGGAATGCGTTGCCAAGTAAAGTGGTGGAGGCAGGCACTCTGGAGTTATTTAAGAAATACTTAGATGGGCACATGAACAGAATGGGAATGGAGGGGTATAGAAAACTGATTTAAAATAGGGATCATGAGCCTTGGGAGTCCCTGGGAAGTGTGTAAATAGATGATGATATTGATGTACTTGTTTTTATCCTACAGGTGCTTTGGTCCACCTTGTTGTCTAACAAGGGGCATACACGCGATGGGTCGTGAGAGGGCTGCTCTTGGATTTTTTTCGAGAGTATCCTAGTGCTTCACGTCGTTAGTGTACGCTTGACCTGGACCATTTGATGGGCAACACGACAGCTCAGTGACTATCGCTGTGCTGTGCAGATACATGGATTTGGGCCTGTGTCTGTGGGAGTTTGCGCATTCTCCCCGTGCTTGCGTGGGTTTTCTCCGGGTGCTCCGGTTTCCTCCCACATCCCAAAGATGTGCTCTTAGGCTAACTGGCAAAACAAATTCTCCTTAAATTGACTCAAATTTGGTTTTTAATCCATAGATCTGTAAACATGGACAGGGATCGCGGGTAGAGGTGGGAATATCGGGGTGGCGGCGCGGGCTCGTTGGGCCGAAGGGCCTGTTTCCTGTGCTGTTTTGTTCTTTGTTCTTTGAATTTGGATTTGTTTAAGGACAGAGTTCCAGCCTTTGTGGAGATTTGGGATGGTGTCCCCCCCTCCCCACACACCACACACACACAGGGTAGCCAGTGGGGAAGGGGGAATCACAAGAGTGGGTGGGGGTTGTGTGTGGGGGAGGACTGTGTCCCATCTGATTTAGGTTCACATTGCTGCTGCTGTGGGATCTTGCTGTGCACACACTGAGCCTGTGGCCTTTGCCCCGCACTGCAACAGCGACCACACTTTTTATTTTTAAACACTATCCGGCTCAGGGACCGCAAAGCGGGTTCAAGGAAAAAGCTTGAAAGGGGGTCGGGTAAATTCAAGCTCTTGAAAATGTTTGGCCTTGTTTCAACAGGCAGTTTCAGCCTTTCTGCAGATTTGGGATGATGCAGACACACACACACACACACACACACACACAGGGTAGTGAGTGAGGATTCACAGCAGGCGAGAGGCTGTGTAGGGGTGTGAGGAAGGACAGTGTCCATTCTAATTTAGGTACACATTACTGCTGCTGCTGTGGGATCTTGCTGTGCACACTCTGGACCTGTGACTTTTACCCCGCACTGCAACAGCGATCACACTTTTTATTTTTAAACAAAATCTGGCTCAGGGACTGCAAAGTCTCCTCTCTCTGTACACAAGAAATAAATCGCCAAATTATAGGACACTCAGTAATGTGACCAGACACAATTAATTATCAAATCTCTCTCTCTCACTTTTATTTATCTCTGTCGCTCTCTCTCTCTCTCCTTGTCTCTCTCCCTCTTATCTCTCTCTCTCCCTCTGTCTCGACCTTTCCACAACCCTCAACACTGTTCACAAACACTGTCTGGAGTTTCTTGAAACTTTATATCAAATTGTCTGTCCATTCTGCTCGATACTGACCCCCCTCTCAATCTGGCACTGACCTGGGGTCTGTATTCAGACACAGACAGACAGATAGATTGTAAATTTGAAAGTTTTAACATTTATTTATTACTGTCACAAGGCTGACATTAATAAGTTACACTGCAAATAAGTTACAGAGAGAGAGACACAGAGACATAGATAAAGAGACAGAGAGAGATTTGGGAAACTTACCAAAGCAGTTTATGTGTCTGCAGCTTCTGTGTATTTGAGCTTGCCGGGGTGCCAGGGAGAGAATGTCACTGTCTTCACCTCTCTCTCTCTGTCTCTTTCTGTATACAACAATCACCAAATAATAGGACACACAATTAATTTTATATGGTCACATAATTATCAAATATTTATCTCTCTTTATTTTTGTCTCTCCCTGTTTCTCTCTGTCTCTCCTTGTCTCTCTCTCTCTCCCTGTCTCTTCTGTAGCAGAAGCAGATGGAGACAGAGACAGGGAGAGAGGGAGGGATGGAAAAAGCTGTAGATGTGGGTTAGATACAGGGGGAGAGGCACAGGCTGTTGTGGGGGGGCTTCAGTGAAGGACAGGGGTCCCGTTTAATTCTGAGGATCCTGGGAGGGGAATTTCTCTGTCTCAGCCTATCTCTGCCTCACTCGCTCTCCCTGTATAAACATCTGATGCACATTGTGGGATCTTGCTGTGCACCACTGCGATTCTTTTGCCTTAAAAAGGATTTGGCTTCTTTTAAAGATGGAGTTCCAGCCTATCTGGAGATTTGAGATGATGCCCCACACAGGCACACACACACAGGGTAGTGAGTGGAGAAGGGGCACACAGCAGGCAAGAGGGTGGGGGTTGTGCAGGGGAGGATAGTGTCCCAACAAATTTAGGTTCACATTGCTGCTGCTGTGGGATCTTGCTGTGCACACATTGGGCCTGTGACCTTTGCCCCACACTGCAACAGCGACCACACTTTTTATTTTTAAACAAGACCCGGCTCACGGACCGCAAAGCGGGTTCAAGGGAAAAGCTCGAAAGGGGGTTGAGTAAATTCAAGCCCTTTAATCGCCGAGGCATTGTAGGCTATGGAGCAAGTGCTGGGGAACAGGAGGAGTATAGATTGGGATTTGATGGGCCAGCATTGAGCTGGTGGGCCGAAGGGCCTGTTTCTGTGCTGTGTGACTCCAGATTCTTTTCTCTCTCTGTGTTTTCCCAGGAATTTCTATTTGGATTGGATGGGGGGAGTAGAATTTCCCTGTTTCTGTCTCTCCAGTGTTCTTACCAATCCCTACACCCCCTCCTCTCCCTCTCTCCCCATACATTCCCATCTATATTTCATCTCTCAATAAAATGTGAAAGAAAACCCCAGTGTGAATTGTTGTCAATTTAATTTGGGGAGAGAGAGAGAGAGAGAGAGAGGTGTGGATCCCATTCCCCACACACTCTTCTGCAATCCTCACCCATAACATTTATTTAATCCAGCCCTCACCAGGTTTTGTGTGTGTGTGTGTGTGTGTGTGTGGGATCTTGCTGTGTACACAGGTGGGTCTGTCTCCCTATTCTTCGCACTGGGACCCTGAGCAGAACTTTAAACAGGAAAGATTGAGGGGGAGGGGGAGGGTTGGGGACGGGGAGGAGGCAGAGAGAGAGATAGAGAAATGGAGGGAGAGCTAAACAGGGAGGGTTGGGTGGGGGTGTGTGAGGGTCTTTGGAGGGGCAGGGGGTAAGAGAGGGGGGTATCCTTCTGCATTGTGGGACTGTTAGTGGGATCTTGCTGTGCAGAATTACCTTCATTGTAACTTGAATCATTCATTCATTGACTAAGGGGGGTGGGGGGTGTGATTGTGGAATTATAAATATTGTTACTACGCTGGGGTGAGGTTTTCCCTCTGTGTGATTTTTAGAAAGCCCCCAAAGGAATAAACCTCCCCTCATCATCTGAAGTAAGTTTGTGAGATAGCAGGAAGCTACTGGTTTTAGACATAGAATCCCTACAGTGCAGAAGGAGGCCATTCCGCCCATCCAGTCTGTGCTGGGCACAATCCCACCCAAGCCTTATTCCCGTAATCCTGCACTTTTAACCTGCTGATCCCCTGCGCCCCCCCCTCCCTCCCCGGGACACTGGGGTCAATTTAACACGGCCCAGTCCACCGAACCCACACATCTTTGAAGTGTGGGAGGAATTGGGAAATAAAAGCAGGATCTGACACTCTCTCTCTATCAGGAACAACTAACAGCTCTTTAGACTGGAGGCGGGGGGTGACAACCTTATTAAAACAATGAACAAACTGAATAAACTCCCCAATAGAATGTTGTTCCAATGACAAGACTCACTCAGGAATAATGAAATAAATCATTACAGAATGGAGTCACCCTCAATTAATATAGTACCAGGCGTCTGTGGGAAGTGTGAATTTTCTTCCGCTGCTATTATATACAGTTTCATAATATTAGACAGGGAGACAAACAACAGAGAGAAAGAGACAGAGACAGATAGGGAGAGAAATACAGGGAGTTAGAGAAAGAGAGAAAGACAGGGAGACAAATACAACAGAGAGAAGGAGAAAAAGACAGAGAAAGAGAGGGAGACAGAGAGTAAAAAAAGACAGAGCAAGACAGGGGGAGAGAAAGAGAGAGAGAGAGATAGAGACAAGGAGGAAGAGAAAGACAGGGAGGGAAAGACAAGGGAGAAAGACAGGGAGGGAAAGAGAGGGAGACAGAAAGAGACAAAGATAGAGAAAGAGAGAGGGGTAAACAGGACAAGACAACAAGAAATGAGATTACACGAATACATGTGTTTCTAAGCGCGTGTGTGTTTCTGTGTGTGTTTTTCTCTTTGTGTGTGTATGTGTGTGTTTCTCTCTTTGTGTGTGTGTGTGTGCGCATGTTTCTCTTTGTGTGTGTTTCTGTGAGTGTATTCCCCTGTGTGTGTTTCTCCCTTCTCTTTGTGTGTGTGCTGTAGTGTATCAGGGTGGCAGCACAGGCTCGTTTGACCAAACAGCCTGTTTCCCGTGCTGTTTTGTTCTTTATATCTGGGTGATTTTAATCTGAATCCAGACAACGTTTTAGCACTCAGTATGCACTCTGTTGAGGTAGTATGGGCTGAGATTAGAAACAGGAGAGGAGAGGTCACCCTGTTGGGAGTCTTTTACAGACCTCCTAATAGTTCTAGAGAGGTTGAGGAAAGGATTGCGAAGTCAATTCTGATTAGGAGTGAAAGTAGTAGGGTAATTGTGATGGGGGACTTTAACTTTGCTAATATTGATTGGAATAGCTATAGCTCTAGCTCGTTAGAGGGGTCAGTTTTCGTACAGAGTGTGCAGGAAGGTTTTTTGACTCAGTATGTAGATAGGCCAACTAGAGGTGAGGCTACATTGGATTTGGTGCTGGGCAATGAGCCAGACCAGGTGTTAGGCTTGGAAGTTAGTGAACATTTTGGTGATAGTGACCACAATTCGGTTACGTTCACCTTAGTGATGGACAGGGATAGGCATGAAGCTGGGGGCAGTATTATAGCTGGGGGAAGGGTAATTATGAGGCCATCAGGAGAGAATTAGGGTGCATAGATTGGACTAGGGAAACTACAGGGACTGGGAACATCTGGAATGTGGTGCTTATTCAAGGAGCAGCTGCTGCGAGTCCTTGATAAGTATGTCCCTGTCAGGCAGGGAGGAAATGGACGAGTAAGAGAGCCTTGGTGTACGAAAAAAGTTGATTTGCTGGTTAAAAGGAAAAAGGAGGCTTATGTCAGGATGAGGCTTGAAGGCTCAGATAGTGCAATGGATAGCTATAGATTAGCCAGGAAGGAGGTAAAAAGTGAATTGAGGAGAGCTAAGAGGGGACACGAGAAGATGTTGGCTGATAGGATTAAGGAGAATCCTAAAGCTTTCTTTCGATATGTTAAGAATAGAAGATTGGTTAGGGCAAGATTAGGGCCAGTCATAGACAGCAGTGGGAAGTTGTGCGTGGAGCCTGAAGAGATTGGTGAGGCACTGAATAAATATTTCTCTTCGGTATTCACGCAGAGTGCTGGAAATGTAGCTATGGAGAGCACTGAGGTACAGGGTTGCAAATTGGGAAGTATTGTAGTAGATAGGGAGGATGTGTTAGAAATTCTCGAGGGTTTGAAGTTGGATAAGTCCCCTGGGCCGGACGGGATTTACCCTAGGATTCTCTGGGAGGCAAGAGAGGAGATTGCAGAGCCTCTGGCTCTGATCTTCAGGTCCTCGTTGGTTACGGGTGTGGTTCCGGAGGACTGGAGGATAGCGAATGTGGTCCCATTGTTTAAGAAGGGGAAGAGAGACCTTCCTGGGAATTATAGGCCAGTGAGTCTTACTTCTGTTGTGGGCAAGGTATTGGAGAGAATTATTAGGGATAGGATTTATAGTTATTTAGAGAGAAATGAATTGATTGGGGATAGTCAGCATGGTTTCGTGAAGGGTAGGTCATGCCTTACTAACCTCATTGAGTTTTTTGAGAAAGTGACCAGAGAGGTGGATGGGGGTAAGGCGGTTGATGTAGTATATATGGACTTTAGTAAGGCGTTTGATAAGGTGGCCCATGGAAGACTTCTACAGAAAATGCAGATGTGTGGAATAGAGGGTGATTTAGCTAATTGGATTAGGAATTGGCTGGCAGATAGAAGACAGAGGGTGGTGGTTGATGGGAGATATTCATCGTGGAGTTCGGTGACAAGTGGTGTGCCTCAGGGGTCTGTTTTGGGGCCCCTGCTGTTTGTAATTTTTATAAATGATCTGGATGAGGGTATTGAGGGATGGATCAGTAAATTTGCAGATGATACTAAAGTTGGTGGAGTGGTAGATAGTGAAGAGGGGTGTTTTAGTTTACAGAGTGACTTGGACAAGTTGCAGAGCTGGGCCGAGAGGTGGCAAATGGAGTTTAATGTGGAAAAGTGTGAGGTAATGCACTTTGGCAGGAACAATAAATGTGTAGAGTATAGGGCTAATGGTAGGGCTCTTAATAGTGTTGAGGAACAGAAGGATCTTGGTGTATGTGTCAATAGATCCCTGAAAGTAGGCAGTCAAGTGGATAAAGTTGTTAAGAAGGCATATGGAGTCTTAGCTTTTATTGGTAGGGGGATTGAATTTAGGAGCCGCAGCATCATGTTGCAACTGTACAAAACTCTAGTGCGGCCGCACTTGGAGTATTGTGTGCAGTTCTGGTCGCCACATTATAAGAAAGATGTGGAGGCATTGGAGAGGGTACAGAGGAGGTTTACCAGGATGTTGCCTGGTATGGAGGGCAGGTCCTATGAAGAGAGGTTGAGGGATTTGAGGTTGTTTTCGTTAGAAAGGAGGCGGCTAAGAGGGGATCTTATTGAAGCATATAAGATGATTAGAGGTTTAGATAGGGTGGACAGTGATAGCCTTTTTCCTAGGATGGAGAAAGCTAGCACGAGGGGACACAGCTTTAAATTAAGGGGTATGAGTTATAGGACGGATATCAGAGGTAGGTTCTTTACTCAAAGAGTGATTAGGGAGTGGAATGCCCTGCCTGCAGCTGTTGTAGATGCGCCAAGTTTGGTGGCGTTTAAGAGGTTAATTGATAAGTATATGGAAGAGAAGGGAATGGTTTAGTTTGGAGGGGCATTGCTTTTTATTTTGGTCGGCACAACATCGAAGGCCGAAGGGCCTGTTCGGTGCTGTATTGTTCTACGTTCTATATCTGGGTTAATCTAATGTGAATCCAGACAGCATTATAACACAATATATCTGGGTGAATCTAATCTGAATAGAGGCAGTATTATAACACAAGTATATCTGGGTGATTATCAGCTGAAAACAGGTATGGAGAATATGGCTCTCCTCCTTCCCTGAACTGTTTACTGTCTCACTCTCCATTTTTCTCTTCCAGTTTCTTTCTCCCTCTCTCGCTGTTCCCTGAACTATTTGCTCTCTCACTCCCCTCTTATCCTGAAGGATTTGCTCTCTGTCTCTCTTACCTTGCATTAAATTGATCTTTCTCTATACCTTAGCTCTGAGTGTAACACTACATCCTGCACTCTCTCCTTCTCTATGAACAGCATGCTTTACCTCTATAGCGTGCAAAAACCAATACTTTTCATTTGCGGAAATACGTGACAATAATAAATCAGATCAAATCCTCTCTTACTCCTCTATCTGTGTCCCATCCACTTCCATCTTCCTGCCCAATCTCCATGATTCTGATTTGATTAACTGCTTCTTGAGAACATACAATGTTTTCGCCTCAACTCACACTGTCGGCCACTGTAAGACTTGAATGGCAGGTAAGGATTCGCATCCTAATCAGCAATCTGTAAACTGTCCGTGCTGATATATGTGTGTAGCTATCGCAGACCTCATTCGCCTGACGAAGAGGAACGCCGAAAGCTTGCAGATTTACCATCGACTCTGGAGAGAGTGCAGAGGAGGTTTACCAGGACGCCGCCTGGTACGGAAGGTCTGACTTACGAGGACAGGTTAGGCAAATTGGGACTGTTTTCCTTAGAAAGAAGTAGACTCAGAGGAGATCTAATGGAGGTGTACAAGATTTAGAAACGCAGAGGGACCTGGGGATGCAGGTGAACAAGTCTCTGAAGGTGGCAGAGCAAGTGGAGAAGGTTGTGAAGAAAGCATATGGTATGCTAGCCTTTATAGGAAGGGGTGTAGAGTACAAGAGCTGGCCTTTAATGTTGCAGTTGTATAAAACGTTGGTTAGAACTCGTTTGGAATACTGCGTCCAGTTCTGGTCGCCTTACTACCGGAAGGACGTGGAGACTCTGGAGGGAGTGCAGAGGAGGTTTACCAGGATGCTGCCTGGTATGGAAGGTCTGAGTTACGAGGAGAGATTAGGCAAATTGGGAATGTTTTCCTTAGAAAGACGTAGACTTAGAGGAGATCTGATAGAGGTGTACAAGATTATGAAGGGGATAGATAGAGTAAACAGGGTTAAGCTTTTTCCTAGGATGGACTCAAATAGCACGAGGGGTCATGGGCTTAGGGTGAGGGGGGTAAGGTATAATTTGGATGCTAGAGGGAGTTTTTTCACAGAGGGTGGTGGGGGTATGGTATGCGCTGCCAAGTGGTGGAGGCAGGTACTCTGGAGTTATTTAAGAAATACTTAGATGGGCACATGAACAGAATGGGAATGGAGGGGTATAGAAAATGATTTAAAATAGGGATCATGAGCCTTGGGAGTCCCTGGGAAGTGTGTAAATAGATGATGATATTGATGTACTTGTTTTTATCCTACAGGTGCTTTGGTCCACCTTGTTGTCTAACAAGGGGCATACACGCGATGGGTCGTGAGAGGGCTGCTCTTGGATTTTTTTCGAGAATACCCTAGTGCTTCACATCGTTAGTGTACGCTTGACCTGGACCATTTGACGGGCAACACGACAGCTCAGTGACTATCGCTGTGCTGTGCAGATACATGGATTTGGGGCCCTGTGTCTGTGGGAGTTTGCGCCTTCTCCCCGTGCTGGCGTGGGTTTTCTCCAGTTTCCATCCCAAAGATGTGCTCTTAGGCCGACTGGCAGAACAAATTCTCCGTAAATTGCCTCAAATTTGGTTTGTTCGTTGGAATAAACGGGTCGGGTTTAAAATGGACGTCGCCGGACCTTCTCGCTGAGGGGAATCCACTCACTATCCCCACCCCCAGGCCGGAGCGGCTCCCTATTGGCCGCCTTCTCTTGACGGACAGCGGGACGCACCAACCGGGGAGCGAGGACGGCGGTGAGGTCCCGCCTATTCGGCCGGGATGCCGGGGCGAGGCGGCCGTTCAACGGTTCCGGCTCGCGGATGCAGAAGGTGGGGCGGGGCGGGGCGGGGTGGGAGGCCACGCGCTCGTGATCGGGAGCTGACCAATCGGCCGACGGGAAACCCACGGCCCCCCCCCCCCCCCCGGGCCGAGCCCCGCCCCCCCCCGGGCCGAGCCCCGCCCCGGAGTGCGCATGCGCGGAGTTGTGTTTTCCCGCAGCCGTTTGTTGGTCCGGGAGGAATAATGGTAAGGAATTTAACTTTGACGTTCAGCTTCAGAATTTAAAAATAATGGTGATTTACCGTGTAAATATAGCTGTTTCTGTGTAATATTGACGGAGACCCGGGGGTGTGGGTGAGGGGGGGGGGAGGGACGGTCCGTGCGGTGGCGGTGGGGCCTCAGGGGGGTTGGTGCTGCGCTCTCAGGGAGGCCCCGGCTTCAATCGCGGCCTTGGGGCTCAGTGTCTGCCTGTGTGTCTGTCGACATAGAAATACTATCTCCTGTCTTCTTTGATTGAGTAAGAAATCTCACAACACCAGATTAAAGTCTTTGACCGAGCCAGTTTTGTATCCACCTGGCCAGTTCACCTCTGATCCCATGTGATTTCATTTTCTGCACCAGTCTGCCATGACCGGCCTTGTGAAAGGATCATTGAAAGAATGTGTCTGCTTTGCTATGGGTAAAATTGTACAAAGCCCAACAGTGATTTACTTCCAGGTGAAAGTGAATGGAAAATTTGGGTTTGAGACTATAAAGCTACAGGAGGATGGAGTCAGTGAGATCATACTGTGTGTAAACCGGGGAGGATGGAGCCAGTGAGATCTGACAGTGTTTAACCCAGGAAAGATGAGCCAGTGATATCAGGCAGTGTATAATGCAGAGAGGATGGAGTCAGTGAGGTCAGACAGTGCGTATTCGGGGGAGGATGGAGTCAGTGAGGTCAGACAGTGCGTATTCGGGGGAGGATGGAGTCAGTGAGGTCAGACAGTGCGTATTCGGGGGAGGATGGAGTCAGTGAGGTCAGACAGTGCGTATTCGGGGGAGGATGGAGTCAGTGAGGTCAGACAGTGCGTATTCGGGGGAGGATGGAGTCAGTGAGGTCAGACAGTGCGTATTCGGGGGAGGATGGAGTCAGTGAGGTCAGACAGTGCGTATTCGGGGGAGGATGGAGTCAGTGAGGTCAGACAGTGCGTATTCGGGGGGATGAGTCATGGTCGAGTGCTTCGGGGAGGATGGAGTAGTGAGCAGACAGTGCGTATCGGGGGAGGATGGGTCAGTGAGGTCAGACAGTGCGTATCCGGGGGAGGATGGAGTCAGTGAGGTCAGACAGTGCGTATCCGGGGGAGGATGGAGTCAGTGAGGTCAGACAGTGCGTATCCGGGGGAGGATGGAGTCAGTGAGGTCAGACAGTGCGTATCCGGGGGAGGATGGAGTCAGTGAGGTCAGACAGTGCGTATCCGGGGGAGGATGGAGTCAGTGAGGTCAGACAGTGCGTATTCGGGGGAGGATGGAGTCAGTGAGGTCAGACAGTGCGTATTCGGGGGAGGATGGAGTCAGTGAGGTCAGACAGTGCGTATTCGGGGGAGGATGGATTACGATTTGGTTAATAAGTTAGCACCTGTTCTCAGCTGTGTCGTAGAGCAGACTGTTATCAAAGAAGTAAAATGACATTTTTGCATCCATCACGAGCCGTGCCAATGACTCCCATTTGATGCAGTGAAATGGGTCTGTAATAAATTAACGTCATTCAGTGTAGCAGTGATAAGGCAGCTCTTATTTCCATCGTGTTCTCCAGTTTGGTGAGATTAAAGGTCAGAATCAATCCCTGCATCAGCTAAAGATCAAATGCCCTCTATTGGAGGGTGTAACATGAAATAGATAATTGTGCAACAAATTAATTTGCTGATTTGATAATTAGAATCAATCTGACACACAGATATTTGCACCTGGAGGCGTGCAGTTCTGTAATAATCAATAAGCTGTTCTCCAGATGACACAATGGATAGATTTCAGAGAGAGGGAATTTACCAAACAAAGAGAGCTCCTTCGGAAACTGGAAGCAGTTATTAATTGTGCAACAGATTATTTTGCTAATCTGATAATTAGAATCGATTTGGTGTACAGAGGTCTTTGCACGTGCAGTGTCTGTAATAAGCAAAAAGTTCTTCTCCAGATGACACAATGGATAGATTTGATGGGGAATTGAGCCTGGACTGTTAGTTTATCAGACAAAGAGGTCCCTAGGAAACTGAAACCTGTTAGTTTTACTTCCAATTATAAACATGTTTGGTTCGAGGAAAGATGCTGCATTTTGTGAGGTAAATATCTCTAATGGCTGAGTAGAAGGAGGGAAGTGAGTGAGCATCTGGAGGGGCATCAGTGTCACAAGTGAGGGAGCTCCTGAGTACTGGAATTGTCCTATAGATAGAGGCAGTTCCCAATACCAGCTATGAAATCAAATCACTAATCTTCTTGTCTGGAACTGAGCATAATTTAAATTATAATTATTGATAACTGGTTATTGAGGGACTGACAGGGTACGTCAGCAGTCTCTATCTGTGATGCTGCTGAAAGAAAGTCAAGCTCAAAGGAGAAAGAACATTTGCAGATTGTCTGGGCTTTCCTGGACGTATTTCAAATCAGAACACACTGGTCCGGTAAAAATGGAATCTGGAGATCTGGAATAAAAACACAAAATGCTGTAAAAACTCAGTAGCAGTGGCAGCATTGTGGAGAGAGAAACAGAGATAACACTGGGGTTTGAACCAAGAATGATCTTGGACTCAACATGTTTACTGTTTTTTTTTCCCCTCAGATGCTGCCGGACCTGCTGGGATTATCCAACAGCCTTCTTTATATTTTGAGAATTGAACAGAATTACCAAAGATTCCGCACTGCAAATAAATTTCCTGAAATATCAAAATATATGGCTGTTATGAGGAGTTTCTTTGTGGGATTTTATGTGGAAAATTGAATTTATTATAGAGAATCAGAATTTGGAATTGTCTGACACCACCATGGCTGAAGGATCAGATCCAACGTCTTCAACAGGAGTGAAAATGGATGTGGGTAGGTTCAGAAAATAATTAAAATAGTAATTTCTTAGAGGACAAAGTTCCAGATTTTGAGCTAGAATCAACAACTCAGATGTAAAGTTAAAAGAGAACAGGGGCTGAGCAGGAAGAGGAATTGAGTGACCATCTAGAGGTTCATCCTAGTCACTTGTGAGTTCTGGTACTGTTCAATAGATTGGTGGCATTGGGGGTTATAAAGTGAATTTAAACAATGACGAAGCCAGAAAATTCCACTCAAGATCATTGGACCTTTCCATGGTCTGCCTCTCCCACGCTCTGATTCTCTTGCCATGTGGGACGGTAAAATACATCCCAACAAATTGCAGCGTGGTCTGAATAACAGTGAGTTAAGATCCCAGCTGATACTACTGGACAAGTCAAATCTCAAAATCAAACCTGGCTTAATTGATCCTAACTTATTATTTATGTCGTGTTTGGATGTTTACTTTGGATGGCAGCGATTGAACAGAGCCACTGGCTCCATCCTCCCCGGGTTACGCACAGTCTGATCTCACGGACTCCGTCCTCCCCAGATTACACACTGTCTGATCTCACTGACCCGATCCTCTCTGAGTTATACACTGCCTGATCTCACTTGCTGTATCCTCCCCCGGGTTACACACTGTCTGATCTCAGTGGCTTCACCCTCCCCGGGTTACCCACTGTCTGATCTCATTAACTCCATCCTCTCCAGGTTACGCACTGTCTGATCTCACTGACTCCATCCACCTTGGGTTACACACTGCCTGATCTCACTGGCTCCATCCTCTCTGCTTCTTGGAGTTGTCTATACCTCTTGGGACCTCCACTGCTCCTTTCTTGAACAACACTGAACATGATCATAATAGAAAGTTACATAGCAAAATGGTTAGCAGTGCTACATCTCAGCATTAGGGACCCAGGAATCAATTCCAGCCTTGGGTTTCTGTGTGGAGTCTGCACAATCTCCCCTGTCTTCATGGGTTTCCTCCTGATGGTCCGGTTCCTCCCACACTCGGCAGATATGCACGTTTGGGTGTGCTGGCCATACTAAATTGTCCCCTAAGGATATGCAGAGTGTGGGCATTGTGAAATGCTCTGTTGGGGGGGTGGGGGGGGGCAGTGCCGACGTAATGGACAGAATGACTTCCTACACAGTAAGAATTCTATGATTCTTTCTTCCTTTGAGAGTACAATCTTCTTGAAAATTGATAATGTGTTGGTACTTCTTTCACAGATCCAAACTCTACACTCTCTGAGTTCTTCACAAATTGTGACGATTACCGGCTGTTCCAATTAACCAAATTTTACCAGGATAGACTGGAACAGGCGATTGAAGGAGGGATGGAAGGTTTGGCCCACGTGTTATTAGGCGAGAATCATTTCAGTTGTCAAGAACATCAGGTAAGATGTAGATTGAATTCCATCTCTTCACACATGCCAAAACCTACAGAGTAGAAACAAAGAAATAACGTGGAGAAGAAATACCTCAGTCTGCCTACTACATCTTATTACGTTTTGTTGTTTGCATGATGGACTGAAAATTGAACTATTGACTAATCACACCAATTGGTAGGTCTACAGCAGTCCCATGTTTGGAGTGAGACAAACCTCAGTGTTTTAGAACTTCTGGAGTTATAAAAAGGCCAGAATTATTTTAAAAGTGGCAAGATCCCACTGACAGGAACTTTGCTTCACCAGGTGGTGGAATCCAGGAACCTGCTGTCCTTATTAGAGGTGGCAGCTTCTACCCAAAGCTATCAGCTCAGTCAGACTGTTGGTAACTCAGCAGCAACGTCAGACGCTGCATCTGGAGGGTGAGTGCAGATCAATGGCCGTGAGCCCTGAAATTCAGGCAAGCTAGGTCTGGGGCTAGAGAGAGACCAGACCCCAGAAAGACTGGGTTTCTTTGAGGGTAAAAGCACTGATGCCGTGGCATATCTATTGCCCCCCGGGGGGGGTAGACCCATCCGTGCACCACAAAAGAGGCCTTCTCCGAGAATTGATTTTGATACCAATATCTGGAATGCCATGAGGTGCATTCCTCTGCCATTTTGCCACTTTCCCGTCTGGCAGCCCATCTCCAAATAGCCTGTAAAATCCCAGCCATAGAAACTTCCTTCCCCCCCCACAAACATCTTGAAAATTCACTGATGAAATTACATAAGAACACATGAAATAGAAAGAGGAGTCGGCCATCCAGCCCCTTCGAGCCTGCCCTGCCATTCAACAAGATCATGACTGATCTGAAGTGGATCAGTTCCGCTTTCCCGAATTCTCCCCTTAATTCCCTTGTCTATCAGAAACCTATCTACCCGTGACTTCAATATATTCAGCGAGGCAGCGTCCACCTCTTCAATGGGCGGAGAATTTCAGAGATTCACCACTCTTTGAGTGAAGAAGTTCCTCCTCAACTCCAATCTAAACTGTCCCCCGCTTTATTTTGAGGCTGTGCCCTCTAGTTTTGCTATTCTTTCTAAGCAGGAAGAACCTCTCTATATCTCTACCCTACCTATTCCCCTCATAGAACATAGAACAATACAGCACAAACAGGCCCTTCGGCCCACGAGTTGCGCCGATCACATCTACCAATCCACAGACCTATCTATAACCCCCTATCCTATTCTTTTCCATATACTCATCCAGAAGTCTCTTAAAAGACCCCAGTGAGTTTGCCTCAACAACCTCTGACGGCAGTCGGTTCCATTCACTCACCACCCTCTGAGTGAAAAACCTACCCCATCTCCTTTGTATTTGCTTCCCTGCACCTTAAATCTGTGTCCTCTCGTAGTGACCATTTCAGCTCGGGGAAATAGTCTCTGAGAGTCCACCCTATCTATTCCTCTCAACATTTTATAAACCTCTATCAGGTCGCCTCTCAACTTAGGTCTCTCCAGTGAGAAGAGTCCCAGCTCCCTCAACCTATCTTCATAAGGCCTGCCTCCCAATCCAGGCAGCATCCTTGTAATTATCTTATCATTATCTTATGTCGCTATAAGATTCCCCCCTCAGCCTTCTAAACTCCAACGAGTACAGACCCAGTCTATTCAATCTCTCCTCATAGGCTCCCTTATCTCCGGTATCAGCCTAGTGAACCTTCTCTGCATTCCCTCCAAGGCCAATATATCCTTCCAGCAACCAAAATTGCACACAGTACTCCAATTGCGGCCTGACCAGTGCCCTGTACAGTTGCAGCAAGACCTCCTTGCTTTTATATTCTGTCCTCCTCACTATAAAGGCCAACATTCCATTTGCCTTCTTGATCACCTGCTGTACCTGCAGATTGAGTCTTTGCGATCTGTGCACAAGGACCCCCAGGTCACTCTGCACCGTAGCATGCTTCAGCTTTTCACCTTTTAAATAATAATCACTCCTACTATAATTTTTACCAAAGTGGATAACCTCAAATTTGTTAACATTATACTCCATCTGCCAGATCCTTGCTCACTCACTCAGTCTATCCAGATCTCTCTGCAGACTTTCTGCACTTTCCACGCAATTTGCTTTTCCACTCATCTTCGTGTCATCAGCAAATTTTGTTACCTTGCACTCAGTTCCTTCCTCCAGGTCATCTATGTAAATGGTAAACAGTTGAGGCCCCAGCACCGATCCTTGCGGCTCTCCACTAGTCACCAGCTGCCAACAGAATAGCACCCGTTGATTCCTACTCTCTGCTTCCTATTAGACAACCAATCTTCAATCCACGCTAACACCCTACCCCCAATTCCATGTATCTTAACCTTTTGCCACAACCTTTTGTGAGGCACCTTATGAAACATCTGGAAATCTAAGAACACCACATCCACCGGTTCCCCTCTATCTACCGCGCTAGCCACTTCCTCATAGAAATCCAATAAATTCGTCAAACACAATTTCCCCTTAACAAATCCATGCTGCGTCTGCTTGATCAAACCTTTCTTTTCTAGGTACCTCGCTGCTACTTATTTGATGACGGATTCAAACATTTTTCCGACTACAGACATTAAACTAACTGGCCTACAATTCCCTGCCTTTTATCTGCTACATTTTTGAAATAGCGGCGTAACCTTAGCCGTTTTCCAGTCTTCTGGCACTTCCCAGAGTCCAGCAAATTTCGATAAATAATTATTAAGGCATCTGCTATCACCTCTGCCATTTCTTTCAGAACTCTGGGATGCATTCCATCCGATCCCGGGGACTTGTCTACCTTCAGTCCCGTTAGTCTATCAAGCACTACCCCTCTAGTGACAGTAATGGCATTAAGGACCTCATCTCCTACATTCCTTCTATCTTTAATATCCGGCAAGCTATTTGTGTCCTCCTCCGTGAAGACCGACTCTAAAAACTTATTCAAAGCTTCTATGTCTCATATTTCCTCATTACCCACTGCTAAAACCCCCCTCTCATCCTCCAAGAGTCCAACATTCACTCTCGCCAGTCTCCTTTATATATTTGTAAAAACTTTTACTTTCGTTTCTTATATTTAGAGCTAGTTTAGTGTCATACTCTATCTTTCCTTTCTTTTATCATTTTCGTAGTCATTTTTTGTTGTTTTTTAAATCTTTCCCAATCTTCTAATCACTACTTTTAGCCTCTCTGAACGCATCAACTTTTAATTTAATACTTCCTTTATTCCCTTCGATAACCACGGCTGGTTATCCCTTCTACAGTCCTCCTTTACCATTGGAATATATTTCTGCTGAGTACTGAAAAAATCTCTTTAAAAATCCTCCACAGCTCCTCAGCCGTCCTACCAAACAATCTGTGCCCCCAATCTACATTCGCCAATTCCGCTGTCATCCTATCATACTCCTCTCTATTCAAACAGAGTACACGTGCTCGGGTCCCTCATTCTCCATCAGAAATTCAACCAAACTATGATCACTCGTCACAAGAAGATCCCTAATTCTACTGCCTCTTTACTCAGTACCGGATCTAAGATGGCTCGTTCTCTGGTAGATTCCGTTACATATTGTTCAAGGAAACTATCCCGACAGCATTCCAAGAACTCTTTCTCAAGCCCACCGCGTCGGACTTGGGTCACCCAATCAACATGCAGATTAAAACTACCCCATAATTATCGCCGTTCCATTTCTACACGCAACAATTATTTGTTTTTGTAGCCAGCCCCACCTCAAAGTTATTATTTGGGGCGCTATAGACTAGACCCACCAGCGTCTTTCTCCCCTCGCTACTCCTTATCTTCACCCACAACCATTCCATGTTTTGCTGTTTGGAGCCTATATCTTCTCTTACTACTGCCCTGATACTATCCTTTATTCTCCTGTCTCTCCTTCCTAAATACTTGATACCCCTGAATATTCAGTTCCCAGTCCCTGTCCCCCCGCAACCACATTTCTGTAATGATCCCATGACCTTGTCACATTACTGACGTTATTATCTGAAATAAATCTGGATAACTAACTTTGGCATGATCAAAGCTGACAGTCTTACGAGGGATCTTTTTGCACAATTGGCCACTTACTAAAGAGATGTTGAAATGAAATTTCCAGAAGCGTACAATATCTCGCTGCTGGGGGTCAAAATATGAGCCAACCCTGATTGGGTAGACTTCAAGGACCTGGGCATCATTCTATTAACAGCAGCCAATTAAGAAGCCATTGCTAGGGCTTCTATCCAACTGAGAACAGCGATTCACCTCCCAGAGCTAATAGCTTAATCAGTGGATCATTTGCACTGCTGGATCAGTAATGTCAGTGTTGGAAGTGATTTCTATGGTAGCTGCAGGGAAAAGGAGATGGCACCTTTATGCTGAGCTTTCCTTCAAGGCTAGATTGCTTTTTGTTGAGCCATGTCAGAGCTTGACAGGCAGGTCCCAGCAATTAGTGGGTTCACCTTCCATGCCTGGAGCATTCATAAAGGACGCTTTCCCCAAGGAACCAAAGTTTAGCTGAAAGTTGCTGCACGCACACAGGGATTACCCAATTATCATAAACTTTCAGTGGGGCAGGAAGGAATCTTCACATGGAGATTTCATGGTTTAATGGGATGCCCATCTGGGGGCTGCACCACAGAAGTTGCGGATGTCAGAAGTTGCAGCGTGACAGGATGCAAGACTGGGCGGAGCAGTGGCAGATGGACTTCAACGCGGATAAATGTGTAGTGGTCCATTTTGGCAGGACCAATGGGATGAAGGAGTACAATATCAAGGGTAGGAGTGTTAGCTGTGTTGTAGAGCAGAAGGATCTTGGGTCCGGGTCCATCGGACTCTTAAATTGGCCTCGCAGGTGGAGGATGTGGTCAAGAAGTTGTAAGGTGCACTGGCCTTCATTAATCGTGGGATTGAGTTTAGGAGTCGGGAGGTAATGCTGCAACTTTGTAAGACCCTTGTCAGACCCCACTGTGCGCAGTTCTGGTTGCCTCACTATAGGAAGGATGTGGGAGCTATTGAAAGGGTGCAGAGGAGATTTACAAGGACGTTGCCTGGATTGGGAGGCATGCCTTATGAAGATAGGTTGAGGGAGCTGGGACTCTTCTCCCTGGAGAGACGAAGGTTGAGAGGCAACCTAATAGAGATTTATAAGATGTTGAGAGGAATAGATAGGGTGGATTCTCAGAGGCTATTTCCCCGGGCTGAAATAGTTGCTACGAGAGGACACGGATTTAAGGTGCAGGGAAGCAAGTTCAGAGGAGATGTTAGGGGTAAGTTTTTCACTCAGAGGGTGGTGAGTGAATGGAATGGTGGTGGTAGAGGCGAACTCGCTGGGGTCTTTTAAAAGACTTCTGGATGAGTACATGGGATCTAATGGGATAGGGGGTTATAGATAGGTCTGTGAATTGGTAGGTATAGATGTGATTGGCGCAACTTGTAGGCCGAAGGGCCTGTTTGTGCTGTAGTGTTCTATGTTCTAACTATTTGTTATTTAATATCCCATCCAGTTGGACCACTTCTGCTTCTTGCTCTGCTTGCTATTATTTTATTTTACAATATATAAAACAAAATTAACTGCTACATCACAATAATATATTTTAACCACTTTACACTAAAAACAATATCCAGTCTGATCCATAAGACTGTAAATGTGTGACCTCTGACTGAATGTTTGGAAACAAACTATAAACGTATATTTCAGCTAAGGCCACAATCGATTTGCCATTTAATCTTCACAATTCTAGTCTAATGAGCCCAAAATTCTCAAATCTCTGTTATAACATCAATCCATTCACCTCCAGTAACATTCGAATATATTCTCAGGACAGTTTTCTAATTGTTTTTATTTTCCGATAATGGAGGGTCTGAAATAATCTGTAACTAAATGGAACTCTGATCGTGTGCCCTTAGTTTGGCTGGCACTCCTCCCCAGGAAAACATCAGCATCTTGAGCACATCTACTCTGTAGTGTTTATTTAAACTGCTGAAGAACATCCTAAAGCTGCAGCGCCTTGTGTGATAAAGTTACTAGAATGTTTGGATCACATCTATAAAGACTGTTGTCATCAAAAGGAGGTTTTGCTCTGTGTTTATTCAAGCAAAGATCTTTAGGGGATGTTTCACAATTCTATTAAGTGTCTTCTTTCCCTTATTTGAATCATTTTTTTAACCTTAATACAATTCCATCACAATTGGCCTGAGCTACTTTTTCAGAAAAACTTTGCAGAATAGAAGAGTTTTAAAAAAACTTATTGAAAGCTGTTTCAAACTTCCCTTTGTTATTCTTGCATCCTTCCATGTGCACTACCTCATTTAGACTGCCACTCACGGCTGAGACTTCAGGTATCTTACTGTCCCTTCTGCCTCTCGACTTTCCTCACCTCCTGAAGACATTTCTGAAAACCCTGCTTTGTATTAGATTCATCATCTGATTTCTCCTATTTTTGTATGTTGTAAACTCTGAATAGTGATGAATGTTGAAACTTTGTGAACATAGTTAGTGACATTTCACACTAAGTGTAAACATGCAAAATAATGGTTTCAGATATTTCAGTTAATGATGTGAAAATGATTGAATTGTTAACTTTGGTCGATTCTCCTGATTCGTCTGTGGATACAACACAGGATTACTGGCCAAGCTTTGAGAGCTGTATTCCAGCCATTAAATTTAGTTTATTCACATTCATTTGAAGGAATGATGGAATCAAGATGCGTGAAGAATATTCATCAACATTCGGAATGACATTGGACCAAAACCAGTCACTGCTTCCTTCCTCAAAACATTTGGGAAATCTATCCCTGAGCAAATCCTTTCCTTCTCTTTCCCAGTGTTTATCTTTCACACCACTCATCAATATATTCATCATTATTCTTTACAGAAAGTCAGTGAGCTCGTGAAGAAGGGAAATAGGACGGACAGTTCCAAACTTCTCCTCAATCTGGTTATGGAGAAAGGATCTCAGGCTCGAAGGGTGATGTGGGAATCCTTTGTGAAAATTCACCACAGCTTACGGAAATTGGGCACAATACTGAGAGAAATAGAGGCACTTGGTATGGTAAAATCACACTGAATTCAGTTTCAGACACTGCAAACTTTACTGTAATATTACACAGACCTGATTTCATGGAAGTTAATTCTTTTCAACAGGTTCTGATCCAATTAATTGTATGAAAGTTGGGCAAGAATTATCAGAAATACCCAGCCACCTGAAAGGTAAGGGAGGAAATGGAGATTTCAGACAATTCATTTTACTTGTGAGAATCTGTGTTTGAAAACAGTTCTTTGCCTAGAGATTATCAGAATTTGAGATACAGAAGTTCCAAAGGGTTTAGAAGCAGGGCTAAAACTTGTTTGGAACTCGTCAATTCTTGTGATTTCAGCACAGATGTAAGATTCAATCCATGCGACTTCTGACGTTTCTTGTAATTATAGGAATATTGCTTCACTTCATTAAATTCACAAAACCGCATACGCGCTTGGCAGCATCCTGATACACTGAAACCCTGTACGCACCAGGCAGGATGCTGATACACTGAAACCCTGTACGCACCGGGCAGGATGCTGATACACTGTGAAACCCTGTACGCACCGGGCAGGATGCTGATACACTGTGAAACCCTGTACGCACCGGGCAGGATGCTGATACACTGAGAAACCCTGTACACACAGCTGGCCCCTTACAATGTACACATCTGGCAGGATCCTGATGCGCTTAAAACCCTGTACATATCTCGCCAGAGCCCGATACACTGGAATGCTATACACACCAGGCAGGATCCTGATACATTGTGCCCACCTGGCTGGGTCCTGAAGCGCTGTGCCCACCTGGCAGGAATGCGAGATGGAGATGCATTTCCATACAGTCACACGAGACACAGAATTTTCTCCTTCTGAGAGTGCATAACATCACAAATAATAATAGTAAAAATCTGCTTTGACATTCAGCCGCTGAGCAATCTGTGCCCCAACTCCAAACAATATCCGGAACTCAGCTGCAGAAACATCATTGAAGGATTCAAACATTGAACAACCGGTATCTCCATTGTTGTGTAATCAGAGTCACGTGGGGGTTTCTCCTGTCTACAATACACGACAGCTTGGATAGTATTCACAATTAGAGAGAAAATATTAGCTGCATAGAGATCTGCATTTTGTAAATCTAGAATCAAGTGAGGATATGAACATTTTCTTGGCTTTTGTTCACTTTCAATTGAGATTTCCATTAACTTTTTAATGAATTAAATCTGTTTTCAGCGAAGTGGTTTTGAGAAGTTACTTATTAAAGCAAATAACAATATAAAACAAAATTTCTCTCTCTTTTGATTGAAGATGTCCAACAGAAACACAAGGAGACACTCCGGGTACAAACTGAAACACTGAGAGTGAACACTATCCTCAAAAAGGAGAAGGTTAAGATTTTCCAGCTGGTTGATCGATACGCTGAGCTAACGGTTATTTCCACTGTTCGAGATCGGACACTTGTCGAACATGAACTGCTGGCAAGAGGCCGAGACCACGAAGAATGGAGAGAGAAACATCTCCAGAAAGAATTGGAAAAAATCCGAACTGATCAATTGTTCCAGAGCAGCTTTTCCCAAAGAAAATCCAAATCTGGGAATTCAGCAGCAGTGACCGGAGTCCCGGGAATTGGAAAAACAACAATGGTACAAAAGATTGTTTATGACTGGGCCACTGGGAAAATATACCCACACTTTCAATTTGTCTTCAGTTTTAAATTTCGGTATTTGAACACTATTAACTGTAGAATAAATCTGAGGAATCTGATATTGGATCAGTATCCTTACTTTGGGAATATTCTGGGAGAGCTCTGGAAGAACCCAGAGGGATTGCTGTTTATATTTGATGGTTTGGATGAATTCAAAGACAAGATTGATTTTGCCGACAATCGGAGAAATACAGAACCTCAGTTTATGTGCACAGATCCGGAATGCTGGTGTGAAGTGTCTGACATTGTGTACAGTTTAATACAGCACAAGCTGCTCCCAGGATGTTCAGTGCTAGTGACCACCCGCCCCACTGCATTACATTTATTAAAAAAGGCTGAGATCTGTGTCTGGGCTGAAATCCTGGGATTTGTTGGTGATGGACGGAAGGAATATTTCAACAAGTTTTTTGAAGATGAGGCAGTGGCAGCAGCTGTTTTCAAACACGTAGAGGAGAACGAGATCCTGTATACCATGTGTTACAACCCTTCCTACTGCTGGATCCTCGCTCTGTCACTGGGTCCCTTCTTTACACAAAGCGACAGGAAACAGCAGCAAGTTCCCAAGACCATCACCCAACTATATTCCTATGATATTTACAACATTCTGAAAAACCATAGCCAAGAGATTGAAAACTGCCGTGATGTGTTCCTGAAGCTTGGTGAGATGGCCTACACAGGAGTCTCTGAGAAGAAGATTGTGTTTAGAAATGGAGATTTGATCAAACACAATCTCCAACCTTCCCAGTTCCTGTCTGGGTTCCTGATGGAACTTTTGGAGAGAGATGATTCTGTCCAGAGTGTGGTTTACACATTCCCACACCTCACCATCCAAGAGTTTTTAGCTGCACTCACACAATTCCTGACTCCAGATCCCAGGGAGATTGGGAAACTCCTCACTGAAGCCCACAGTGAGGAAGATGGGCGATTTGAGATATTTTGCCGTTTTGTTGCTGGTCTGTCCTCTTCACGGTCAGCTCGACCCCTGGAGGAGTTTTTGGGTCCATTTCTTCATCAAACAACCTGCCGAGTGATTGACTGGGTGAAGGAGAAGATTGAAGAACAGATTAGAAACACTGAGACTGAAACTGGGAAAAGGAAGCTCCTGAACACATTCCACTACCTGTTTGAGTCTCAGAATAAAGCACTAGTGCAGAACACAGTGGGATCTATGGAAAAACTTTCATTTAGTGAATTGCGACTGACCCCGATTGATTGTGCAGTCCTGTCTCATGTCATTGGACTCTGTGATTCAATAGAACATCTTGATCTACAGGAATGCTACATTCAGTGTGAAGGGCTCCAGCGGCTGCGACCCATCCTGCACAAGTGTCAGGAGTTGAGGTAATTTTTTGTTTGGTCTGATAGCAGATGTTTTCATTGTTGAGAAGCCCATTTCCTTACATCACTATCATTGCATTTAAGGTCTACTTTGGTGAAGGTGCAGACGCAGTGCTATGAGAAAGAGAATCCCAGGACATTTGACCCAGTCACTGTGAGGGAACGGTGATATATTTCCAAGTTAGGATGGTGTATATTTTTGAAGGAAACTTCCAGATGGTGATGTTTCCATTCATCAGTCCTTATCCTTTTAGGGAAAGAAATCATAAGTTTGGAAGGTGCTGTGTAACGGGCCATTTGGAGTTGTTGCATCTTGTAGATGGTACACACTGCTAGCTCTATATCTCTGTGATGAATGGAATGAATATTGAAAGATGGTGGGTGGAGCACCAGTCAACAAGCAGACTGGATTGTGGTAAGTTTTCCGAATCTTGAGCTGCACTCATTGTGACAATTGGATGGTTTTCAAATTCCTGGTGAAATGTATTTGGAAGTCTGTTGGTGAGTTATCTGCGCAGAGTTCCTGGTCTTTAATCTTCTCTAAAAGCCGTAATATTGATACGTCTAGTCTGTTTTTGATAATGGTAACATCCAAGGTGCTAATGGTCAGGATTCAGGGGATGATAATCCCATTGAATGTAAAGTGAGATGATTGTATTCACTCTTGTTGGAGATGGTCATCTCCATGGAAGGCACTTGTCAGCCTTCCTTGAATATTGTTAACATAGAATGTAGAAGAGTACAGTACAGGCCCTTTGGCCCACGATGTTGTGCCTAGCTTTGTCCGAAACCAAGATCAAGCTATCCCACTCCCGATCGTTCTGGTTTGCTCCATGTGCCTATCCAATAACCGCTTGAATGTTCCTAAACCGTCCGCCTCCACTATCACAGTAGGTAGTCCATTCTACACCCCAACCACTTTGAGTGAAGAATCTACCTTGGACATCCCTCCTATTTCTCCCAACATGAACCTTTAGTTATGCCCCCTAGTGACAGCTACATCTGTCTGAGGAAATAGTCTCTGCATGTCCACTCTATATGTCCCCCTCATCATCTTATAAACCTCTATTAAATCGCTTCTCATCTTCCTCCACTCTAAAGAGAAAAACCCTAGCTCCCTCAAATTTTCCTCATAAGACAAGATTTTTCTGGATGAGTATATGGGATCCAATGGGATTGGGAGTTATAGATAGGTCTATGGCTGGGTAGGTTTTGATGTGTTCGGCACAACTTGTGGGCCGAAGGGCCTGTTTGTGCTGTAGTGTTCTATGTTCTAAGACCTACCCTCCAAACCAGGCAGCACCCTGGTAAATCTCCTTTGCATTTTTCCAATTCTTCCACATCCTCCTTATAGTGAGGTGACCAGAACTGAACACAATATTCCAAATGTGTTCTCACCAAGATCCTGTATATTTGCAGCATACCCTACAGCTCTTAAAACACAAACTCCCTGTTAATAAATGCATTATAGGCCTTTTTCACTGCTCTATCCACTTGTGTGACAACCTTCAGAGATCTGTGGATGTGAATCCCAAGATTTTTTCGTTCCTCCACACTCTTCAGTACTCTACCTTTTGATCCTGTAATCCACGTTCAAATTTATCAGGGTTAAACTCCATCTGCCGTTTTTCAGCCTAGCTCTGCATCCTATCAATGTCTCTTTGCAGCATACAACATTTTTCCACCTCCTTCTCTACTCCACCAATCTTAGTGTCGTCAGCAAACCTACTGATCCACCCTTCAGCCCCCTCCTCCAAGTCATTGATAAAAACCACAAATAGCAGAGGACCCAGCACTGATCCTTGTGGTACACTGCTTCTAACTGGTCTCCAGTCTGAACATTTTCCATCCACCATCACCCTCTGTTTTCTGTGTGATACCAGTTGGTTATCCAATCATCCAAATTTCACTCTATCCTAACCTCCTTACTTTCTTCAGCAGCCGACCATGGGGAACCTTATCAAATGCCTTACTAAAATCTACGTATATGACATCAATTGCTCTATCTTCATCGACATAGTTACCTCCTGAAAGAATTCAATCAAATTTGTGAGCTAAGACTTACCCTTCGTGAATCTGTGTTGACTATCCTGGATTAAGCTGTATCTTTCCAAATAGTCATAAATCCTATTCCTCAGGACCTTTTTCATCAACTTACCAACCACCGACCACTAAATATGGACACGTCCTGCATCACTATCTTGCGGAGTAGAGAATGGTACTGAACGTTGTGCAGACATTAGCAAAATCTTCAGTTCTGACTTTATAATGAATGAAATTTAACTAGTGAAGCGACTAAAGATGATTGGGACGAGGGCCCTCTCCTGAGAACTTCTTGCTGTAATTTCCTGGAAATGAGATGACCCTCTCTTCACACTCCCCAATGAACTGAGCTGGCTGGGAATTAAACCATACTAACTGCTTGGAAAGCGGCTATGCTCACTATTAAATCACGATTACAATTCTCATTCTGGGATAGGTGGGACCTCTTCAAGAGAGATGGTCTACACCTGAACCAGAGGGGGACTAATATCTTGGGGGGAAAATTTGCTAAGGCTATGATGGGGGCGTTAAACTGATTCGGGGGGGGGGGGGGATCCTAAGTAGTTGGGGTGCTGAGAGGGAGGAGAGTAAGGGGGTTATAGAAGAGAGTTGTAAAACACAGCGGCGTACGGGTGGGGTGGGGCATGGTTTGAAATGCGTATACTTTAATGCAAGTATAATGTGTATACTTTAATACTTTTAATCGCAATAAGGGGGAGGAACTTGCAGCTTGGGCCAGTACCTGGAACTTCGATGTTGTGGCCATTTCAGAGACTTGGGTAGAGCAGGGACAGGAATGGATGTTGCAGGTTCCGGGGTACAACTGCTTTAGTCGGAGTAGAGAAGGAGGTAGAAGGGGGGGAGGAGTGGCATTATTGGTCAAAGACTGTATCACGGTGATAGAAAGGAAGTTTGATGAGGACTTGTCTGTTGAGGTAGTATGGGCTGAGATTAGAAACAGGGGAGGAGAGGTCACCCTGTTGGGAGTCTTTTACAGACCTCCTAATAGTTCTAGAGAGGTTGAGGAAAGGATTGCAAAGTCAATTCTGGTCAGGAGTGAAAGTAGTAGGGTAATTGTGATGGGGGACTTTAACTTTGCTAATATTGATTGGAATAGCTATAGCTCTAGCTCGTTAGAGGGGTCAGTTTTCGTACAGAGTGGGCAGGAAGGTTTTTTGACTCAGTATGTAGATAGGCCAACTAGAGGTGAGGCTACATTGATTTGGTGCTGGGCAATGAGCCAGACCAGGTGTTAGGCTTGGAAGTTAGTGAACATTTTGGTGATAGTGACCACAATTCAGTTACGTTCACCTTAGTGATGGATAGGGATAGGCATGAAGCTGGGGGCAGTAGTTATAGCTGGGGAAGGGTAATTATGAGGCCATCAGGAGAGAATTAGGGTGCATAGATTGGACTAGGAAACTACAGGGACGGGGAACATCTGGAATGTGGTGCTTATTCAAGGAGCAGCTGCTGCGAGTCCTTGATAAGTATGTCCCTGTCAGGCAGGGAGAAATGGTCGAGTAAGAGAGCCTTGGTGTATGAAAAAAGTTGATTTGCTGGTTAAGAAGAAAAAGGAGGCTTATGTCAGGATGAGGCTTGAAGGCTCAGATAGTGCAATGGATAGCTATAGATTAGCCAGGAAGGAGGTAAAAAAGTGAATTGAGGAGAGCTAAGAGGGGACACGAGAAGATGTTGGCTGATAGGATTAAGGAGAATCCTAAAGCTTTCTTTCGATATGTTAAGAAGAGAAGATTGGTTAGGGCAAGATTAGGGCCAGTCATAGACAGCAGTGGGAAGGTGTGCGTGGAGCCTGAAGAGATTGGTGAGGCACTGAATAAATATTTCTCTTCGGTATTCACGCAGAGTGCTGGAAATGTAGCTGTGGAGAGCACTGAGGTACAGGGTTGCAAATTGGGGAGTATTGTAGTAGATAGGGCGGATGTGTTAGAAATTCTCGAGGGTTTGAAGTTGGATAAGTCCCCTGGGCCGGACGGGATTTACCATAGGATTCTCTGGGAGGCAAGAGAGGAGATTGCAGAGCCTCTGGCTCTGATCTTCAGGTCCTCGTTGGTTACGGGTGTGGTTCCGGAGGACTGGAGGATAGCGAATGTGGTCCCATTGTTTAAGAAGGGAAAGAGAGACATTCCAGGGAATTATAGGCCAGTGAGTCTTACTTCTGTTGTGGGCAAGGTATTGGAGAGAATTATTAGGGATAGGATTTATAGTTATTTAGAGAGAAATGAATTGATTGGGGATAGTCAGCATGGTTTAGTGAAGGGTAGGTCATGCCTTACTAACCTCATTGAGTTTTTTGAGAAAGTGACCAGAGAGGTGGATGGGGGTAAGGCGGTTGATGTAGTATATATGGACTTTAGTAAGGGTTTTGATAAGGTGGCCCATGGAAGACTTCTACAGAAAATGCAGATGTGTGGAATAGAGGGTGATTTAGCTAATTGGATTAGGAATTGGCTGGCAGATAGAAGACAGAGGGTGGTGGTTGAGGGGAGATATTCATCGTGGAGTTCGGTGACGAGTGGTGTGCCTCAGGGGTCTGTTTTGGGGCCCTGCTGTTTGTAATTTTTATAAATGATCTGGATGAGGGTATTGAGGGATGGATCAGTAAATTTGCAGATGATACTAAAGGTGGTGGAGTGGTAGATAGTGAAGAGGGGTGTTTTAGTTTACAGAGTGACTTGGACAAGTTGCAGAGCTGGGCCGAGAGGTGGCAAATGGAGTTTAATGTGGAAAAGTGTGAGGTAATGCACTTTGGCAGGAACAATAAATGTGTAGAGTATAGGGCTAATGGTTGGGCTCTTAATAGTGTTGAGGAACAGAAGGATCTTGGTGTATGTGTCAATAGATCCCTGAAAGTAGGCAGTCAAGTGGATAAAGTTGTTAAGAAGGCATATGGAGGCTTAGCTTTTATTGGTAGGGGGATTGAATTTAGGAGCCGCAGCATCATGTTGCAACTGTACAAAACTCTAGTGCGGCCGCACTTGGAGTATTGTGTGCAGTTCTGGTCCCCTCAGTATAAGAAAGATGTGGAGGCATTGGAGAGGGTACAGAGGAGGTTTACCAGGATGTTGCCTGGTATGGAGGGCAGGTCCTATGAAGAGAGGTTGAAGGATTTGAGATTGTTTTCGTTAGAAAGGAGGCGGCTAAGAGGGGATCTTATTGAAGCATATAAGCTGATTAGAGGTTTAGATAGGGTGGACAGTGATAGCCTTTTTCCTAGGATGGAGAAAGCTAGCACGAGGGGACACAGCTTTAAATTTAAGGGGTATGAGTTATAGGACGGATATCAGAGGTAGGTTCTTTACTCAAAGAGTGATTAGGGAGTGGAATGCCTTGCCTGCAGCTGTTGTAGATGCGCCAAGTTTGGTGGCGTTTAAGAGGTTAATTGATAAGTATATGAAAGAGAAGGGAATGGTTTAGTTTGGAGGGGCATTGCTTTTTATTTTGGTCGGCACAACATCGAAGGCCGAAGGGCCTGTTCTGTGGTGTAATGTTCTATGTTCTATTACTGCATTCAGGAACTCCTGTGGTATAGGTGCACCCACAGTGCTGTGAGAAAGAGAGACCCAGAATTTTGACCCAGTCACTGAAGGAATGATGTCTTTCCAAATCAGGATGGTGTGTATCTTGAGGGAACTTCCAGGTGGTGATGTTTCCATTCATCTGCTGCACTTGTCCTTCCAGAGATAGAAATCACCAGTTTGGAAGCGTAACGAACTGCGTAACGAACCATGTCAAGTTGTTGCACAGCATCTTGTAGATGGTCGGATAACCACAACTAGCTTCCTTTGTGCTGGTATTACTCCAACTGGCGGAGAGGTTTTTCTCTCGTTTCCATTGACTTCAGTTTTTCTCTGGCTCCTTTTTGCTACACGTGGTCATATTCTGCCTTGATGTCAAGGATAGATACTCTTATCTCGCATCCTGAGTTTAGCGCTCTGTTGTCCGTGTTTATATCAAGGCTGTAATGAGGTCTGGGTCTTTATGACCCTGAGTAAGCACAAGCTCAGAATCAGCGAGCAGATCGTTGCTAATTAAGTGCTGCTTGATAGTCTCGTTAACCTTCCATTATTGTGCTGATGATTGAGAGTAGACTGATGAGGTGGTAAATGGACAGATTGGATTTTTACTGTCTCTTTTATGTGTCCTCTCAGACCTGGGAAATTTCCCACTATTTTGGGTAAGAATGAGTTTTGTAGCTCTACTGAAACAGCTTGGCTAGGAACACAGCAACTTCTGGAGCAGTAATCTTCAGTTCTGATCTGATCTGCGGTCTTTGCAGTATCCATTACCTTTAAATATTTCTTGATGTGGGGTGAATCGAATTAGCTGATGACATATCTGTGATATTGAGGACCTCTGGATGGTTCAGCCACTGAAGTTAGTCACTAATATTTGAGCCATATCTTTTGCACTGATGTTCGTTGTCTTCATTATAAGGATGGGATATTTGTGGAGCAGCCTCCTTCTCCTATTTCATTATCCACATAAATCACAGTTAAATGTGGCAGGACTGCAGAGCTTACATCTGAGCCGAGGAAACCAGAATCTCCTGAATGAGGAAACCTGCTGCTGGAAAAGCCCCAGTCAGACTGTCAGTGATATGAAACAGGATTTTCGGATAATCCTTTTCCTATGTGAGGATCTACCGGGAAGAGGGAACTCCCGGGAATTCCTGGAGATAGGACATGAGCCATACCTACAGAAAATGTAGAGCCTGTTTACAGTGGAATGTAGCGAGAGATGCCCCTCCCCTATAAACTAATCAAACAGAAATATTTCAACTTTTTGATGGGAGAATAATCTTGTATAAAATCTAGAGGATGGACCTTAAAACAACAGTTAGCATGGTTTCACACTTTAACTCACCCTGAGATATTACGCAGATGATATAGTGACAATAGTTAAAAAGTGATGATGTGGAGATGTTGGACTGGGGTAAACACAGTAAGAAGTCTCTCAATACCAGGTTAAAGTTAACTGTGTGCGCCTTTATATGCCCTGATCAGAACTTTCCACTCACCTGATGAAGGAACAGCATTCCGAAAGCTTGTGGGTTTACTGTCAAATAAACTTGTTGGACTTAACCTGATATTGTGAGACTTTTTACAATAGTTAAGAAGCACAGGGAATCCAGAGGGATCCACTCTCACAGCTTTAGTTTAATCCTCAGTAAAATGTACAATTCTCATTAAATCTGGTTTTATGTAACAGCAGAAATGATTTGAAATTCTGGAAATTTAACAGGGTCAGTGAGATGCAGGGAGGTAATTCTGTTGATCAGGAAATGAAACTAGGATGTGGGACATGTTTAAAAATTACTTGCTTGTTCACAGGATATGGGCATCTCCTCCTCTTGGGGCCATTAGCAGTGGGAAATAAATGCTGGTCTAACCAGCGACACCCATATCCTATGGACAATTAAACAAAATATACATTCTGAGAGGTGTAAAAGTGATTTCCCCCAGTAGGCAAACCAGTGAGAGTGAATTGTTCATTGTTTTTCAATGCTGACTATTGCCTTCTTCATTCAGCAGAAAGGGTTTGATATTATTTGATTTATTATTGTCACATTTATTAGTGCCAAAGCATTCCGTACATAGGGAAGGAAAGAATCCAGAATGTATTGTTACAGTGACAGCTAGGGTGTAGAGAAAGATCAACTTGAATGAGGTGCAGTATCGTAACTTGAATTAGTTCATCACTGGTGCTGAGTGTCTGACAGAAAAATAGATCCAGCTATTTATCCTGAATTAATCTGAATTTAATGTGTTTCTCACTTTTTCCATTTAGTCTGGGTGGCAATGAAGTGGGAGATTCAGGAATGAAACTATTGTCTGCGGTTCTGACGAATCCAAAATGTGAAATACAGAAACTGGAGTAAGTATCAGGCTGTGTGAGATTGTTAATAATCAGTGGATGTCTAACACTGTAAGTTATTGTCAGTGTCAGTAATAACAATTCCACATCATTCGTGTTAAAAACCATAGATTCATTCTGATTCCTGAAATCTTTTTCTCTCTCTGATCTCCAGTTTGGAGAGTAACAGTCTCAGATATTCTCACCTCTGCTCTCAGTACAGACCCAATAAGAAGTCTGACAACATCAGATTTAAGTGAAACCGATTTATTTGATAGTAAACTCACAAGCTTTCAGGGTTTGTCAGGTGAATGGAGAGTCTGGTCTCAGACAGTATATGTAACAGCACAGACAGATTACTGATTAGAATGCAAATCTTTATACCTAACCTGCTATTCAAGTCTTAAAGTGGCTAACAATGTGAGCGGAAGGAGCACTGAGCACAGGTTAAAGAGATGTGTGTTGTCTCCAGACAGCACAGTAAGTGAGGTTTTGCAAACCCAGGCAAGTCATGGGGGTTACAGATAGTGTGACATGAACCCAAGATCCCTGTTAAGACCGTCCTCACGTGTGGAACTTGGCTGTCAGTCTCTGCTCAGCGACTCTGCGCTGTCGTGTGTCGTGAAGACTGCCTTGGAGAAAGCTTATCCGAAGTCAGAGGCCGAATTCCTGTGACCGCTGAAGTGGCATTGGCTCGTTGGGCCGAAGGGCCTGTTTCCCGTGCTGTGTTCTTTGTTTGTCAACAGGGAGGGAACAGTCTTGCCTGATGATTGTCAAGTGGTGTTCATTGATCCATTGTCGCAGTGTCTGCATGGTCTCCCCAATGTACCATGCTTTGGGACATCCTTTCCTGCAGCATATTAGGTAGTCAAAGTTGGCCGAGTTGCAAGAGTACGTACCTGGTAGGTGGTATTCTCATGTGTAATGATGTTATCCATGTCGATGATCCAGCATGTCTTGCAGAGGTTGCTGTGGCAGGGTTGTGTGGTATTGTGGTCACTATTCTCCTGAAGGCTGGGTAGTTTGCCGCAAACAATGGTCTGTTTGAGGTTGTGTGGTTGTTTGAAGTAGGGGTGTCTTTTATCAATGACATGTTGAAGACTCCGGAGAAGATGTCGTAGCTTCTCCTCTCCGGGGAAGTACTGGACGACGAACGGTACTCTATCCACTGTGTCCCATGTTTGTCTTCTGAGGAGTTCAGTGTGGTTTTTAGCTGTGGTGCGTTGGAACTGTCGATCGATGAGTCGAGCGCCATATCCTGCTCTTATGAGGGCATCTTTCAGCATCTGGAGGTGTCTGTCACGATCCTCCTCATCTGAGCAGATCCTGCGCATATGGAGAGCTTGTCCATTGGGGATGGCTTCTTTAACGTATTTAAGGTGGAAGCTGGAGAAGTGGAGCATTGTGAGGTTATCTCTGTGCTTGCGGTACAGTGAGGTACTGAGGTGACCATCCTTGATGGAGGTGCTTGTGTCCAAGAAAGCAACCAATTCTGGAGAATAGTCCATGGTGGGGTGGAACTTGTTGATATCATCATATAGTTGTTCCAGTGATTGTTCACCATGAGTTCAAAATTAAAAAAAATCTCGTCGATGCATCTAGTGTGTAGCATCTGGTGAAGAAGTCTTGTTCGAGCCTGTGCATGAAGATGTTGGCATATTGAGGTGCAAATTTGGTCCCCATGACTGTTCCGTGTGTCTGGATGAAAAACTGGTTGTTGAAGGTGAAGATCTTGTGGTCCAAGATAAAGCGGATGAGTTGTAAAATTGCATCTGGAAACTGGCAGTTAGTACAGACCAGCAGTGATGTGTCTGAATCTGAATTACAATAAACTGCGAGATTCAGGAGTGAAAGATTTAACTAATCACTTATAGTTATTCTCAAAACCATTCATGAGAATAAAAAGGAGGTCAAGACAATTAAATGTTTATAGAATTACTAGATATGGCTGGTCACATGTTCAATTTAGTTTAATTTGTCATTCAGATTGTAGATGTTTGTCTGTTGCTTCTCAGTTTGATTAAACATAGAAAACTGCTGTATATTGATAAGGCAGATTACAAACTGCATGGAATTCTGAGTTTTATTCTGAGGGATCGACTCTCAAATTTATGTTAAAACAAAGCTTAAGGAGCATCTTAAAAGAGAATGCAGAGATGGAGGTGGGGAGGGTTATGGAGAGAATTTCGGAGCTTACAGCTCAGCAGTTCAAGACACAGCTCAGCTGGCAATGGCAATAATCACAGTGCAGAATAGTCTGAATGATGTCCCTATTAATAACGGACATTGTTTTTAAGCACAAAAAAAGATATTAAATATGCCATTGTTATCAGTATTCATATTATTAAAAACAATATCTGCTGTTAGTAGACAAATTAAAAGCTTGGGAGCAAAGTTAAAGCTGACAGTGGCTTTCCCCAGCAACCAGTACTGTGTCACTAAAACTAATTTTTTTTTACATGTACTAACAAATTAGATTTGGGTTTATCTAAAAAATGAGATGTGAACCTCCGACACACAACCACCAGTCCACAGAGTGGAAGCAGTATATGATAGACTGAGCTCAATTATACCAAAACCAATGAATTAGATCAGAGATCTGTTGTCTTGCCATATCCACTCATAAATAGTGTTAGACATGCCACAAATTACACAAATCGGTTACATTAGGTGACCCGGTGGCACAGTGGTTAGCGCTGCTGCCTCAGCGTCAGGGACCAGGGTTCAATTCCAACCTTGGGTGACTTTGTGTAGAATGTGCACATTCTCCCATTGTCTGTGTGGGTTTCGTCTGGGTACTCCAATTTTCTTCCACAGTTCAAGGATGTGCAGGTTTGGTTGATTGGCTATGCTAAGTTGTCCCTAGATGTTTCAGGGTGTGTAGGGCCATATGTGTGGAGTTACAGAGATAGGACCTGTGTATGGCATGCTTTCAAAGAATTAGTTGGTGAAGACTCGATGGGCCAAAGATACTCCTTCTGCACCGTGGGAATTCTGTGATTCCATAAACAAGCCACAAGAATCCCATCATTAGTGATGAGGGAGGCCAGAGCATCAGTACAAACGATGAGGCTGAAACATTAGCAGCCACCTTCAGTCGGGAGTGACGAGTAGGAAGATTAATCTTGGCCTCCTCCTGAGGTCCCCAACATTACAGATGATGATCAGATTCACTGCATGTGAGGTAAAGAAATGAGTAAGGCACTGCGTACTGCAAAATCTGTCAGCCTGGCAGTACCCCAGCAATGGGACTGAAGAATTGTGCTCATAACTAGCCATTCCCCGAGCCAAGCTGTTGCAGTGCAGCCACAACATAGAACATAGAACGTTACAGCGCAGAACAGGCCCTTCGGCCTTCGATGTTGCGCCGACCAATTATGAAAAAAGCAATGACCCTCCAAACTAAACCATTCCCTTCTCTTCCATAAACTTACCAACTAACCTCTTAAACGCCACCAAACTTGGCGCATCTACAACTGCTGCAGGCAGGGCATTCCACTCCCGAACCACCCTTTGGGTAAAGAACCTACCTCTGATATCCGTCCTATAACTATCACCCCTTAATTTAAAGCTGTGTCCCCTCGTGCTAGCTTTTTCCATCCTAGGAAAAAGGCGATCACTGTCCACCCTATCTAAACCTCTAATCATCTTATATGTTTCGATAAGGTCTCCTGTTAGCCGCCTCCTTTCTAACGAAAACAACCTCAAATCCCTCAGCCTCTCCTCATAAGACCTGCCCTCCATACCAGGCAACATCCTGGTAAACCTCCTCTGTACCCTCTCCAATGCCTCCACGTCTTTCTTATAATGTGGGGACCAGAACTGTACACAATACTCCAAGTGCGGCCGCACTAGAGTTTTGTACAGTTGCAACATGACGTTGCGGCTCTGAAATTCAGGACCTGCTTGATGTTCAATTTACTCAGCGAGCGTCTCAAAATCCTGGTGTTGTGCTGTGTGCGATACAACTTGGAGTTAGTGTGGAGAAGCTTTGAACAAAGTGTGATGTAATACAATGTTGACCAGATGCTTCGTGATGAGGAACCCCATGGACCACAGGCCAGGGACATTGGATATATTTCAGGGAGGATGGAGATTCAGTAATACAGACATGTTTTCCATGAACTTTCACTCACACAGCCATTCAGTGTAATAAATCTTCCACCATCTCCAGCCCTGTTACTGTTTGTGTGAATGTTTTATAATTTTCCTGGAGCTGTCACTACATGAAACAAAGGCATTGGAATTGTATTGACCTCATTCAGCGCTGTATTTCCCATCTCCCGTTCCCAGTGAACTGTTAAAGACCCAGTAATATGGTGAAGGATTTATTCAGTCGTGCTCAATCTCTGAATTTACTGAAAATACAAACATAACAAAGTGACCGGTAACAAGAAAGTATAACCCTGTGAAACACAAGGAAGCAACCCCACCATGGCAACCACCCCCATCCCTACACTTTCCGCAGAGCTACAGGCAGGATCTTTACCTCTCTCCTCTGGGAATTTTGATGACCGTGGCCTTTCTGCTTGGATTTCCTGAGTTCCGGAAGGATCCGATCGACTGCGGGTCCTCTGCACAGATGCTAAATTTGCCTCCGTCGTCACAGCTTCGTGAGGTGCTTGTGTCACAGTTGGAGTAGAAGAGGACCCACTGCCCACACCAGGGGCATCCCGAGAGGAGCTCCCAGATACTGCAGACAGCCGCTCCTCTATCCATTCAGGACAAACTGGACCCTCCCTGTTCAGCTGGGCAGACCTGACACTGACTCCAGCCACATTTTCCAGTCTCTCCCACAGCCCGTGTTCCCTGGAGCTCGTGGAGGTGGTGAGAACATGCAGCTCATGTGTATTTGCTGTGGGTGATAGGCTGGATGTGATTCTCCATGAAGGTCACCAATCCCTCTATGAAGGATGCTATTTGTATGTGGTAACACTGCTGGCCTGGATTGACTCCTCCATCCTTTGTGTATGGATACACACAGCCTTTGAAAACTCCACCGGATGTTAAAATACATTACACTGCAGCTCCAGTACCTGCTGCATTGTTAAAGACTCCAGTCACATTTCACCTTCCACAAGCTGGTTCTGCCCTCTCCCCTCAAGAGAGTGAGTGAACTCAGCTATTGCTGCCTCCATCAGCTGCTCGGGTTTGTGCGTGCTGCCCTGCACAGCCAGATTGTAACCTCTTTGCTAATCGTGTGAGACAGTATCTGCTCTTGGACGCTATGGGAAATAATATGACAATCCGTCCTCTGATCCCTCCTCATCTTCAGAGGTGCACGCCTATCTCCCGCTCACCGTAGTTGTTGATTTGTGAGAGAGTGAAGATTGTTAGAGGGTAATGCACATTCCAGTATGTCCTGGAGACTGTTCCTAACCCAGAGCTCCATGTGACTAATGGTGAACACACAAGCACCAGGTTTTGGACTCAGCAGCAGAGCCTCTCCTGTGCCCATCACTCACTCACTCAGTCTCTCTCTGGATCCACAACCAATCTCACCATCAGTGATTGCCCACCCCGCCTCCAGGTCTCCCAGCTCCAGCACTTCATCTTCCATTGGCAGAAGGATGACACAATCCAGACACTGTCACACTTGGCTCCTTCTCTGACTCTGTGTGCCCTCTTCAACGAGCATGTAAATTTCCATTGTGACTCACCCATCAAAGACACACACAAGCCTATGGTGCTGTCAGACTGTCCATCATGGGATCACCAGGATGGTCACTCAGTGTGGACAGTGCAGTGGTCATCTCTGACTGACCGGAACCCTTCACAGAGAGACTGACGTGTTCCTGAAGATTGATGCTGCTGTTTGGACATTGCCAGTGTCTGGGTGGAGATGTTCTTTCTACAATTTCTCTTCCATCCTTATTCACGTATCAGCCTGTAAGTTTAACACTCACCTTGTCAGAACAGATCAAGTTATTGATCCTTGTGCCTCACTGCAGCCACGCGCTGCCTGCTCTGACCCTCAGGAGTTTCCATCCAGACTTGCTTGTGTTGATGTGACCGGTCTCCTCCTCCAGTCCTGAGGAAACAGAACCTCCCTCCAAACCGATAAAGCCTCGAGAATTTCCAGGGTCAGTGAATTGGGTTTACTCTTCCTTCTGCCATTTCAGCCCTTTGTTCGTTAACCAGGGCTCCCTCACTGCTCCCTTCAGAGCCTTTAAAGGTGCTACTGGCTGCCTTTAAATCTGGTGCCAGCATTGCCTGAATGGGATCTTCCCCTGCAGTCAGTGATTAAGCTCTGGAATGAACACAGGGTTTTGGGGAGTCAGTGCAGACACAATGGGCCGAATGGCCTTTCTGTTCTGTAACAAATCTGTGATTCTGCCTGAGTGGACGGATTCCCCTAACCTGTCAGATATTAATATGCCTGTTCTGGTTATGTGTGGAGTTAGTTAGTTCATTTGGTTTGGTGTTTAGAGTGTACATCCCTGAAGCTACGTGTAACAAATTGTCTCTCTATTGGAGAGAAATACGAATATATCACTGAGGTCTGTGGCTACTAACACATTCCACACTGCAACATCACCAACTTCCAGTTGAACCATTTCCAACCATTATCTTCACAGAATTGTTACGGAGCACAGCGAGGCCATTTGGCCCTTTGTGTTTGCACCAGCTCACAAATTAGCATTAAGAATTTGTATCATTCTCATATCCTCGCTCATTGTTTGTATTCAGATAATCATTTAATTCCTATTTGGCTGCTTCGATGCAGCCTACCTCCACCACGGTTCCCAACTGTATTTTCAGAACCACTGGCAGTATGAAGATGGTTTCTCTCTCACATCATCTTCCGCCCCATCAAACACTTCATTTCTGAGCCGCTGACCATCCCATGTCCCTCCCTGTGACTCAGATAAGGACACGGGAATCCTGTGCTCTTCCCTTTCACCATCATCCTTTTTGTCATTTAATCGCTCTGGCACCTCTGTTTTGTTCTTTCCTTGTCACCCGCCCATCCCCAGCTCCCTGTCACTTCAAACAATTTCAATCACTGCTATTTCCAATTTCTAAGGTTTGCTAATTGAACTAATGCTAAATCTGTTTCTTCACAGATATTGCTTGACCTGATGAGAATTTCCAATATATTTCATTTATATTTTGTATTTACAGCATCCAGGAGTATTTTGCCTTCTGTATGAACTGAAGTTGTGTTTCTTGAATGTTCCGCGCCATAGATTATTATTGTTAATGATCTTATTCTTAAAAACAAGGGGGATTTACCTTGATTCCTGTTATTTTTCTCTCTCTGGCCTCCAGTCTCTTTGGTGATGATCTCTCAGATTCTTGTGCTGAGGACCTGGCCTTTGCTCTCAGTACAAACCACTCACTGATAGATCTGAATCTGTGTGAGAATAAACTAGGAGATTCAGGAGTGAAACGGCTGTCTATGGCTCTGAAGAATCCGGACTGTAAAATACAGAAACTGCAGTAAGTAGCAGACTGTGAGAAATGTGTTTATAGTAACTGAATATTCAAGAATGTAATTTCACCACTGGTATTTGTATGAAAAACACTGTCCGTTACTATTGGTGTCAGTTATGAATAAGGAAAACTGCTTTTCCTCTGACTCCTGTTGCTTCTCTCTCTGATCCCTGAGCAATGGGATGACAGTTCCACAGATCCTTATGTTGAGGGAGTGGGTGAATAATGTTATGGTTCACCCTCTGGGGTTCTCTCCTCCTTCTCAGATGTGCACAGCTCTCCCCGGACACAGCATCTATTGATTCGTGTGGAAGGGGGAGAGTGAATAGATGACAGTAAATGGAGGGCAGGACATGGCGGTGGAGTCTCGCTGTTAGTAACAGATGACAGTACAGTAGCAAGAGGTGAACTTAGTTCCAATGATCATGATACAGAATCAGTTTGGGTAGAGATAAGAATTAACAAAGTTAAAAGTTCATTTGGGGGGATCATTTATAAGCCCCTAACAACATTCCAAATCTCCAGCACAGTATACAGGAAAAATAATGGGGTCTTGTAAGAACATATTGCAATAATCACGGGTGATTTTTAACATTCATGTAGAAAGAAGGACAAAGAGCCATACAACACAGTAACAGGCCCTTCAGCTCACCAAGCCTGTGGCAGTGACTCATTCTTATTCAGACCCAGTACTTATTGCTCATGCACAATTTCTGTTCCTCTGTTCATCTCCTGTTCATGTTTCTATCAAGCTAAACTTTGAACACTGAGAAAATGCCTGCTTCCTTCAACTTCACTGGCTACGCATTCAAGGCATCCTGTAAAAACTTTCCCTGCACGTGTCCTCTCAACTTTTCCCCTCTTGCGTTCAAACGTCCCATCTTGTAGCTGACCTTTCACCCTGGGGAAAAGATCCAACTATCAACCATTTATACGTCTTTATCAGTCACCCCTCAGCCTCCGTCGTTCCAGTGAAAACAATCCAAGTTTATTCAACTTCTGTCCATGTTCGGGACCTTTGTTCAATTCTATCCTGAGTGACTGCCTATGGAGTTTGCACGATCTCCCCGTGTGTGCGGGTTTCTCTCAGGTACTCTGGTTTTCTCCCACTGTCCAAAGATGTGTAGGTTAAGTGGATTGATCGTGCTAAATTATCCCTTAGTGCCCCAAGATGTGTGGTTTTGGTGGATTTGCCGTGGTAAACGTCCAGTGATAAGCAGTTGTTTGGGCCTGGATAAGATGCTTCTTCGGAGAGTTAGTGTAGAGTCGATTGGGCCCCTTCTGCACAGTGGGGATTTTATGGTTCTGTGGAAATGTTTTTTCACCCAGAGGGCAGTGGGAATCTGGATCTCACTGTCTGAAAGGGTGGTGGAGTCAGGAACACTCACAACATTTAAGAAGCATTCAGACAAGCACTTGAAATGCCGCAGCGAACAAGGCTATGGAGCAAGTGCTGCTAATGGATTAGAATAGGTTTGTGCTTGATGGCTGACACAAACACGGTGGGCCGAAGGGCCTCTTTGTGCTGAAAACCCCTATAAAGGCCAGGGATTGGAAGTTGTGAATCAACCTGAATTTTCACTGATTCCTGTTATTTCTGTCTCTGATCCCAATGAAGTGGAATGTCAATTATATTTTGTTTTATGCTCTGGGTGTAGGGGAATAATGTGACGGTGACTCTGAGGACCCATTCACATGCTTACAGGGGGACAGATGTTCCCCAGTCACATAACCCTTGATTTGAGAAAGAGAAAAAGAGTGAATAGAGACAATTATTTACACATTGGCCAGAAACTGCAAGGTGTTTTGTGAAGTTAGCCAGGACCTTTGGTTTTACATTTTATTTGGCATTGATGAGCGTGAGATGTTTCACTCCAGGTATGAATCAAGTGACCCACTAGGATGCTTTTATCAAAGACAGTTTATTTAAGAATGCAGATAGAATATAGTAACAAAATTTAGCATAACCTTTACCAACTGCAAAATTCAAAGATAACACTGTAAACTCCTAACAGCTAGCTATCTCTGTTGTTCCAATATAAAGCAATGTGCACACACATACACCCTTCTCCAACATTAGTTAGCACAAAAAACGAATATGCTCTAGTTTTTAACACTTCTGGACAACGAACCAACCGTTGTTTTCAGAGAAGGATGGTGCCTCTGAACAGCCCAGCCACAGAGAGGTAATCCCAGTCTCTGACAGCTTCCAACACAACAACATTAAACAACAAAAGCTCCAACTTCAGAGAGGGAAACAACACTGCTATTGGTCTTAACTTCAAGCAGCTTCTGAAAGCAGAATAAAAACTAGAATGCTCCTGTGAAAAATAGCTGTCCCTCAGTCACATGACATAACCTGTCAATCACCCGCAATCGAGCTGTACTCTGCCATCCCAGGGGAACACTGAAACATCAGAACACTGCATTAGTTCAGATTAAAATCAACGTGATGTCAATTATACTGCTTCAGTAACAATGAAGGAAACTGACTACAGGTAGCACGGTGCCGACAACATAACCTGCATAGAAACACGATTAAAATAGAAACTAAAAGCACGAGTCAGCCATTCAGCCCTTTGAACCTGCTCCACCATTCATTTTATTTAAGGCTGATCATCAAATTCAATATCCTTCAATATTCAGTATATTTCTTAAGGGTATAGTTTGTAATAAAATGTACATTCCCACACTTCCTTCAGCCGATTCAATGTGAACAGTGATGGGTAGACAAGCTCTGTGTTGCGGATACCAGAGTGTCTCCTTTACCCATCCATTAGACTGCGCACTCTCAGCTCCACAGTCAGCAAATTCATGTCCTGTCTGCTATTCTCCCAGCTCCAGCACTGCTAATTCTAGGTGTAAGGATGGCAAGATCTGGATGCTGTCACCATTTTTAAATCATTTCCTGACATTTTGTGCTCTCATCTGCAGACATATCAAGTTCCATTGTTACTCTCCCATCAAAGACACGAGCCTGTGCTGCTGACAACCTGACTGACCGTCATGTCTACGTAGGGAAAGCCTGTTACCTGTGACCATCCCATTCTCACAGTGCTATCTGACTAACCAGAACGCTGCAGAGAGAGGCTGACAGTTGATGCTGCTGTCTGGGCATTGCCGGTGTCTGCGTGGGGATGGCCTTCCTATCATTTCACTTTCATTCTCGTTCAGCCCCATGTGCCTAGATTATATGTGATAAAATACTTTACTCTCTTGTCAGAACTTAATTAAGTTATTTAAGGGATACTTAGGCACATGAGCAGAGTAGAGATGGAGGGATATAGAAGACTGTTTTAAATAGGGATCAAGAGCTTTGGGACGTTCCTGGGCATTGCATAAGATGTGTACATTATTGATGTTTTTCTCTTTTGTTCTACAGCTGCTTCGGTCCACTTTGTCCAACAAGGGACATACACGCGATGGGTGGTGCAAAGCCTGCTCTTGGATTTTTTTGAGAGTATCCTAGTGCTTCATGTCGTTAGTGTATGCTTAAACTAGACCAGTTGATGGACAACACGACAGCTTAGTGACTATCAGTGTTTGCTGTGCAGGTACGTGGTTTTTGGGCCAGTATCTGTGGGAGTTTGCACATTCTCCCCGTGCTTGCATGGGTTTTCTCCGGGTGCTCCGGTTTCCTCCCGCACCCCAAAGATGTGCTCTTAGGCTAATTGGTGAAACAAATTGTCCCTAAATTGTCTCCCCAGTCTGGTTTACTATGTGGATTTCCATAAACATAGACAAGAGTCATTGTGGAAGTGGAAACTCATGCTGTAAAAATGTCGGCGTGGGCTCGTTGGGCCAAAGGGCCTGTTTCCCGTGCCGTGTTGTTCTTTGTTCTAACTTGGGAAGCTATTCATCCTTTTGCCTCGCTGCAACCATGCCTGCTCAGTTCTCCAGCAATCTCGATCCAGAATTGCTTGGATTGGTGTGACAGATACTCACCAGTCCTGAAAGAACAGAAATTTGGTCCAAACTCACATAGCAAAACAAAGAACAAAACAGCACGGGAAACAGGCCCTTCGGCCCAACGAGCCTGCGCTGCCACCCCGATATTCCCACCTCTACCCGTGATTCCTGTCTATGTTTATAGATCTATGGATTAAAAACCAAATTTGAGACAATTTAGGGAGAATTTGTTTTGCCAGTTAGCCTTAGATCACATCTTTGGGATGTGGGAGGAAACCGGAGCACCTGGAGGAAACCCACGCCAGCACGGGGAGAATGCGCAAACTCCCACAGACACAGGCCCAAATCCATGTGTCTGCACAGCACAGCGATAGTCACTGAGCTCTCGTGTTACCCATCAAATGGTCCAGGTCAAGCGTACACTAACGACGTGAAGCACTAGGATACTCTCAAAAAAAAAATCCAAGAGCAGCCCTCTCACGACCCATCGCGTGTATGCCCCTCGTTAGACAACAAGGTGGACCAAAGCACCTGTAGGATAAAAACAAGTACATCAATATCATCATCTATTTACACACTTCCCAGGGACTCCCAAGGCTCATGATCCCTATTTTAAAATCAGTTTTCTATACCCCTCCATTCCCATTCTGTTCATGTGCCCATCTAAGTATTTCTTAAATAACTCCAGAGTGCCTGCCTCCACCACTTTACTTGGCAGCGCATTCCATACCCCCACCACCCTCTGTGTGAAAAAAACTCCCTCTAGCATCCAAATTATACCTTACCCCCCTCACCCTAAGCCTGTGACCCTTCATGCTATTTGAGTCCATCCGAGGAAAAAGCTTAATCCTGTTTACTCTATCTATACCCTTCATAATTTTGTTTTCCTCTAAGTCTACGTCTTTCTAAGGAAAACAGCTCCAATTTGCCTAACCTGTCTTCGTAACTCAGACCTTCCATACCAAGCCGCGTCCTGGTAGACCTCCTCTGCACTCTCTCCAGAGTCTCCACGTCCTTCCGGTAGTAAGGCGACCAGAACTGGACGCAGTATTCCAAATGAGGTCTAACTAATGTTTTATACAACTGCAACATTAAAGGCCAGCTCTTGTACTCTATATCCCTTCCTATAAAGGTTAGCATACTATATGCCTTCTCCATCTGCTCTGCCACCTTCAGAGATTTGTTCACCTGCACCCCCAGGTCCCTCTGCATTTCTATACTCTTAATAGGTCTACCCTTTATCATATACCTCCCCGCTACATTCTTTCTCCTGAAATGCATCACATCACATTTATCAGGATTGAATTCCATCTGCCACCTGTCTGCCCAAGCTACCAGCCTGTCTATGTCCTGCTGCATCGCCTGACAATGCTCCTCACTATCCGCAAGTTCAGCCATCTTTGTATCGTCTGCAGACTTGCTGATCACTCCACTTACTCCCTCTTCCAAGTCATTTATATATATTACAAATAGAAGAGGTCCTAGTACCGAGCACTGCGGCACACCACTAGTGACCGACCTCCAGCTAGAAAAACACCCTTCCACTATTCCTCTCTGTCTCCTATTACCAAGCCAGTTACTGATCCATCTAGCTACCTGTCCTTGTATCCCGTGAGCCTTGACCTTTTCAACTAACCTCCCATGAGGGACTTTGTCAAACGCCTTACTGAAGTAGTCTTGGGGAACATGGCGAAGTGTTGCCAAGTGCATCATTGAATTGAGTTTAACCTTCCTCCTCCTATTTCAGCCCTGTGTTCAGTAACCAGGCCTTCCTCACTGCTCTCTCCAGAGATGTTGTCTATGATCAGGCAGAGAATTCCAAAGATTCACCACCCTCTGCGTGAAGAAACCCCTCCGCAACTCCGATCTGAACTGCACCCCCCCCTAATCTTGAGGCTGTGCCCTCTAGTCCTGCTATCTTTGTTAAGCAGGAAAGAGTCTCTCAACCTCTACCCTATCTATCCCCTTCGTTACCTTATACGTCTCTATAAGATCCCCTCTCAGCCTTCTAAACTCCAAAGAGTACAAAGCGACCGTATTTAGTCTCTCCTCATAATCCAACGCCCCCATCTCCGGTATCAGCCTTGTGAACCTTCTCTGCACCTCCTCCAAGGCCAATATATCCTTCCTCGAATGCGGAGACCAAAACTGCACACAGTACTCCAGCTGTGGCCTCACCAGCACCCTATACAGCTGCAACAGAACCTCCCTACTTTTATATTCGATCCCCCTCGCTATAAAGGCCAACATTGCATTTGCCTTCTGAATCACCCACTGCTCCTGAAGACTGAGTTTTTGAGATTTGTGCACAAGGACCCCCAGGTCCTTCTGCACCGTCGCATGCTGCAGCTTTTCTCCATTTATATAGTAATCCTTCCTACCATTATTCCTACCAAAGTGGATAACCTCACATTTGCTAACATTATACTCCATCTGCCAGATCCTCACCCACTTACTCAACCTATCCAGATCCCCCTGCAGGCTTTCCATACCCTCCACGCAATTTGTTTTTCCACTCATCTTCGTGTCATCAGCAAATTTCGTCACCTTGCACTCAGCCCCTTCCTCCAGATCATCTATGTAAACGGTAAATAGTTGAGGCCTCAGCACCGAACCCTGGGGCACTCCACTAGTCACCAGCTGCCAATTAGAATAGTACCCATTAATACCTACCCTCTGCTTCCCATTAGACAACCAATCCTCTATCCAATCTAATACCCTACCCCCGATTCCCTGCACCTTAACCTTCTGCAGCAATCTTTTGTGAGGCATCTTATCAAACGCTTTCTGGAAATCCAAAAACACCACATCTACCGGTTCCCATGTATCTGCCGCAGTAGTCACTTCCTCACAGAACTCCAATAAATTCGTCAAGCACGACTTCCCCTTAATGAATCCGTGGTGCGTCTGCCTGATCAAACCGTTCGTATCCAGGTGCCTCGGTATTTCTGCTTTGATACAGATTCAAACATTTTTTCTACTACGAACGTTAAACTAACTGGCCTATAATTTCTCCTGCCTTCTGCCTGCTACTCTTTTTAAACGGCGGCGTAACATTAGCCGTTTTCCAGAGTCCAGCGAATTTTGAAAGATAATTACCAGGGCATCCACTATCACCTCTGCTATTTCTTTGAGGACCCTGGGATGCATTCCATCTTATTTGCCCTCAGCCCTATTAGCATATCGAGCACCACCTCTCTGAAGGACATGCAGGAGACTTTGGGGGAATGACACTTAGTAAATTGCTCATTCAGAGAGTCAGTGCAAACAGCGTGGGTCGAATGGTCTCCTGCTCTGTAACAATTCTGTGATTCTACCTGAGAGAGATACCAATGGCCCTTAGTGGACACTGGGTAAATTCTCCAACCCTGTTAACACTAACATCACCAGCTTCCAGTTAAAATATCGATACGTTTCCAATCATTATCTTCACAGAATTATTGCTGAGCATCATGAGGTGAAATGTGTCTGCACCGGCTCAGCAAGTTAATATTAAGAATTTGTCTCATTCTACTGCCTTCTCCTCGTATCTTTGCACATTGTTCCATTCGAATGTTCATCGACTGTCCTTTGTTACGCCTCGAATCAGCCTGCCTCCACCACACTTCCAGGCTGTATGTTCCAGACCCGTAACACTGGTTTCCTTCTCATTCTCTTCAACAAGACCACAAAATCCATTCCTGAGTTACTGACCATCCCAGATCCCTCCCTCAGGATAATGGGAATCCTATGCTTTTCTCTTCACTATCATCCTTTTTGTCATTTAATCACTCTGGCACTTCGATTTTGTTCTTTCCTTGTCTCTCGTCCATCCCCAGCTCTCTGTCACCGAATTCAATTTAATTCACTGCTACTTCCAATTTCTAATTTCAGCTCGTTGCACTGAAACTAAATCTGTTTCTCTCTTCACATATATTGCCTGACCTGATGCGAGTTTCCAACAAATTTTATTCAGATTTCATATTTACAGAATCAATAGTATTTTGCCTTCTGTATGAACTGAAGTTGTGTTTCTTGAATGTCCCGCACTCTACTATTGTTAACGATCTTATTCTTAAAAACACTGTGGGTGTACCCTGATTCCTGTTATTTTTCTCTCTCTGATCTCCAGTCTGAAAGATAACGATCTCACAGATTCTTGTGCCGAGGACCTGGCCTCTGTTCTCAGAACAAACCGCTCACTGATAGATCTGAATCTGGATAACAATAAACTGGGAGATTTAGGAGTGAAACGGCTGTCTGTGGCTCTGAGGAATCCGGACTGTAAAATACAGAAACTGGAGTAAGTAGCAGACTGTGTGAGATTGTGTTTATAATAACTGAATATTCAACAGTATAATTTCACCACTGATATTCCTATGAAAAACACTGCACGTTACTATTGGAGTCAGTTTTGAATAAGAAAAACTGCTTTTCCTCTGACTCCTGTTGCTTCTCTCTCTGATCCCTGAGCAATGGGATGTCAGTCCTATAATGCTGAGAGAGTGGGGAAATAATGTTATGGTTCACCCTCTGAGGTTCTCTCCTCCTCCTCAGATGCTCACAGCTCTCCCCGGACACAGCATCTATTGATTTGTGAAGGGGGGAGAGTGAATAGATGACAGTGAATGGAGGACAGGACGTGGTGGTGGAGTCTTGCTGTTAGTAACAGATGACAGTACAGTAACGAGAGGTGAACTTAGTTCCAATGATCAAGATGCAGAATCAGTTTGGGTAGAGATAAGAATTAACAAAGTTTAAAAAGTCCTTTGTGGGAATCGTTTAATCGTCCCTAACAATATTCAGGATCTCCGACACAGTACACAGGAAAAATAATGGGGTTTTGTAAAAACATACTGCAATAATCATGGGTGATTTTATCTTATACAAAGGAGAACAAAGAACCATACAACACAGTAACAGGCCCTTCGGCCCACCAAGGCTGTGGTGACTCTTAATCCTTATTCAGACCCAGTTGTTGTTTGTCCAACGTCGTCACTGAGGACCTCGACACCATGAATCGTTTTGAGGCTGGATGCAGCGTGTCCGAAGATGACTGATCAGGCCAATTGGGGCACAGAATGTCCTTGCACACATTGGACAGACTTGTAGTTATTGCACTGGTGGCTCTGGACTTGTGCAACTCACGCTTAAGTTGTGTTTCAGCAATGCCCCTTGCTTTGTAAGCTTGAGAGCCTTTGTGGATGTCAAGACTCAGTACTTACTGCCCATTTGCAGTTTCTATTCCTCTGATGGTCTCCTGTTCGTGTGTCTGTAAAGATGCACGTTGGACGTTGGTAACATGCCTGGGATAGTTGGAGCTGTTACTAACACGAGGGGACATAGCTTTAAATTGAGGGATGGTAATTATAGGACGGATGTCAGAGGTGGGCTCTTTACTCAGAGGGTAGTAAGGGTGTGGAGTACACTGCCTGCAGCAGTTGTGAACTCGCCAACTTTTAAGGTCTGTGGGTAGGCATTTGGATAACATTGGAATAGTTCATAGAACACTACAGCGCAGTACAGGCCCTTCGGCCCTCGATGTTGCGCCGGCCAGTCGACCCTCTAACCTAAACTATTCCAATATCATCCATATGCCTATCCACCGAACATTTGAATGCCCCCAAAGTAGGCGAGTCCACAACTGCTGCAGGCAGGGCATTCCACGCCCTCACCACCCTCTGTGTAAAGAACCTGCCTCTGACATCCGTCCTATAACTACCACCTCTTAATTTAAAGTTATGTCCCCTCGTGTTGGTCATCACCATCCGAGGAAAAAGGCTCTCACTATCCACCCTATCCAATCCCTTGATCATCTTATACGCCTCAATTAGGTCACCGCGTAACCTTCTTCTCTCTAATGAAAATAACCTCAGGTCCCTCAGCCTTTCCTCATAAGGCCTTCCCACCATACCAGGCAACATCCTGGTAAACCTCCTCTGCACCCTTTCCAATGCTTCCACATCTTTCTTATAATGCGGCGAGCAGAACTGTACGCAATACTCCAAGTGCGGCCGCACCAGAGTTTTGTACAGTTGTAACATAACCTCACGGCTCCTAAATTCAATCCCTCTACCAATGAAAGCTAACACACCGTATGCCTTCTTAACAACTTTATCAACCTGGGTGCCAACTTTCAAAGAGCTATGTACTTGTACCCCAAGATCCCTCTGCTCGACAACACTATTAAGGGTCCTTCCATTAGCCCTATATTTCATATGCCTGTTATTCCTACCAAAGTGAATCACCTCACACTTATCCGTATTGAATTCCATTTGCCACCTTACGGCCCAGCTCTGCAACCTATCTATGTCCCTCTGCAAACTGTAACATCCATCCTCGCTGTCTACAACTCCCCCCACTTTGGTATCATCAGCAAATTTACTAATCCAACCCTCTACACCCTCATCGAGGTCATTTATAAAAATGACAAACAGCAGTGGCCCTAAAACAGATCCTTGAGGTACACCACTTGTAACTGCACTCCAGGTTGAATATTTCCCATCAACCACCACCCTCTGTCTTCTATCAGCTAACCAATTCCTAATCCAAACTGCTAGTTCAGGTTAGAGGGTCATTAGATTATTCCAGTGGTTGGTGCAATATCAAGGGCGCAGGGCCTGTACTGCGCTGTAATGTTCTATGTTCTCCCTGGAAAGACAATGAGAAGGAGACATAATAGATGTGTATAACATTATGAAGGGTATAGATAGAGTGAACAGTGGGAAGCTTTTTCCCAGGTTGGATATGAAAATCACGAGGGGTCACAGGCTTAGGGTTAGAGGGGCGATGTATGATTCAGATGTTAGAGGGAGGTTTTTCACACAGAGGTTGTGGGGGCCTGGAATGCACTGCCAAGTAGGGTGGTGGAGGCAGGCAAGCTGGAGTTGTTTAAGACTTAGCTAGATAGGCACATGAGCAGACTAGAGATGGATGGATGTATGAGAATGTTCTAGTTAACTCTCTTAATACTCTCTTTGGTATTCACGCAGGGAGATGTAAATGTAGTTGTGGAGAACACTGAGGCACAGGGTTGCAAACTGGAAAGTATCGAAGTAGATAGGGAGGATGTGCTAGATATTCTTGAGGCTTTGAAGTTAGATAAGTCCCCTGGGCCGGATGGGATTTACCCCAGGATTCTCTGGGAGGCAAGAGAGGCGATTGCAGAGCCTCTGGCTCTGATCTTCAGGTCGTCGTTGGTTACGGGTATAGTGCCGGAAGACTGGAGGATAGCGAATGTGTCCCATTGTTCAAGAAGGGGAATAGAGACTTTCCTGGGAATTATAGACCAGTGAGTCTTACTTCTGTTGTGGGCAAAGTATTGGAGAGAATTATTAGGGATAGGACTTATAGTTATTTAGAGAGAAATGAATTGATTGGGGATAGTCAGCATGGTTTTGTGAAGGGTAGGTTGTGCCTTACTAACCTTATTGAGTGTTTTGAAAAAGTGACCAAAGAGGTGGATGGGGGTAAGGCAGTTGATGTGGTATATATGGACTTTAGTAAGGCGTTCGAAAAGGTGCCCCATGGAAGGCTTCTGCAGAAAATGCAGATGTATGGGATTGAGGGTGATTTAGCTAATTGGATTAGGAATTGGCTAGCAGATAGGAGACAGAGGGTGGTGGTTGATGGGAGATATTCATCGTGGAGTTCGGTTACTAGTGGTGTACCTCAGGGGTCTGTTTTGGGGCCCCTGCTGTTTGTAATTTTTATAAATGATCTGGACGAGGGTATTGAAGGATGGATTAGTAAATTTGCAGATGACACTAAAGTCGGTGGAGTGGTAGATAGTGAAGAGGGGTGTTATAGTTTGCAGAAAGACTTGGACAAGTTGCAGAGCTGGGCCGAGAGGTGGCAAATAGAGTTTAATGTGGAAAAGTGTGAGGTAATGCACTTTGGCAGGAACAATAAATGTGTAGAGTATAGGGCTAATGGTAGGGCTCTTAATAGTGTTGAGGAACAGAAGGATCTTGGTGTATGTGGCATTAGATCCCTGAAAGTAGGCAGTCAAGTGGATAAAGTTGTTAAGAAGGCATATGGAGTCTTAGCTTTTATTGGTAGGGGGATTGAATTTAGGAGCCGCAGCATCATGTTGCAACTGTACAAAACTCTAGTGCGGCCGCCCTTGGAGTATTGTGTACAGTTCTGGTCCCCGCATTATAAGAAAGATGTGGAGGCATTGGAGAGGGTACAGAGGAGGTTTACCAGGATGTTGCCTGGTATGGAAGGCAGGTCTTATGAGGAGAGGCTGATGGATTTGAGGTTGTTTTCATTAGAAAGGAGGCGGCTAAGAGGAGACCTTATTGAAACATATAAGATGATTAGAGGTTTAGATAGGGTGGACAGTGATAGCCTTTTTCCTAGGATGGAGAAAGCTAGCACAAGGGGACACAGCTTTAAAATAAGGGGTGATAGTTATAGGACGGATATCAGAGGCAGGTTCTTTACCCAAAGGGTGGTTCGGGAGTGGAATGCCCTGCCTGCAGCAGTTGTAGATGCACCAAGTTTGGTGGCGTTTTAGAGGTTAGTTGATAAGTTTATGGAAGAGAAGGGAATGGTTTAGTTTGGAGGGTCATTGCTTTTTTCATAATTGGTCGGCGCAACATCGAAGGCCGAGGGGCCTGTTCTGCGCTGTAATGTTCTATGTTCCAGTTAAGGATCACGAGCCTCGGGACATTCCTGGGAATCAATAGATTCCTGTGGGCCGTCCAACTTATTTTATGGCTCACCTGTCTCTTGCGTTTGAGCTTCTGGTGATCTTCCGTGAGCGTCTGTATAGGCTGATGTATGTTTATTGATATCTGTTTTTTTTTACATTCACAGGTGATTTGGTCTGCCTTGTTGGTCAACAAGGGGCATACACGCAGTGGGTCGTGCGATGGCTGCTCTTGGATCTTGCTTCGAGAGTTGCCTAGTGCTTTACATCGTTAGTGTATGCTTAAAGTGGACCAGCTGACAGGCAACACAACAGCTCAGTGACTATCACTGTTTGCTGTGCAGTTACCGGGACCCGGGTCGGATCTCCGACTTGGGTCAGTGTCTGGGGAGTTTGCACGTTCTCCCTGTGCTAGTGTAGATTTTCTCCAGCTGCTTCAGTTTCCCCCAAAAATGTGCTTTTAGACTGATTGGCGTTAATAAATTGTCCTAAATTGGACCTTCCTTAATCTGGTGCATACATTATTGTCTAAATTTGCACCCCTTTATTGTGGAGTCTAAGAGGCGTAGACAAAAGTCGTAGGTTGAAGAAAGACTTGAATAAGGCATTCAGTGTTAAAATGGGCGGCACGGGCTTGTAGGGCCTAAGGGCCTGTTTCCTGAGCTGTGTTGTTCTTTGTTCTTTGCTTCCACCACCTCCATTGGCAGTGTATTCAAGGCACCCACCATGCTCTGTGTGGAAAATTTCCTATAATTGTGTATAACTCCATCAAGTCACCCTCAACCTCCCTTTTTGTAGTGAAAACAATCCATGTTTATACAACCTTTCCTCATAACTTTACCCTCCTTGACCGGGCAACATTCTGGTAAACCTTCTTCGCATCCTCTCCAAAGTATCCGCACCCTTTTGGTTGTGAAGCGAACAGAACTGCAAGCAATATTCAAATATGGCCAACTAAAGTTTCATACAGCTGCAACATAACTTGCCAACTTTCCTACTCAGTGCCCCAGTCGATGAAGGCAAGCATGCTGTGTGCCTTCTTGATCACCTCATCATCTGTGATACCGTTTTAGAGATCTGTAAACTTGTACACGCAGGTCCCTCTGTGGGTCAATGTTCCTACGGATTCTTCATTTACTGTATAAATCGCTCAGATTGTCAAAAGCTGAATAGAAGATTAGTTCACGGAATGTATTCAAGTAGTTTCTTGAAGAAGCACATTCCAGTGCCAAACACAAAAGCTGATTTAGACATGGTGATGTGCAAATGTGTGGCGTTTCCAACAAAAATAGATTTCTTTCTCTTGAGAAACAGCAGCAGAAGCGTTCCAGCTGTTACTAATTCAAGCAGTGTATTAGACTAAATGAAGATGTGGTACTATGGTTGGCACTGCTGCCTCACAGCGTCAGGAACCCGGATTCATTCCAGCCTTGGGCGACTGTGGGAGTTTTAATGTTCTCCCAATGTCTATGTGAGTTTCCTCCGGCTGTTCCTGTTTCCTCCCACAGTCCAAAAAATGTGCAGGTTAGGCAGATTGGTCATACAAAATTTTCCATTAATATCCAAGATGTGTAGGTTAGGGTGGATTAGCGGTGTAAATATGAGAGATTACCAGAAACCAGGCAACTGCTGACATTGATGTTATGGAAGATCCTATAATAATCTATAATAAAGGAAGTGATAACAAAACACTTCAAAATGAATGGCAGGATTACATAGGGCCAATATGGATTTATGAATGGCAGGCACGGTGACACAGTGTTTGCACCATCGCCAAGGGTCCAGGATCAATTCCAGCCTTGGGTGATTGTGTGGAGTTTCTGCATTCTCCCCTTATCGTCTGTGTTTCCTCTGGATGCTCTGGTTCCCTCCCACACTCTCTAAAGAGATGCATGGGAGATGGATTGGCCATGGTAAAATTGCCCTCAGTGTCCCAAGATGTGTAGGTTAGGTAGATTAGCCCTTGTAAATTTCAGGGGTTACAGGGAGTGAACCTTGGTAAGATACTCTGTCAGAGTGTCTTGATAGGTAGAATGACGGCCTCCCACACTATGGATTCTATAGTTGAATTCACACACACACAGGTTATTAAAGAAAACAGTTGAGAATTGATTAGTGGACAGAAATAAAAAGTTGAAATAAATGGGTTATTTTTGGGATGACAGCCTCGAACAGGTGGAGTATGGCAGGGATCAGTGTTTGGGTCTCAGCTATTCAGAATCTACATCAATGTAAATTTGCAAATAATAGAAAACTAGACAGAAATCTGATTTGTGAGGAGGATGCAAACATGTTTCAAGAGGATGTGGAGAGGTTCAGGGAGTAGCCAAAAGCTTGCCAACTGGACTACAAGGTGGAAAAATGTGAGGTTAGCTATTATTCTAAGAGGATTTGGGGGTTGAGGTAAAAGATGTCTTCTGCAATTATACACAGCCTTGCTGAGACCAACCTGGAGTATTGTGGACAGTTTTCGTTTCCTGACCGAAACAAAGATAGATCCAGAGACAGATGGGTTGTCCTCTCAGGAACAAAAACATTTCATTCTCAGGCCTTTAGAAGAATTACAGCTGAACTTATTCAAACCTACGCTATTTTTTGGGTTTCAATAGGCCAGATACAGAAAGGATGTTTCCCTTTGCCGGACGGTCTGAAATCTGGGACACAGTCTGAGAATAAGGGGCAGTTATTTAAAGAACAAAACAGCATGGGAAACAGGCCCTTCGGCCCAATGAGCCCGCGCCGCCACCCCGATGTTCCCATCTCTACCCGCGATCCCTGTCTATGTTTATATAATTAATTAATTAATGATATATTGGTATTTATTTCAAAAGCAGTTTGACTTTTAATACAGCATTTTGTGACCTGGCCCCTCAATCTTCCTGAGAGTGATTGCATACCTATTGTTCAAGCCCCAGAGATTCCAGACCATTGATAACCAGTCAGACAAAAACAATTAACACACATTTAAAACCATCATCCCAATACTTGAAAACATCAAGACAGGATGGCTGAAGTCAAATACTGTAAATAAAGTATTAGCATTTGAATCGCATACTACACCGAGTTCGTATAACTATAGCCCGTAACGGCGGGCCTTTAGAGTGCTTTCGGGATAGTTCGATTGTAGGTCCTGACTGCACCTCCGTCGATGTGAAAGAAAATGAAGCTGTACCTTTGTTGAACTTGACCCTGAGTCCGTAGTGGTTATTTCTCTCACTTGAGCTAACCATGCAATCCAGACACTGTCACACTTGGCTCCTTCTCTGACACTGTGTGCCCTCTTCTACAGGCACATAAATTTCCATTGTTACTCACCCATCAAAGACACACACAAGCCTATGGTGCTGTCAGACTGCCCATCATGGCATCACCAGGATGGCCACTCAGTGTGGGCAGTGCAGCGGTCATCTCTGACTGACCGGAACCCTTCACAGAGAGACTGACATGTTCCTGAAGATTGATGCTGCTGTTTGGACATTGCCAGTGTCTGGGTGGAGATGTTCTTTCTACAATTTCTCTTCCATCCTTATTCACATATCAGCCTGTAAGTTTAATGCTCACCTTGTCAGAACAGATCAAGTTATTGATCCTTTTGCCTCACTGCAGCCATGTGCAATTTCTATCCAGACTTGCTTGTGTTGATGTGACCGGTCTCCTCCTCCAGTCCCGAGGGAACAGATCTCCCTCCAAACCGATAAAGCCTCGAGAATTTCCAGGGAAGTGTCAGTGAATTGGGTTTAATCTTCCTTCTGCCATTTCAGCTCTTTGTTCATTAACCAGGGCTCCCTCACTGCTCCCTTCAGAGCCTTTAAAAGTGCTGCTGGCTGCCTTTAAATCTGGTGCCAGCATTGTCTGAATGGGGATCTTCCCCTGCAGCTAGTGTTAAACTCTGGAATGCACAGGGTTTTGGGGGGTAGGTGTAGAATGACAGTGAGTTGCTCATTTGGGAGTCAATGCATACACAATGGGCTGAATGGCCTCCTCCTGCTCTGTAACAATTCTGTGATCTGCCTGTGGGCTGATTTCTTAACCTGTCAGACATTTTTGTGCCAGTTCTAGCAATAGTGTAGAGTTAGTTCAATCAATTCAAATGCCTACAGTGTGGTGTAGAATGATGCTAATGTTGAGGGTTTGGTCCTGTACCAGCTGTTAAAGAGTCCCACCTATCCCATTGCCCCAACGTTTCCTATGTGTGCCCTGAAGCTACAGTTAACAAATTGTCTCTCTCTATTGAGAAAAAAAGTAATATTTATTTGGACTAGACTACTAACACTGTCCACATTGCAATATCACCAACTCCAGCTGAAATACGATCCACTTCTCCCAATATCTTCACCAAATGTTAGGATGCATATTGAGGCCATATGTCCCATGCTGTACATTATTATTATTATTAATGATCTTATTCTTAAAAACACAATGGATTTACCCCGATTCCTGTTATTTTTCTCTCTCTGATCCCAGCCTGAATTACAACGCTCTCACAAGTTTTTGTGCCGAGGAGCTGGCCTCTGCTCTCAGTACAAACCCGCTCACTGATAGATCTGAATCTGGGTGTCAATAAACTGGGTGCAAAAACTGTGAAACAGCTGTCTGTGCTCTGAGGAATCGGACTGTAAAATACGACACTGCAGTAAGTAGCAGCTGTGAGAAATTGTGTTATAATAACTGAATGTTCAACAATATAATTTCACCACTGGTGTTTTATGAAAAAAAACACTGTCCGTTTACTATTGGCTCAGTTATGAACAAGGAAAATTGATGGTCTGTAACTCTTTTTGCTTCTCTCTCTCTGATCCCTGAGCAATGGGATGTCGGTCCCACAGATCCTTATGTGGAGGGTGTGGGGGAAATAATGTTATGGTGCACCCTCTGAGGTTCTCTCCTCCTCCTCAGTGTGCGCAGCTCATATACCCTTTCCAACATTAGTTAGCAAAAAAAAAAACTCCGTGTTGCCGATTTCCAGCTTTTTAATACTTGCGGACAGCCAACCAACAAGTGTTTTCAGAGAAACAATGTCGGCTTCCGAACAACCAAATCGCAGAGAGGTAACCCCAATCTCTGACAGTTCCAACACAGCAACGCTTAAAACAGTAAAAGCTCCAACTTCAGAGAAGGAAACAGCACTGTTGTTTGTCTTAACTTCAAGCAGCTTTGGAAAGCAGAATAAAAACTAGAATGCTCCTGTGAAAAATAGCTGTAGGATAGAAAAACTATTCCTAGACAGAAACTCCTAACAGCTAGCTATCTCTGTTGTTCCAATATAAAGCAATTGTGCACACACATACACCTTCTCCAACATTAGTTAGCACAAAAAACGAATATGCTCTAGTTTCAACACTTCTGGACAACGAACCAACCGTTGTTTTCAGAGAAGGATGGTGCCTCTGAACAGCCCAGCCACAGAGAGGTAATCCAGTCTCTGACAGCCTTCCAACACAACAACATTAAACAACAAAAGCTCCAACTTCAGAGAGGGAAACAACACTGCTATTGGTCTTAACTTCAAGCAGCTTCTGAAAGCAGAATAAAAACCTAGAATGCTCCTGTGAAAAATAGCTGTCCTCAGTCACATGACATAACCTGTCAATCACCCGCAATCGAGCTGTACTCTGCCATCCCAGGGGAACACTGAAACATCCGAACACTGCATTAGTTCAGTTAAAATCAACTGATGTCAATTATACTGCTTCAGTAACAATGAAGGAAACTGACTACAGATAGCACGGTGCCGACAACATAACCTGCATAGAAAACACGATTAAAATAGAAACTAAAAGCACGAGTCAGCCATTCGGCCCTTTGAACTGCTCCACCATTCATTTTATTTAAGCGGATCAAATCAATATCCTCAATATCAGTATATTCTTAAGGGTATAGTTTGTAATAAAAGGTACATCCCACACTTCCTTCAGCCGATTCAATGTGAACAGTGATGGGTAGACAAGCTCTGTGTTGCGGATACCAGAGTGTCTCCTTACCCATCCATTAGACTGCGCACTCTCAGCTCCACAGTCAGCAAAATTCATGTCCTGTCTTGCTATTCTCCCAGCTCCAGCACTGCTAATTCTAGGTGTAAGGATGGCAAGATCTGGATGCTGTCACCGTTTGTTAAATCATTTCCTGACATTTTGTGCTCTTCATCTGCAGACATATCAAGTTCCATTGTTACTCTCCCATCAAAGACACGAGCCTGTGCTGGTGAAACCTGACTGACCGTCATGTCTACGTAGGGAAAGCCTGTTACCTGTGACCATCCCATTCTCACAGTGCTATCTGACTAACCAGAACGCTGCAGAGAGAGGCTGACAGTCGATGCTGCTGTCTGGGCATTGCCGGTGTCTGCGTGGGGATGGCCTTCCTATCATTTCACTTTCATTCTCATTCGGCCCCATATGCCTCAGATTAAATGCTACAAGATACTTCACCACGTTGTCAGAATTTGGCAAGTTATTCACCCTTCTGCCTCACTGCAAACATACAACCCACACCTCAGTTCTCCAGCAATCTCCAACTAAAATCCCACAGATGCATGCGATTGAGGGTGATTTAGCAGTTTGCATCAGGAATTGGCTCACTGATAGAAGACATAGGGTGGTGGTTGATGGAAAATGTTCACCTTGGTGTTAAGAAGAACAAAGCACAAAACAGCATGGGAAACAGGCCCTTCGGCCCAACGAGCCCACGCCGCCACTCTGATGTTCCCACCTCTACCGTGATCCCTGTCTATGTTTATAGATCTATGGATTAAAAACCAAATTTGAGACAATTTAGGGAGAAACTTGTTTTGCCAATTAGCCTAAGAGCACATCTTTGGGATGTAGGAGGAAACGGAGCACCCGGAGAAAACACCTACGCAAGCACGGGGAGAATGTGCAAACTCCCACAGACACAGGCCCAAATCCATGTATCTGCACAGCACAGCGATAGTCACTGAGCTGTCGTGTTGCCCATCAAATGGTCCAGGTCAAGCGTACACTAACGACGTGAAGCACTAGGATACTCTCTCAAAAATCCAAGAGCAGCCCTCTCACGACCCATCGCGTGTATGTCCCTTGTTAGACAACAAGGTGGACCAAAGCACCTGTAGGATAAAAACAAGTACATCAATATCATCATCTATTTACACACTTCCCAGGGACTCCCAAGGCTCATGATCAAGTTACTAGTGGTATACCGGAGGGATCTCTTTTGGAGCCATTGCTGTTTGTCATTTTTATAAATGACCTAGATGAGGGTGTAGAAGGATGGGTTAGTAAATTTGCAGACGGCGCTAAAGCTGGAGGAGTTGTAGACAAGATGAATATTACAGTTTGCAGAGGGACATAGATAAGCTGCAGAGCTGGGCTGAGAGATGGCAAATGGAGCTTAATGCAGAAAAGTGTGAGCTAATTCACTTTGGAAAGAGTAACAGGATTACAGAATATAGGGCTAATGGAAGGACTCTTGATAGTGTCGACAAGCAGAGAGATCTCAGTGTTCATGTGCATAGACCCCTAAAAGTTGGCACCCAGGTTGATAAGGTTGTTAAGAAGGCGTATGGTGTGTTAGCTTTTATTGGTAGAGAGATTGAATTTCAGAGCCGTGAGATTATGTTGCAACTGTACAAAACTCTGGTGCGGCCGCACTTGGAGTATTGCGTACAGTTCTGGTCGCCGCATTATAAGAAAGATGTGGAGGTATTGGAAAGGGTGCAGAGGAGGTTTACCAGGATGTTGCCTGGTATGGAGGGAAGGTCTTACGAGGAGGGGCTGAGGGACCTGAGGTTATTTTCATTAGAGTGAAGAAGGTTAAGAGGTGACCTAATTGAGGCATGCAAGATGATCAGAGGGTTAGATAGGGTGTACAGTGAGAGCCTTTTCCTCAGTTGGTGATGGCTAACATGAGGGCACATAGCTTTAAATTGAAGGGTGATAATTATAGGATGAATATCTGAGATAGCTTCTTTACTCAGAGGGTGGTAAGGGCATGGAATGCCCTGTTTGCAGCAGTTGTGGACTCACCAACTTTAAGGGTGTTCAAATGGTCAGTGGATAGGTATATGGATAACATTGGAATAGTTTAGGTTAGAGGGTCATTAGATTGGCTCCATCGGTCTGTGCAACATTGAGAGCCAAAGGGCTTGTACTGCACTGTAAAGTTCTGTATTCGATGTTAAAATTACTTGGATTGGTGTGGCAGATATTCTCCAATCCTGAGAGAACAGAAATTTTCTCCAAACTCATGTAGCCTTGGGGAACACGACCAAGTGTTGCCAAGTGCACTGTTGAATTGAGTTTAACCTTCCTCCTCCTATTTCAGCCCTGTGTTCAGTAACCAGGCCTTCCTCACTGCTCTCTCCAGAGATGCTGCCCATGTAATTGCTGCTGGTGCCAGCATTGGCTGAACCGGGATGTCCCCTGCAGCGAGTGGTTAAGGGCTGGAATTCACTGTCTGAGTGTGTGGTGGGAACACATTCAGATGAAAATTTCCAAAGGGAATTGGATTATTATCTGAAAAGGGAAAATGTGCAGGATTTATGTGGAGAATTTGGGGGAATGGCACATATTAAATTGCTCATTCAGAGAGTCAGCACAGACAGCATGGGCCGAATGGTGTTCTTCTGTAACAATTCTGTGATTTTACCTGAGAGTGATAGCAATGGCCCTTAGTGGACACTGGGTAAATTCTCCAATGGCCCTGTTGACACTGTAACATCACCAGCTTCCAGTTAAAATATCGATACATTTCCAACTTGTTATCTTCACAGAATTATTGCCGAGCATCACGAGGCTAAAGGTGTCTTCATCAGCTCACCAAACTAGTATTAGGAATTTGTCTCATTCTACTGCCTTCTCCTCGTATCTCTGCACATTGTTTCATTCAAATATTCATTGACTGTCCTGTACGATGCCTTGAATCAGCCTGCCTCCACCACACTTCCAGGCTGTACATTCCAGACCTGTCCTGTCGGCATTGTGAGAAATGTTCCCTTCACATTATCTTCAACGGAACCACACACTCCATTCCTGAGCCACTGACCATCCCATATCCCTCCCTGTGACTCAGGGTAAGGAACATGGGAATCCTGTGCTCTTCCCTTTTCTCCATCATCCTTTTTGTCATTTAATCACTCTGGCACTTCCATTTTGTTCTTTCCTTGTCATCCGCCCATCCCCAGCTCCCTGTCACTTCAAACAATTTAATTCACTGCTACTTCCAAGTTCTAATTTTAGCTGATTGAACAGAAACTAAATCTGTTTCTATCTTCACAGATATTGCCTGACCTGATGTGAGTTCCAGCATATGAGATTCAAATTTCAATTAACAGCCTCAATAGCCTTTCTCTGGGAGGCAAGAGAGGAGATTGCAGAGCCTCTGGCTCTGATCTTCAGGTCCTCGTTGGTTACGGGTGTGGTTCCGGAGGACTGGAGGATGGCGAATGTGGTCCCATTGTTTAAGAAGGGGAAGAGAGACCTCCTGGGAATTATAGGCCAGTGAGTCTTACTTCTGTGGTGGGCAAGGTATTGGAGAGAATTATTAGGGATAGGATTTATAGTTATTTAGAGAGAAATGAATTGATTGGGGATAGTCAGCATGGTTTCGTGAAGGGTAGGTCATGCCTTACTAACCTCATTGCGTTTTTTGAGAAAGTGACCAGAGAGGTGGATGGGGGTAAGGCGGTTGATGTAGTATATATGGACTTTAGTAAGGCTTTTGATAAGGTGGCCCATGGAAGACTTTTACAGAAAATGCAGATGTGTGGAATAGAGGGTGATTTAGCTAATTGGATTAGGAATTGGCTGGCAGATAGAAGACAGAGGGTGGTGGTTGATGGGAGATAGTCATCGTGGAGTTCGGTGACGAGTGGTGTGCCTCAGGGGTCTGTTTTGGGGCCCCTGCTGTTTTTAATTTTTATAAATGATCTGGATGAGGGTATTGAGGGATGGATCAGTAAATTTGCAGATGATACTAAAGTTGGTGGTGTGGTAGATAGTGAAGAGGGGTGTTTTAGTTACAGAGTGACTTGGACAAGTTGCAGAGCTGGGCCGAGAGGTGGCAAATGGAGTTTAATGTGGAAAAGTGTGAGGTAATGCACTTTGGCAGGCACAATAAATGTGTAGAGTATAGGGCTAATGGTAGGGCTCTTAATAGTGTTGAGGAACAGAAGGATCTTGGTGTATGTGTCAATAGAGCCCTGAAAGTAGGCAGTCAAGTGGATAAAGTTGTTAAGAAGGCTTATGGAGTATTAGCTTTTATTGGTAGGGGGATTGAATTTAGGAGCCGCAGCATCATGTTGCAGCTGTACAAAACTCTAGTGCGGCCGCACTTGGAGTATTGTGTGCAGTTCTGGTCGACACATTATAAGAAAGATGTGGAGGCATTGGAGAGGGTACAGAGGAGGTTTACTAGGATGTTGCCTGGTATGGAGGGCAGGTCCTATGAAGAGAGGTTGAAGGATTTGAGGTTGTTTTCGTTAGACAGGAGGCGGCTAAGAGGGGATCTTATTGAAGCATATAAGATGATTAGAGGTTTAGATAGGGTGGACAGTGATAGCCTTTTTCCTAGGATGGAGAAAGCTAGCACGAGGGGACACAGCTTTAAATTAAGGGGTATGAGTTCTAGGACGGATATCAGAGGTAGGTTCTTTACTCAAAGAGTGATTAGGGAGTGGAATGCCCTGCCTGCAGCTGTTGTAGATGCGCCAAGTTTGGTGGCGTTTAAGAGGTTAGTTGATAAGTACATGGATGAGAAGGGAATGGTTTAGTTAGGAGGGGCATTGCTTTTTATTTTGGTCGGCACAACATCGAAGGCCGAAGGGCCTGTTCTGTGCTGTATTGTTCTATGTTCTATGTTCTATAGTCTTTTGCCTTTTGTATCAACTGAAGTTGATTTTTGAATGTGCCGTGCTGTACATTATTATTGTTAATGATCTTATTATTAAAAACACTGTGGATTTACCCTGATACCTGTTACTTTTCTCTCTCTGACCTCTAGTCTGAATTATAACGATCTCACTGATTCTTGTGCCGAGGACCTGGCCTCTGTTCTCAGAACAAACCGCTCACTGATAGATCTGGATCTGGGTAACTGTAAACTGGGAGATTCAGGAATGAAACTGCTGTCTGCGAGTCTGTGCAACCGTAACATGCAGAGGCTGTAGTAAGTAGCAGACTGTGAGAGATTGTGTTTATAATAACTGAATGTTCAACAATATAATTTCACCGCTGGTATTTGTATAAAAACACTGCCCGTGACTATTGGTGTCAGTTATGAATAAGGAAAATTGTTTTTCTTCTGACTCCTGTTGCTTCTCTCTCTGATCCCTGAGCAATGGGATGTCAGTCCCATGCTCATTATGTCGAGGGTGTGGGGGAATAATATTATGGTTCACCCTCTGATGTTCTCTCCTCCTCCTCAGATGTGCACAGCTCTCCCCGGACACAGCATCTATTGATTTGTGAAAGGCGGGGAGAGTGAATAGATGACAGTGAATGGACGGCAGGACGTGGTGGTGGAGCCTCGCTGTTAGTAACAGATGTCAGTACAGTGTGAGAGGTGAACTTTGTTCCAATGATCAAGATGCAGAATCAGTTTGGGTAGAGATATGAGTTAGAAAAGTTAAAAAGGTCACTTCTGGGAATCATTTCTAAGCCCCGAACAATAATGACAATCTCCACAACAGTTTACAGAAAAAATAATGGGCTGTTGTGAAAACATGCGGCAATAATCACGGGTGATTTTAATCTTCATGTACAAAGAAGAACAGTGATCCACACAAGACTGTTATAGGCCCTTCAGCCTGTGGATTGAGTAAAGAGCCAGGGCAGGTGGTTGATGTTGTAGTAGGGGAACATGTGGCTAACAGTGACCACAATTCTGTCTACTTTAGGATACAGATGGAAAAGGTGTGGAGTTGGTTAGTTCAGTTGGTTTGGTGTTTGGAGTGTGGTGTAGAATGATGCTAATGTTGAGGGTTCGGTCCTCGTACCGGCTGTGGGGTTCCAACTCCTTCCAGTGCCCCACGTTTATTAAGTTTTGTCCCTGAAGCTACGTGTAACAAATTGTCTCTCTTTATTGGAGAGAAATATTAACATTTCATTGCGGACGATGGCTACTAACACTGTCCACACTGCAACATCACCAACTTCCAGTTGAAATATCAATACATTATCTTCACAGAATTATTACGGAGCATAATGAGGCCATTCAGCCCATTGCGTCTGCACCAGCTCACCAAATTAGCATTAGGAATTTGTGTCAATCTCCAGCCTTTTTCTCATATCCTCGCTCATTGTTTCTATTCAAGTATTCACCTAATTCCTTTCCGACTGCTTCGATGCAGTGTACCTCCACCGTACATTTCCCGGCAGGAATTCCAGACCCGAACCACTGGCAGTGTGAGAAAGGTTTCTCTCTCATCATCTTTAACCCCACCACACAATCCATTCCTGAGTCACTGACCGTCCCACGTCCCTCCCTGTGACTCAGGGTAAGATGTAGAGATGCCGGCATTGGACTGGGGTAAACACAGTAAGAAGTCTGACAACACCAGGTTTAAGTTCAGCCGATTTATTTGATAGTATTGTGAGTTTACTGTCAAATAAATCGGTTGGACTTAAAGCTAGTGTTGTCAAACTTCTTGTGCTCTTCCCTTTTACATCATCCTTTTTGTCACTTAATCAGTCCGGCACTTCCATTTTGTTCTTCCCTTGTCACCCGCCCATGCTCAGTTCCCTGTCACTTAAAGCAATTTACTTCATTGTTATTTCCAATTTCTAAGTTTATCTAATTGAACTGAAACTATATCTGTTTTTCCCTTCACAGATATTGTCTGACCTGATGAGAGTTTCCAACATATTTATTCATATTTCAGATTTCCAGCATTAATATAATATGCCTTCTGTATCAGCTGAAGTTGTGTTTCTTGAATGTGCCACGGGCCTCGGGATTAACCCTGTTTCCTGTTATTTCTCTCTCCGATCTCCAGTCTGTATGATAACGCAGTCACAGATTCTTGTGCTGAGGATCTCGTCTCTGCTCTCTGTACAAACCAGCCACTGAGATTTGTAAACCTGGGATTAAACTCCTTCACAGATCACTCTGTCCCTGCTCTTCGCCGCCTCATACTGACCTGCAGGAATCTGGAATGGATCTGGTGAGTGTTTGTGTTAACTTTTAGTGTTAACAATTAAAATCTAAATGCGGGACTTAACATATGGGCCTGAATCTCGCAAGCAGCAGCAATGGGAAGCAGTTTGCCGATACGTGTGAAAATTCCCCCAACCTGAAACTGCTGCATATTTCTCCCAGAGCCTTCACCACTGCAGTGCCAGTTACATGGGTACGATGGGTATATAGGGATATGGGCCAAATGCGGGCAACTGGGGTTAGCTTAGGGGTCTTTTTTGAAAAAAGAAGCACCATGGATAAATTAGGCTAAAGGGCATGTTTCCATGCGGTAAACCACCTTGTCTTTGAGTGGGTCTTAGTCAGATTGTGGGAGATGTAGTATTGGGGGGGGAATCAGTGGGAAGTGATTGGGGGACTCGGTTTGTGCTATTCAGGTATTAGCCCAGGGGGTGAGCTGTCTAACATTCCCTGAGTAACTATCCAGGGAAATTTTGTGGATCTGTCCCAAGTCTCTGACTCTAACCGCAGCAGGGGGAATTCCCCAATAGGAGTTACTACCTCTGGGACAGTTCCCTGGTAGATCAGTGTGTCAGGACATCCACAGCATCCCGATGCTCATCTTCAGCTGTGTGTCTGGGTCTCTGGCGATCCAGAAACCGGAAGATTTGTCCCATTAACTCCAGTCTCCCGTTATTTACCCTGTTGTTCAATCTGTTTATTTCCTGTTTCATCTTTAATCTGTTTCAGGCTGAAGTTTAATCAGTTCACTCCAAATGGAAAGAGACAGCTGAAGCTGCTGGAGGGATGCAGACCGGGACTGACAGTGCAAGTGTGAACATTTTTAATCTGTGAACGTTGCCTGCTCCACCGGTTACAGTGAAATCCTGAATTGTGAAGATCTTCGACAGCTCCTTCCAAACCCTTCATTCCCGCCCCCCTCTCTCCCTATTCCATCAGCCCCTCCAGCCTGTCAGTGATTTCCCTGGTTCCCCAGCTGGAAAACTGTTGTAGTTTTAATCTCCACATTGAAGGAAAGATTGCTGCAAACCAGCAATGTGTTATCAGTGTTCTCAGCAACAGAGTCTTCACCCTCCTTTCGAAATGGAGCAGCAGAGATCATTCTCCAGAGAGAGGGAAGTGTGTGTGTGATTCTGAGAGTACCCAGCAGAGGACAGATTGGTCAATCTTGTCAGAGTTTCCTCTCTGTCTCTCTGTGAATGAATTAAAGGCTCCACCAGCCTCTCCTCCAAACCTCTCTCAGTATCTGGGGATTAAAGTCACACAATGCCACCGTCTGCTGGCGGCTCACACCTACTGCAGGCGCTGCTCTTTGTGAGCCTCAGACAAGTTCAGTAAGTCCCATGTCTGCGTCTGGGAACCGGTTACTGCAGTGTGAGTATTGATCAATATTGACAGGGATTGGAGTTTGCAGCAGGAACCCTGGCTGGTGAATTAACCCTTTTATCACCAGACACTGTACATGATCCCTCATTCTTTATGGGAGATATTGTCTGCAGATTGTAGTTAGGGATGATGTCAGACTGTAATGTGTACATTTGGTGCAGTTATTAGACACTAATCCCATTTAGAATGGGAGTGGGTAAACTGTGTGCTGCTCTCTGTAATTCCTGTTTCCAAGATAACACATGTGCACCTATTTCCAGATACACAGACCCAAACTGACAATACTCACTGACACACAGAAACACACTCACAAACACACATATCCAGACATTTGCACACTTTTACCCACGTATTGACACACAGAGATTTACGGAGAGAGAAACACAGAATCTCTCTTAAATACACACAACATGCAGCCGTACACCCACAGAAACACACATCACAAACCCATGAACTACAGCGGTTAATGATTTCTCAGTAATCCTTAACCAAATTACATTAGTGAACTGTGATGACGTTTCCCCTGACATCCCTAGAATAAAAGCAACAAAGGAACGTTGAGCAGGATTGCCCAGGATCGGAGCCTCGGAAATAGAGTTTCCTCTTGTTCCTTTTATCTCACTGAGCAGATGTAGAGCAACAGCACAGAAAGCTGGAATTCACAATTTCACTCTGTCCCTGCACGCTCACCTCAGCTTTGTTTAATTTCTGAATGTTGGATTTATTTCGGATTATCCCAAAGATCTCAGGAACAGATGAGTGATGTCAGATATTCCCATTATTTATCAAACTGTTTATTTAACCATGACAGATATTACCTGGAGTTTGTCAGGTTGTTGTGTTTCATCCAACTGCAGTTGCTGATGTCAGCGTTGAAAAATGGAGAGATATTCCATACCTTTAAAAAGCATCACATTGAATCAGGGAAATTCTTCAAAGATTATGAATTAATCACTTTCAAATTAGTATCGTTTCTTCAGAACAAACTATTCACATCATCTATTTGCAATTTAAACTAACTTTGTGTTGTCTTGTCTTTGCTACTTTGAACTGTTAATTTGTCAAATTCTAACTGAGAACTATTGGAATACTGAAACAAACTAACAGAGAGTGGTGGGACTAGTGTAAATACTGTACCTAAAAGTGAGTGTGAAACTAAAAAGACTAAAGATACAGGAGCAGAATCCAGTGATCTTCCAATTGAAAGATTCCAAGCTCCAGGACTACGTGCTGAGGGACGCGCTGAAGCTTGGGGCAGCCGCTGCAAAGGCACAGTGGGGAAAGGCCACCCTGTAAGGCCTTTTAACGGGAGGCAGACCGAGGGCCCGGGAACTGCAGCGTACCCTCGACCTGCGTAACTGTGTGGTAATCTGAGGAATAATGGCACACAATAAAACCTGAGGCATGGATTTAGTCTTAAGTTTTGAAATGTTATGACTGTAATTTGTATAGAACTGTTAAAAAAAATTAATTCTGCACTGTTTGTAATTCATAGACATGTAGATTTGCAATGGCTTAATTGAGATTTTTATAAATAAAGTACATTTTTGAAATAAAAAAGTTTTGTTCATTGAGTTTACGCCACTATTTAATCACGGCTGATAAGTTTCCAACTCCATCGTTCCATATTTTCCCCATAATATTTGATCCCCTTACCAATTCAGAACCTATCTATCTCTGTTTAAAATACACTCAATAAACTGGCCGTGCACAGCCTTCTACGGCAATGAATTCCACAGATTCACCACCCTCTGGCTGAAGAAAGTCCTCCTCATCGCGGTGCAGAACGGTTGTCCTTTTACTCTGAGGCTGTGCTCTCGGATCATGGTCTCTCCTACGAACGGAAACACTACCCAGGCTGTTCAGTACTCTGTAAGTTTCAACGAGGACCCCTTCATCTTTCTAAACTCCGAGTAACACTCCTCCAACGTCCAGCTTTTCTTTCCCGGGATCATTCTTGTGAACCTCTTCGGGACTTTCTCCAGGACCGGCACATTCTTTGATACAGGCCCAAATTTGCTCACAATACTCCATATATAAAGCTTCAGCAGTACATCTCTGGTTTTGGTGGCACAAATTATTTTAATTTCTAAATACGGCAAACAGCTTGATGTTAACAATAAAACTCAGCTGCTAAAGTCATTTCTTACATGTCAATGTCCCAGATTGCTCTGTGAATGTTGATCTAACAAGAGATTCAGATGCGGCTTCCAGTTACTTTCTCATCTGGGACTTTAATTGCTGATTTATCTTTTGATTTGTTATTAAATGTATCAATATAAAATATTGTTTCTTGGGCAATAGACAAGCAGAGTACGATGTTCATATAGGAGAGTGTGCAAAATGTAGTATTACAGTCATAGCTGGGACGTAGCAATGCAGCATGGTGTACTATTGCAAGATAGGTCAATTCAAAACTCTGACAGCAGCTGGGAAGAAGCTGTCAGAACACAGCCTCAGATGTCAAACCTGAGCCGTACCAAACTGTGAGGCAACCAGAAAGAATGCTTTCTCTGGTGCATTTGTAAAAGTTGCTGAGAGTTGCAGTGGGCACGCCAAAATTCCTTAGTCTGTCTGTGATCACATTGGACAAGTATTAAACTGGAGAGATGATAATGTTTGAATTGTAATATCTAATGGTATAAAGTATCTGGGAGCAGAATGGATTTGATAAAGACTGGAATACAGACTGGGGGGAATGAGCAGAAAGATGATGTACTCAACGAATGGTTCTTGTTATATAAAGAGAGGGATGGATGGAGAGAGAGGGAAGGAAGGTGGGGTGGACAGAGGGAGAGTAAGGTGGATGGATAGAGAATTTGAAGAGGTTCCCAATGCCTCTGAGCAGCTGAACTAGGGAAAGCTTTGGCGCAGAGACTGTGCTGCAGCTGCTGCTTAACCTCCCCGGACCCAGCGGGAGAGGAGTGTGACAGAGTGAGAAAGGGACAGAGAGAGAGAGAGACAGAGAGACAGCGCTCCCAGGGGTGGGAGAGGAGTGTGACAGAGTGAGAAAGGGACAGAGAGAGAGAGACAGAGAGACAGCGCTCCCAGGGGTGGGAGGAGAGTGTGAAAGAGTGAGAAAGGGAGAGCAGAGTGAGAAAGGGACACAGAGAGAGAGAGACAGAGAGACAGCGCTCCCAGGGGTGGAGAGTGGACAGAGTGAGAAAGGGAGAGACAGAGAGACAGCGCTCCCAGGGGTGGGAGGAGAGTGACAGAGTGAGAAAGGGAGAGAGAGGAGAGAGAGGACAGGCTCCCAGGGATGGAGGATGTGACGAGTGAGAAGGGACAGGGAGAGAGACAGGAGAGGAGACAGCGCTCCAGGGTGGGAGGAGGTGACAGTGGAAGGGAAGAGAGTGAGGGGGAACAGAGAGAGAGAGGCTCCCAGGGGTGGAGGAGTGGTGTGACAGAGTGAGAAGGACAGAGAGAGAGAGCAGCGCTCCCAGGTGGGAGGAGAGTGTGACAGAGTGAGAAAGGGACAGAGGAGAGAGAGGGGGGGGTTTGGTGGGGGGGGGGGGAGAGAGAGACAGCGCTCCCAGGGGTGGGAGGAGAGTGTGACAGAGTGAGAAAGGGACAGAGAGAGAGAGAGAGAGAGAGACAGCGCTCCCAGGGGTGGGAGGGGAGTGTGACAGAGTGAGAAAGGGACAGAGAGAGAGAGAGACAGAGAGACAGCGCTCCCAGGGGTGGGAGGAGTGTGACAGAGTGAGAAAGGGACAGAGAGAGAGACAGCGCTCCCAGGGGTGGGAGGAGAGTGTGACAGAGTGAGAAAGGGACAGAGAGAGAGAGAGAGAGAGAGACAGCGCTCCAAGGTGGGAGGATAGTGTGACAGAGTGAGAAAGGACAGTAGAAGAGAGAGAGAGAGGCAGCGCTCCCAGGGTTGGGAGAGAGTGTGACAGAGTGAGAAAGTGGGAGAGGAGTAGCCGCTCCCGGGGTGGGAGGTGGAGTGTGACAGAGTGAGAAAGGACAAGAGAGAGAGACAGCGCTCCCAGGGTGGAGGAGAGTGTGGAAAGAGTGAGAAAGGGACAGGAGAGAGAGAGAGACGCGCTCCCCAGGTGTTGGAGAGAGTGTGAAGAGTGAGAAAGGGGACAGAGTCGAGAGACAGCGCTCCCAGGGTGGAGGTATTAGTGTGACAGAGTGAGAAAGGGACAGAGAGAGAGAGAGAGAGAACTAGCGCTCACCAGAGGGGGGAGGAAAGTGTGACAGAGTGAGAAAGTGGAAGGAGAGAGAGAGAGAGAGACGGAAGAGATAGCGCTCCCAGAGGTGGGAGGAGAGTGTGACAGAGTGAGAAAGGGGAGGAGAGAGACAGCGCTCCCAGGGGTGGGAGGAGAGTGTGACAGAGTGAGAAAGGGGGAGAGAGAGAGAGACAGCGCTCCCAGAGGTGGGAGGAGAGTGTGACCCGGGTGGTTTAATGGTGGATTTCACTGTAACCGGTGGAGCAGCAATGTTCACAGATTGAAATGTTCACACTGACACTGTCAATCCCCATCTGGATCCCTGCAGCAGCTTCAGCTGTCTCGCTCCATTTGGACTGAACTCATTGTACATCAGCCTGAAACAGATTAAAGATAAAACAGGAAATAAATTAATCGGACTGACCCTCCCAACGTGGCCTCATCCTGACCCAGCCTCTCCTCACCTGACAAAGAAAGAGAGAGGATCGGAGCAGGAGGAGGCCATTCGGCCCTTCGAACCTGTTCCACCGTCCATCACAATCATGGCTGATCCTCCAACTCAATAGCCTCATCCTGCTTTCTCCCCGTAACATTTCATTCCGTTCACCCCAAGTCCTATATCCAGCTGCCTCTTGAATACATTCTTGATTAAGCCTTTGACTCATTGCCTCAGAACCAACCCCACTTCGCTACCCTCTTCAAAGCTATTAACCAACCCCAACCCTCCCCACCACAACCACATCTGTTTAGACCCCAACAACGTGACCAACTCCCAGCCACCATCCAAACTCCCATTAACCTCCAACAACAACACAACTCATCCGCTCCCCCAGCACCCAGACTAATCGTCCAACCACTCCCCAGCTCCCTGACTACCCATTCATCCAGCTACACACCAACCCATTCACTCCCCCAATCAATTAACACTTATAGAGCTCCCCGGGGTCACTGTGCTGTAAATAGGGTGTGTGCTCTCTCTCTCTTCCCCGACTCTGCTCTGATGGAGCTCCCCGGGGTCACTGTGCTGTAAATACGGTGTGTGCTCTCTCTCTCTTCCCCAATTCTGCTCTGATGGAGCTCCCCGGGGTCACTGTGCTGTAAATACGGTGTGTGCTCTCTCTCTCTTCCCCAACTCTGCTCTGATGGAGCTCCCCGGGGTTACTGTGCTGTAAATAGGGTGTGTGCTCTCTCTCTCTTCCCCGACTCTGCTCTGATGGAGCTCCTGGTGTTGCAGTGCTGAAGATTCTGGGAGAAATATACAGCAGTTTCAGGTTGGGGGGGATTTTCACACATACTGGCTATCTGCTTACCACTGCAGCTGCTTGGAAGATTCAGGCCCATTTATATTTTAATTATTACACTAAAAATTAACACAAACACTCACCAGATCTCCTCCAGACTCCTACAGGTCAGTATGAGGTGGCGGAGAGCAGGGACAGATTGATCTGTGAAGGAGTTTAATTCCAGGTTCAGCATCTTCAGGGTCTGGTTTGTACAGAGAGCGGAGCTGAGATCCTCAGCACAAGAATCTGTGAGAGTGTTCTTACGCAGACTGGAGACCAGAGAGAGAAACGACAGGAATCAGGCTCAATCCCCAGTGTTTTAAAGAATATTATTCATAACAATAATAATGTATTGTAGAAGACATTAAAACCCACAATTGAAATACTATTAATGCTGAAAATCAAATATAAATATAATAAACTGGAAATGCTCAGCAGGTTCAGGAAATATTTGTGAAGAGAGAAACAGGGGTAAAGTTTGAGCTTCCATTGGAACTGGCAGTGAATCGACAGGTTTGAAGGGACAGCGGTGGGTGGCTGGGGATGAAACAAAGAAAGAATAAACTGGAATTACAGGAGGGATTAAATGGTAAAAGTGAAGTTAAGTGGCTGAAACGTCAGAAAACAGAGCAAGGGTTACCTCCCCCCCCCCCCCCCCACCCCCAATCACTAATTCCTCCCTGGAAGGGGCTTTCCCCGGCTGCTCAGGCTCGGATGGAGGTCCTGTTCCCTCAGGATGGGAGGAGGAGGTTATCCCATCATTACAAGCCAGTCTGGATGGAGATTGCTGGGCGGCGAACAGGTTTCAGACACGTGGTTACGGTGTGGAAAAGGATCAATGTCCTGATGTGTCGGTGAGTGCAGCACAGCCTGAGATGTGAATAAGGACGAGAGTGAAATTGTAGAATGAACATCTCCAGCCAGACACTGGCAATGCAAAGGCGGCAGCATCGACTGTCAGAGACACGTCGGTTAGGCTGGCACAGGCTAGAGCAGGGTTCACCAACATATTCACTGGGCAAACACACGGCAATGTTTTTCTCACTCAAGGGGCCGATGAGTAAATGTCAGAATGATCAAGTTTGGCACAGCAGAAATTTGAATTAAAAACTAAACTGAGATTTGAAAAGAAACAACTTGCTGAGCACAATAATGGGGAATAAATAAAGATGCTGATTCAAGTTTAATCCTCATCAGTCACAAATTGTTTCTCTCCCAAATTTACTGCAGATTGGCTCAAAAACCCATCAGCAGCAAACATGGGAAAGAAACGGTGTGTGATTGGAGGAGCAAATTCTTCCATCCAAACTGAACCGTGTGACTGAGATTTTGGAAACTCGCTCCGGGAGCCACGTTGAGGGGCTTCGAGGATTACACATGAATGATCTGGGTGTTTGCAGTGCAGGGGAAACTTTCAAAGTTTGTTGATCACAGAATCGTTTGAGGCATCGGAAACTGAGAGGAGGAGAGCTTGGGACTGAAAAATTGACAGTGGTGGGGTGTACAGATAGGTGGCAAATTAAGCTCAATACAGAGACGGGTGAGGTGATACACTCAGGAAATGTGCACATGAGGAAGCAATATAAAATAATCGATAGAATTGTTAACGGATTGCAGGATCACAGGGACTGGGCGTACATGTACATCAATCATTGCCGTTAGCAGGGTAAGTGTAGGTAGCAGTTAATAAAGAATACAGCATCTTGGGCTTTACGGTTTTGAAATAATTTACGTGGGCACTGGACAATAATTTATGACTTTAAGTTTAACTGGTGTTTCTGTGCTTGTGAGCTTAGAAAGGGCCAAAACTTTAATTCATTTTATGTTAAACAAAGCTGCCTGCCTGATTTCATGTTAAACTGTCCCTGCATTTTAATTTAAGGTTTACGATGTTGTAAGAGTTATAGAAGGTTTTAAAAAAAGGTTGCTTATATTCAGAGGCCCCACAATGAATGACAGAAACACTGAGTTTCACTTGTACCAGTTAACCCAAGAAGCAAGGCGGTGTTCAGAGGCTGCCAGTAGAGGCAGGGCAATGCAGGGATTCAGAAAGCAGAGCCCTAAAGATAAATCACTGCCAGGAAGCGAGAAGGAAAAGAGGAAAGCCAGGAAGAGAGAAGGAAAAGTGACAATAAAACCTGAATCTAAACAAGCTACTGCTCCCAAAATTACAGGGAGAACAGTGACATGTTCCCAATAAAAGACAGAGCTGCTAGGTGCAAACATGGTAAAAAAATTTACACATGAGAATCCAGACATCTGATATAATCCTAAAGTTGGTGACACCTTAATATTGACAATGGAACACTGGTGTATTTTGGCATGGCTGAATGTGAAGGAGTAATGAAAGGAAAAGATTGAAATACTGGAGCGGGATCCTTGGTGAAGATATCTGAGAAAAAGGGTTGTTTGCAACGATTCCTTTCTTTTTTCTAGGTAAGAGGTCTGACAACAGCAGGTTTAAATCCAATCGATTTATTTGATAGTAAACCTGCAAGCTTTCGCCCTTTGTAGCCTTTGTCAGGCGAATGAGATGTTCTGGTCTGCAATAGCACACATATCAGCGCAGACAGTTTACAGATTTTTTCTAGACTGGAGCTCAGAGACACTCGTGTGGAAGCAAGAGTGCCCGTGAGATGAGATTTCTCACATTGTTCCAAACATTTGGAGGGATTTGAAGCAGAATCCACTGAAGTTATTTTGAGTGGCATCTGTCATTTAGTTTCAGAGAGTGATGTATCTGACCACAGGTGGCTTGTTGGTTTACATTGACTGTGTACTTACTGTAAACATTACAGCATAAGATCCAAGTAAACATTTGTGAAGTTAGACGGGTTATAATTATTTTTGGCAAAGATTTTAGTGTATTGTTAAAAGTTAATTGAGTAACTCGTTATTTTTATTCATCTACATTTCTAAATATTAAAAAAAAGTTATGAGCCACTGTTCTATTCTTAGACTTTACTGTCCAGTAGTCAGCTGGGATCATAACATTGTAAACAGGAGCAAGGAGGATGTGCTGAACCTGTAGCAGACATTAGTTAGATCTTAGTTCAGTCTGTCATACTTTAGGAAGGCTTAGAACATCGGAGAGAGAGTGCTGAAGAGGTTTACAAGATTGGTTTCAACCATGAGGTTCAATTGGAGAGGTTTTGACTGTTCCCTTTGGAGGGAAGAATGCCAGAAGAAAATTTGATAGATATGTTCAAGATAACGAGGGTGCTGGACAGAACAGGTAGCAAAGAAAAAAATGTCGCTGCTCGGACAAGGATGAAGAATAAGCTTTAAAGTGATTTGTAAAAGAAGCAGATGTGATGGAAGGGAAGTCTATCTGTTCTACACAGTGTCGATTCGGTCTGGAATTGAGGTGGAGGCAATTTTATCAGGCTGTAGTCAGAACACATGCGTTGCCGTAACTTACCAGGGAGATTTATTTTCTCAAACCTTTCACACACCATGAGGTTTAGTACTTACCTGGCAGGGAGAGAGTCAATGATCAGGCAGGCTGATCCCCCAGGATAAGGCTATCGCATTACACTCTGGATGTGCTGACCCCCTGCGATGTCCCAATGCCCAGATATTCGACTGCAGTATTTGTGGTAGTGAGGGACTGCATTCGCACTCTGCCCCATTCATTTCAGGCAAGGCTGGCACCATCTTGGACACAAACGGGCAATTTACCATTGGCCGATCCACCTAACCTGCACATTTCTTTTGGACTGTGGAGTGAAACAGGAGCAGCCGTAGGAAACCCGCAGACATGGGGTGAAGGTGAAAATTCCACAGAGAGTCGCCCAAGGCTGGAATGAATCCAGGTTCCTGACGCTGTGAGGCAGCAGTGCCAACCATAGTACTACATCTTCATTTAGTCTAATACACTCCTTGAATTAGTAATAGCTGAAACACTTCTGCTGCTGTTTCTCAGATGACATGAATGTATTTTTGTTGGAAACGCCACACATTTACACATCAGCATGTCTCAAAACAACCTGTTTTGTGTTTGGTACTGGAAAGTGTTTGAATATATTCTATGAACTAATCTTCTATTCAACTTTTGACAATCTGGGCGATTTATACAGTAAATGGAAGAACCCATAGGAACACTGACCTACAGAGAGATCTGTGCATACAAGTTTACAGATCCCTATAATGGCAACACAGATGCACGAGGTGATCAAGAAGGCACACAGCACGCTTTGTCTTCATCGACCGAGGCATCGAGTATAAAAGTTACGTTACAGCTTTATCAAACTCTAGTTGGCCACATTTGAACATTGCTTGCCGTTCTGTTTGTCACACTATCAGAAGGATGGGGATGCTTTGGAAGTGCGTAAAAAAGGTTTACCAGAACGTAGCCTGGTCAAGGATGGTTAAGTTAGGAGGAGAGATTGTATAAACACAGATTGTTTTCACAATAAAAAGGGAGGCTGAGGGGTGACCTGATGGAGATATACACAATTATGGAAAACTTTTTACACAGAGGGCAGTGGGTGCCTTGAATGCACTGCCGACAGAGGTGGTGGAAGCAGGCGTGTTCCCCAATGTCCAACACACATCTTTACAGACACGAAAACAGGAGACGAACAGAGGAATAGAATCCGCGTACGGGCAGTAAACACTGGGTCTGAGTAAGGATTAGGAGCCAGGCTTTGGTGGGCCGAAGGGCCTCTTACTGTGTCGTGTGGTTCTTTATATAACATTAGAATAAATGTGATTATTGCAGTTTGTTTTTAAAAGACCCCATTATTTTTCCTGTGTATTTTGTCAGAGATTCTGCACATTGTTAGGGGCGATTAAATGATTCCCACAAGTGATCTTTTTAAACTTTGTTAATTCTTATCTCTACCCAAACTGATTCTGCATCTTGATCATTGGAACTAAGTTCACCTCTCGCTACCGTACTGTCATCTGTTACTAACAGCGAGACTCCACCACTCCTGTCCTGTCCTCCATTCACTGTCATCTATCCACTCTCCCCGCCTTTCACAAATCAATAGATGCTGTGTCCGGGGAGAGCTGTGCACATCTGAGGAGGAGGAGGAGAGAACCTCAGAGGGTGAACCATAACATTATTCCCCCACTCTCTCAGCATTACGGGACTGACATCCCATTGCTCAGGGATCAGAGAGAGAAGCAACAGCAGTCAGAGGAAAAGCAATTTTCCTTATTCATAACTGACACCAATACAAATTGACAGTATTTTTTATACAAATACCAGTGATCAAATTGTATTGTTGAACATTCAGTTATTATAAACACAATCTCACACACTCTGCTACTTACCGCAGTTTCTGTATTTTACAGTCCGGATTCCTCAGAGCCACAGACAGCTGTTTCACTCCTGAATCTCCCAGGTAATTGACACCCAGATCCAGATCTATCAGTGAGCGGTTTGTACTGAGAGCAGAGGCCAGCTCCTCGGCACAAGAATCGGTGAGATTGTTATCGTAAAGACTGAAGATCAGAGAGAGGGAAAATAAAAAGGAATCAGGGTTAAATTCCCAGTGTTTTTAAAGAATAAGATCATTAACAATAATAATGTACAGCGCGGAACAGTCAAGAAACACAACTTCAGTTCATACAGAAGGCAAAATTACATTAATGCTACAAATCAGAAATATGAATAAATATGTTGGAATCTCTCATCAGGTCAGGCAGTAGCTGTGAAGAGAGAAACAGATTTAGTTTCAGTTCAATTAGCTAAAGTTAGAAATTGGAAATTGCAGTGATAAATTGTTTGAAGTGACAGGGAGCTGGGGATGGGCGAGTGACAAGGAAAGAACAAAATCAAAGTGCCAGAGTGATTAAATGACAAAAAGGATGATGGTGAAAAAGGGAAGAGCACAGGATTCCCATGTTCCTGAAGGAAGGATATGGAATTGATCAGTGGCTCAGGAACAGATTTTGTTGAAGAGAATGCGAGGGAAACCTTTTCACGCTGCCAGTGGTACCGGTGTGAAACGTACAGGCTGGAAGTGTGGTGGAGGCAGGCTGATTCGAGGCATAACAGAGGGCAGTCGATAAACATTCGAATGGGAGAATGTGCAAAGATACGAGGAGAAGGCAGTAGAATGAGACAAATTCCTAATACTAATTCAGTGAGCCAGTCTAGACACATTTAGCCTCGTGGTGCTCGGCAATAATTCTGGGAAGATAATGATTGGAAATGTATCGCTATTTTAACTGGAAGCTGGTGATGTTGGTAATTTAGCCGGTGTTCACAAAGGGTCATTGGTATCTCTCTCAGATAGAATCACAGAATTGTTACAGAACAGAAGGAGACCGTTCGGCCCATCCTGTCTGTGCTGACTCTCTGAATCAGCAATTTACTAAGTGTCATTCCCCCAAATTCTCCACATAACCCTGCAAATTCTTCCTTTTCAGATAATAATCCAATTCCCTTCAGACATTTTCAACTGGGTGTGCCTCCACCACATTTTCAAACAGTGAATTCCAGCCCTTAACCACTCGCTGCAGGGGACGTCCCCGTTCAGGCAATGCTGGCACCAGCAGCAATTTCATATCTGTGGTTTCCTTTATGGCTTTTTCAGCCATCGAGCACAAACCTATTCTAATCCATTAGCAGCACTTGCTCCATAAGCCTTGTTCGCTGCGGCATTTCAAGTGCTTGTCTGAACGCTTCTTAAATGTTGTGAGTGTTCCTGACTCCACCACCCTTTCAGACAGTGAGATCCAGATTCCCACTGCTCTCTGGGTGAAAAAACATTTCCACAGAACCATAAAATCCCCACTGTGCAGAAGGGGCCCAATCGATTCTACACTAACTCTCCAAAGAAGCATCTTATCCAGGCCCAAACGACTGCTCATCACTGGACATTTACCACGGCAAATCCACCAAAACTACACATCTTGGGGCACTAAGGGATAATTTAGCACGATCGATCCACTTAACCTACACATCTTTGCACTGTGGCAGGAAACCAGAATATCTGATGAAAACATGCACACACGGGAAGAATATTTAAACTCCACAGGCAGTCACCCGAGGCCAGAATTAAACAAAAGTTCCTGAGGCTGTGGGGCAGCGATGCGAACCACTGTGCCATCTTCAATTCTCCTCTGAAACTCCTGCTTAATGGCTTAAATAACTGGCTTTTGATCCCTAAAACGAAGGGGAAAGGTTTATTTCTACAATTGGATATAACTCCACATGGTAGTCCCCCCACAGCCTTCCCCGTCTGAGTAAAATAACATGAGCATGGACATACAGAGGGATCTGTGCGTACTTGTCCACTGATCCCTGAAAGTGGCAACACAGGTGGATAACTTGGTCAACAAGGCATGCAGCAGGCTTGCTTCATTGGCCAGGGCATCGCGTATAAAATTCGGCATGTTACACCTGTATTAAACTTTAGATGGGCCCGATGTGGAACATTGTGTGCAGTGCTGATCGCCAGATAACCAGGAGGATATGGCTGCTTTGGAGAAGGCGCAAAGAAGGTTTACAAGGATGTTGCCCGGTCTGGTTAAGCTATGAAGAGAAGTCGAATAAGCTCGGACTGTTTTCACTGGAAAGACGGAGGCTGAGGGGTGACCTGATAGAGGCATATATGTGGTTGATAGCTGGAGTCTTTTCCCCAGATGGAAAGGTCAACTACAAGACAGGACAGTTTAAGGCAAAAGGGGGGAAGTTTGGAGGAGACGTGCGGGGAAAGCGTTCACAGCGGGCGGCTGATGCCTCGAATGCACAGCCTGTGAAGTTAGCGGAAGTAGACATGTTCCCAACGTTCAAGGTTTACCTTGATAGAAACATGAACGGGAGATGAACAGAAACTGTGTATGAGCAATAAGTACTGGGTCTGAATAAGTCACCGCCACAGGTTTGATGGGCCGAAGGGCCCGTTACTGTGTTGTACGGCTCGTTTGTTCTTTGTACACGAACGTTAAAAATCACCCGTGATTATTGCAATACGTTTTTACAAGACCCCATTATTTTTCCTGTGTACTGTGTCGGAGATTGTGAATATTGTTAGGGGCGATTAAATGATTCCCACAAGTGATTTTTTTTTTAAACTTTAATTATTATTTCTACCCAAACTGATTCTGTATCATAATCACTGGAACGAAGTTCACCTCTCGCTACTGTACTGTCTGTTACTAACAGCGAGACTCCACCACCACCACCACGTCCTGTCCTCCAGTCACTGTCATCTATCCACTCTTCCCCCTTCCACACAAATCAATAGATGTTGTGTCCGGGGAGAGCTGTGCACATCTGAGGAGGAGGAGGAGAGAACCTCAGAGGGTGAACCATAACATTATTCACCCACACCCTCAACATAAGGATGGGATCAGGAGAGAAGCAACAAGAGTTAGAGGAAAAGCAATGTTCCTTATTCATAACTGACACCAATAGTAATGGGCAGTGTTTTTTTTTATACAAATACCAGCGGTGAAATTATACTGTTGAATATTCAGTTATTATAAACACAATCTCACACAGTCTGCTACTCACTGCAGTGTCTGTATTTTACAGTCCGGATTCCTCAGAGCCACAGACAGCCGTTTCACTCCTGAATATCCCAAGACATTGTGACCCAGATTCAGATCTATCAGTGAGCGGTTTGTACTGAGAGCAGAGGCCAGCTCCTCGGCACAAGAAACTGTGAGATCGTTATCATTCAGACTGGAGATCAGAGAGAGGGAAAATAAAAAGGAATCAGGGTTAAATTCCCAGTGTTTTTTAAAGAATAAGATCATTAACAATAATAATAATGTACAGCGCGGAACAGTCAAGAAACACAACTTCAGTTCATACGGAAGGCAAAATTACATTAACGCTACAAATCAGAAATATGAATAAATATATTGGAAACTGTCATCAGGTCAGGCAGTAACTGTGAAGAGAGAAACAGATTTAGTTTCAGTTGAATTACCTAAAGTTAGAAATTGGAAATTGCAGCGAATTAAATTGTTTTAAGCGAGCTGGGGATGGGCGGGTGACAAGGAAAGAACAAAATGGGAATGCTGGAATGATTAAATGACAAAATGGATGATGGGGAAAGGGAAGAGCACAGGATTCCTGTGTCCTTACCCTGAGTCACAGGGAGGGACATGGGATGGTTAGTGGCTCAGGAATGGATTGTGTGGTGGGGTTGAGGATGATGAGAGAGAAACCTTTCTCACACTGCCACTGGTTCAGGTCTGGAATTCCTGCCGGGAAGTGTACGGTGGAGGTACACTGCATCGAAGCAGTCAGAAAGGAATTAGATAATTATTGAATAGAAACAATGAGCGAGAATATGAGAAAAAGACTGGAGATTGATACAAATTCCTAATGCTAATTTGGTGAGCTGGTGCAGACGCAATGGGCTGAATGACCTCATCGCACTCTGTAACAATTCTGTGAAGATAATGGTTGGAAATGAATCGATATTGGTGATGTTACAGTGTGGACAGCGTTAGTAGCCACGGTCCCCAACAAAATGTTAATATTTCTCTCCAATAGAGAGAGAGAAACAATTTGTTACACGTAGCTTCAGGGACACAACTTAATAAACGTGGGGCACTGGGAGGAGTTGGGATTCCGTGAACCCCACAGCCGGTACGAGGACCGAACCCTCAACATGAGCATCATTCTACACCACACTCCAAACACCAAACCAACTGAACTAACCAACTCCACACATAACCAGAACAGGCACGTTAATACCTGACAGGTTAGGAGAATCCGTCCACAGGCAGAATCACAGATTTGTTACAGAGCAGAAAGGCCATTCGGCCCATTGCGTCTGCACCAGCTCACCAAATTAGCATTAGGAATTTGTGTCAATCTCCAGCCTCTTTCTCATATCCTCGCTCATTGTTTTCTATTCAAATAATCACCTAATTCCTTCATGGCTGCTTCGCCGCAATCTGCTCCATCACAGTGTTACAGGCCATTCGGCCCATTGTGTCTGCACTGACTCTCTGAATGAGCAACTCACCCCCCACCTTCCCCCAAAACCCTGTGTTCATTCCAGAGCTTAACCACATAATGAGCTCACCTCATTATGCATATGTTTTTAATAACTTCAGAGATGGTGTACTACTAAAACAATCTTCACCACATTACTGGGTTTTCAATCGTTCACTCGGAATGAGAGATCAGAAATATCACACTGAATGAGGTGAATACATTTCCAATGTCTTTGTCTCACATACTGATGGCTCCAGAGAAATGGTAGAACATTCACAGAAACAGCAATGGGGAGCAAAAGCTGGAAGGTTTATCAGATTGAATGGCTGTGTGAGTAAGATTCATGTAAAACATATCTGTAATAGTTAATCTCCATCCTCCCTGACACATATCCCATGGTCCCTGGCCTGTGGTCCTTGGGGTTCCTCAGCATGAAGCATCTGGTCAATATTGCACTTGTTCAAAGACACACTTTGTTCAAAGCTTCTCCGCTCTAACACAGGTTGTATAGAGCACAGCACCACACCAGGATATTGGAGACCCTTGCTGGATATGTTGATCTGTGGTAACCCTGTGAAATGCTCAATGGTCACACAAGTTCTTTGAGGAGGTAATTAAGCATGTAGATGAAGGTAGAATAATTGATGTCGTTATACATGGATTTTAATAAGGTGTTTGATAAGGTTCCCCATGATAGGCTCATGAAGATGATAAGGGGGTGTGGGATAGAAGGAATTTTGGCCAATTGGGTAAGTAACTGGCTGTCTCATAGAACCCAGAAGGTGATGGTAGAGGGAAAATTTTCAGACTGCAGGTCATTTACCAACGGTGCACCACAGGGATCAATGCTAAGTCCTCTGCTATTTGTGATTTTTATCAATGACCTGGAAGAAGGGACTGAAGGGTGGGTTAGTAAATTCGCTGATGACATCAAGATTGGTGGGGTAGTGGATGAGATGGAAGGCTGCAAAGAGACATTGATAGAACGAAGAACAAAACAGCACGGGAAACAGGCCCTTCGGCCCAACGAGCCCGCACCGCCAACCAGATGTTCCCATTTCTACCCGCGATCCCTGTCCATATTTATAGATCTATGGATTAAAAACCAAATTTGAGACAATTTAGAGAGAATTTGTTTTGCCAATTAGCCTAAGAGCACATCTTTGGGATGTGGGAGGAAACCGGAGCACCCGGAGAAAACCCATGCAAGCACGGGGAGAATGCGCCAACTCCCACAGACACAGGCCCAAATCCATGTATCTGCACAGCACAGCGATAGTCACTGAGCTGTTGTGTTGCCCATCAAATGGTCCAGGTCAAGCGTACACTAACGACGTGAAGCACTAGGATACTCTCGAAAAAAAAATCCAAGAGCAGCGGTCTCACGACCCATCTCGTGTATGCCCCTTGTTAGACAACAAGGTGGACCAAAGTACCTGTAGGATAAAAACAAGTACATCAATATCATCATCTATTTACACACTTCCCAGGGACTCCCAAGGCTCATGATCCCTATTTTAATCAGTTTTCTATACCCCTCCATTCCCATTCTGTTCATGTGCCCATCTAAGTATTTCTTAAATAACTCCAGAGTACCTGCTTCCACCACTTTACTTGGCAGCACATTCCATACCCCCACCACCCTCTGTGAAAAAACTCCCTCTAGCATCCAAATTATACCTTACCCGCCCTTACCCTAAGCCCATGACCCCTCATGCTATTTGAGTCCATCCTAGGAAAAAGCTTAACTCTTTTTATCAATCCCCTTCAAAATCTTGTACACCTCTATCAGATCTCCTCTAAGTCTATGTCTTTCTAAGGAAAACAGTCCCAATTTACCTAATCTCTCCTCATAACTCAGACCTTCCATACGAGGCAGCATCCTGGTAAACCTCCTCTGCACTCTCTCCAGAGTCTCCACATCCTTCTGGTAGTAAGGCGATAGGATGCAGAGCTGGGCCAAAAAGTGGCAGATGAAGTTTAACCATGATAAGTGCAAGGTGATTCACTTTGGTACATGCTGTCTCATATTTGGAACACGCTGTCTCAGGAAATTTGGTGAGTTGCTATATTCCACCTTGTATGTGGTACACACTGCGGGCACTGTGTGGCAGTGATGGAGAGAGGCAATGTTTAATTTGATGGATGGCCTGCAGATCCATTCAGCTCCTCTGACACGGATGAGCTTCTTGAGTGTTTCTGAAGGTGCACTCATTCCAGCAAGATGGAATTCTCTCCATAACCCTCCCCACCTCCATCTCTGCATTCTCTTTTAAATGCTCCTTATGCTCCATTTAATATAAATTTGAGAGTGGATCCCTCGGGATAAAACTCATCAGAATTCCATATAGTTTGTAATCTGCCCTTACCGACATACAGCAGTTTGCTATGTGTAATCAAACTGAGAAGCCGACAGACATAAACATCTATAATCTGAATGTCAAATTAAACTAAATTGAGCATGTGACCAGCCATATCCAGTAATTCTATAAACATTTAATTGTTTTGTCCATCTTTTTTTATTCTCATGAATGGTTTTGAGAATAATTACAAATGATTAGTTAAATCTTTCACTCCAATCTCTCAATTTATTATAACTCAGGTTCGGACACATCACTGACTGGTCTGTACTGAGAGCAGAGGTGAGAATATCCGAGACTGTTACTCTCCAAACTGGAGATCAGAGAGAGAAAGATTTCAGGAATCAAGATGAATCTGTGGTGTTCAACACGCATGCTGACAGGAATGATGTGGATTGGTTATTAATGACACTATTACTGACACTGATAATTTATAGTGTTAGATATCCAATGATTATTAACACAATCTCACAGTCTGATACTTACTGCAGTTTCTGTATTTTACATTCTGGATTCCTCAGAGCCGCAGACAAGACTTTCATTCCTGAATCTCCCACTTTATTGCGAACCAAACTAAATGAGTAAAATGAGAGACAAATAAATTTAGGTTAATATTGAACCTACGAGCCTTCATGTTTGTCACCTCTGACCTCGGAAAAATCTTCCTACTGCTCACCCTATCTATACCCCTCATAACTTTATACACCTCTATTAGGTTCCCCCTCATTCTCTGTCTTTCCAGGGAATACAAGCCCAGTCTCTCCTCATAGCTAAGACCCACCATAGCCACAACATCCTGGTAAACCTTCCCTGCACTCGCTCCAAAGCCTCAAACAACAAAGAACAAAACAGCACGGGAAACAGGCCCTTTGGCCCAACGAGCCCGCGCCGCCACCCCAATGTTCCCACCTCTACCCGCGATCCCTGTCTACGTTTATAGATCTATGGATTGAAACCAAATTTGAGACAATTTAGGGAGAATTTGTTTTGCCAATCAGCCTAAGAGCACACATTTAGGATGTGGGAGGAAACCAGAGCACCCAGAGAAAACCCACGTGAGCACGGGGAGAATGCGCAAACTCCCACACAGACACAGGCCCCAAATCCATGTATCTGCACAGCACAGCGATAGTCACTGAGCTGTTCTGTTGCCCATCAAATGATCCGGGTCAAGCGTACACTAATGACATGAAGCACGAGGTTACTCTCAAAAAATCCAAGAGCAGCCCTCTCACGACCCATCGCGTTTATGCCCCTTGTTAGACAACAAGGCGGATCAAAGCACCTGTAGGATAAAACCAAGTACATCAATATCATCGCTTATTTACACACTTCCCAGAGATTCCCAAGGCTCATGATGCCTATTTTAAATCTGTTTTCTATACCCCTCCATTCCCATTCTGTTCATGTGTCCATCTAAGTATCTCTTCAATAACTCCAGAGTACCTGCCTCCACCACTTTACTTGGCAGCGCATTCCATACCCCCACCACCCTCTGTGTGAAAAAACTCCCTCTAGCATCCAAATTATACCTTACCCCCCTCACCCTAAGCCTGTGACTCCTCCACGTCGTTCTGGTATCGTGGTGACCAGAACTGGATGCAGTACTCCAAATGTAGCCTAACCAACATTCTATACAGCTGTAACATCAGATGCCAATTTTTATACTCTATACCTTTCCTATAAAGACAAGCATGCTGTATGCCTTCTTCACCACCTTCTCCAGCTGTGCTGCCACCTTCAAGAATCTGTGGACTTGCATACCCAAATCCCTCTGTGCATCTATACTTTTGAAGGTTCAGCCACTTATTATATAGCTTCCCCCTACATTAGTCCTACCAAAATGCATTTATCTGGATTAAATTCCATCTACCATTTCTCCACGCAATTATCCAGGCTATATCCTGCTGTATTCTCCGACAACGTTCATCGCTAATCACAAGTCCAGCCGTTTTCATGTCATCGGCAAACTTACCGATCACACCAATTACACCTTCTTCCAAATCATTTACATACATCACAAATAACAGAGGTCCCAGTTCAGAGCCCAGTGGAACACCACTGGTCACAGACCTCCAGCCTTCCACTACTACCCTCTGTCTTCTGTGGTCCAGCCAGTTATCTACCCATTTAGCCACCTCTCTTTTTATCCCATGAGTTCTAACCTTTTGCACCAGCCCGTCATGAGGGACTTTGTCAAACGCTTTATTAAAATCCATATAGATGGCCCTTCCCTCGTCAATCGTTTTTGTCACCTCCTCAAAAAACTCCACCAAATTACTGAGGCCCAATCTCCCCCTTACAAAACCATGCTCTCTATCACTAATGATTATTCCGTTCTAAACGCGCATACATCCTATGTCTAAGAATCCTCTCCAATAACTTGCCCACCACAAACGCCAAGCTCACCGGCCTATAACTACGCGGATTATCCTTGCTACCCTTCTTAAATAACGGTACCACATTCGCTATCCTCCAATCCTCAGGGACCTCACCTGTGTCCAATGAAGAGATAAAGATCTCTGTCAGAGGTCTGGCAATTTCATCTCTTGTCTCCCTGAGCAGTCTATGATAGATGCCATCAGGTCCTGGGGATGTTCCCTAAAAAACCTAACACTTCATTGCTTGTAATGGAGGTTTTCTCTAACGGGTCCACACTTCCCTCTGAGACATAGAACATTGAACAATACAGCACAAACAGGCCCTTCGGCCCACAAGTTGCGCCGATCACATCTACCAATCCACAGACCTATCTATAACCCTCTATCCTATTCTTTTCCATATACTCATCCAGAAGTCTCTTAAACTCACCCCAGTGAGTTTGCCTCAACAACTCCGACAGCAGTCGGTTCCATTCACTTACCACCCTCAGTGAAAAACCTACCCCTGACATCTCCTTTGTATTTGCTTCCCTGCACCTTAAATCTGTGTCCTCTCGTATTGACACTCCCAGTCAACATGTTCCTCTCCTTTGTGAATACTGATGCAAAGTGTTCATTTAGGATTGCCCCTACCTCCTTGGGCTCCAAGCATAATTCCCCTCCTTTGTCCCTGAGAGGTCTGATTTTTTCCCCTCACGACTCTTTGTTCCTGACATATGAATAAAATGCCTTAGGATTCTCCATGTCACCATCCTAACGTGGAAATACGTCATCGTTCCTTCACAGTGACGAGGTCAAAATTGTGCGACATTCTTTCTCACAGCACAGTGGGTGAACCTACACAACAGGAGTCCCTAAATACAATGATAGTGACACAATAGCGAGCTTAGCTGCTTTCCAAGCAATTGATATAGGTTTAATTCCCAGCTATCTCAGTTTGTTGGAGTGGATGAAGAGGGGGCCAGGAGAAAAGAACCACAACCTAAGAGAGTGGGTCAATTCATTTTCATCAATCAGCAGCTCCAGACTGGAGCACTAGCGTTAAACGTAGCTGAGGGTCGGAGGGGAAGTGATAATTCAGCCGGCCCATACCGAGTTCAAAAGGGAAATGGTAATCTAATAATGATACAGGAACACTAAATTCATTGGTTTGTTAAACAAATTGCCATTTGCGACTGGATTTATACTGGAATTGGAAGAAGCAACAGGAAGGGTCAATGACGGTTCTGCTGTTGATGTGATGTATATGGATATTCAAAAATCATCTGAAGCAATCTGAGTCACATGAACAAGCAATATAAAATAGTCAGCAGAATTGTTAATGCATTGCAGGATCAGAGGGAGTGGACATATAGAACATAGAACATTACAGCACAGAACAGGCCCTTCGGCCTTCGATGTTGTGCCGACCAAAATAAAAAGCAATGCCCCTCCAAACTAAACCATTCCCTTCTCTTCCATAAAGATCGATATATGTACATCGATCATAGCTAGCAGTTAATAAAGAATACAGCATCTTAGGCTTTACTGTAAATGTAGTGAAATAGTTTATGTTCGTGGGCATCAGATAATAATTCATGAGTTCAAGTTTAATTGGTATTTCTGTGCTTGTGAGCTAAGAGAGGGCCAAAACTTTAATTTCACTTCATGTTAAAAAAAGCTGCCTCCCTGGGTTCAATTTAAACTATCCATGCATTTTAATTTAATATTTTTGACAGGTAAGAGGTTAAAAAAATGGTTGCTTATATTCAGAGGACAAAATGAATGATAGAAGCACTGAGTTTCAGTTGTAACCATTTAACCCAAGAAACAAGACACAGGCTGCTAGTAGAGATAGGGCAATGCGGGCATTCAGAAAGCAGAACCTAACTGAGGATGTTACCAGTGATCACGTAACTTATGAAGGGACATTGTCCCAATATAACACACACCTATTGTAATACAGAACAGAGGGAGAGCTCAGTAAAATAATCCTGATAATAATTAAAGACAAACTGTAAGCCGTACCGAACAAGAGAAACTAATTTCTGTATAGCATCGTACATAATCAGATGGTTTATGTTGGGAGAGAAGATCCTTTTTCAGATTTTGGAGGGAGGCCTTTACAGCTCTAATTATTTAAAATCCATCCCAATAATGTGTTTATTCATTCAAGGAACGTGAGCATCGCTGGTTTTGCCAACATTTCTTGCCCATACCTATTTGCTCACGAGAATCTGCCTTCTTGAAATGACGTAGTTTTATCAGAGAATCATAGATTTACTCCAGGTTCAGAATGAGGCCAATCGGCCCATCATATCTGCAGCTGCTCTGAAATGAGCTTTATTACTTTACACCACTCTCTCACACTTTCTCTGTGACCACTGGACATTATTTCTCTCTCGACTTCCTCAAATGGACATGCCTCTGTTTTATTAGAACAAAGGAAATGGCTTCTCAACAATGGAAATATTCGCTATGAGACCAAATAAATAGTTACCGCAACTCCTGACACTTGTGCAGAACGGGTCCCAGGCGCTGGAGCCCTTCACACTGAATGTAGCAAAACTCCAGATCGAGGTGTTTTATTGTATCACAGAGTCCAATGACGTGAGACAGGATTGTACAGTCAATCGGGATCAGTCGCAATCCACTGAATGAAAGTTTTTCCATAGATCCCACTGTGATCTGCACTAGGGCTTTATTCTGAGACTCAAACAGGTAGTGGAATGTGTTCAGGAGCTTCCTTTTCCCAGTTTCAGTCTCTGTGTTTCTAATCTGTTCTTCAATCTTCTCCTTCACCCAGTCAATCACTCGGCAGGTTGTTTGATGAAGAAATGGACCCAGAAACTCCTCCAGGGGTCGAGCTGACCGTGAAGAGGACAGACCAGCAACAAAACGGAGAAATATCTCAAATCGCCCATCTTCCTCACTGTGGGCTTCAGTGAGGAGTTTCCCGATCTCCCCGGGATTTGGACTCAGGAATTGTGTGAGTGCAGCTACAAACTCTTGGATGGTGAGGTGTGGGAACGTATAAACCACACTCTGGACAGAATCATCTCTCTCCAAAAATTCCATCAGGAACCCAGACAGGAACTGGGAAGGTTGGAGATTGTGTTTGATCAAATCTCCATTTCTAAACACAATCTTCTTCTCAGAGACTCCTGTGAAGGCCATCTCACCAAGCTTCAGGAACACATCACGGGGGTTTTCAATCTCTCGGCTATGGTTTTTCAGAATGTTGTAAATATAGTAGGAATATAGTTGGGTGATGGTCTTGGGAACTTGCTGCTGTTTCCTGTCTCTTTGTGTAAAGAAGGGACCCAGTGACAGAGCGAGGATCCAGCAGTAGGAAGGGTTGTAACACATGGTATACAGGATCTCGTTCTCCTCCACGTATTTGAAAACAGCTGCTGCCACTGCCTGATCTTCAAAAAACTTATTGAAAAATTCCTTCCGTTCATCTCCAACAAATCCCAGGATTTCAGCCCAGACACTGATCTCAGCCTTTTTTAATAAATGTAATGCAGTGGGGCGGGTGGTCACTAGCACCGAACATCCTGGGAGCAGCTTGTGCTGTATTAAACTGTACACAATGTCAGACACTTCACACCAGCATTCCGGATCTGTGCACATAAACTGAGGTTCTGTATTTCTCCGATTGTCGGCAAAATCAATCGTGTCCTTAAATTCATCCAAACCATCAAATATAAACAGCAATCCCTCTGGGTTCTTCCACAGCTCTCCCAGAATATTCCCAAAGTAAGGATAGAAAAATAGTATCAAATTCCTCAGATTTATTCTACAGTTAATAGTGTTCAAATCCCGGAATTTAAAACTGAAGACAAATTGAAATTGTGGGTATATTTTCCCAGAGGCCCAGTCATAAACAATCTTTTGTACCATTGTTGTTCTTCCAATTCCCGGGACTCCACTCACAACTGCTGAATTCCCAGATTTGGATTTTCTTTGGGAAAAACTGCTCTGGAACAATTGATCAATTTGGATTTTTTCCAGTTCTCTCCGGAGATGTTTCTCTCTCCGTTCTTCGTGGTCTCGGCCTCTTGCCAGCAGTTCATGTTCGACGAGTGTCCGATCTCGAACAGTGGAAATAACCGTTAGCTCAGCGTATCGATCAACCAGCTGGAAAATCTTAACCTTCTCCTTTTTGAGGATAGTGTTCACTCTCAGTGTTTCAGTTTGTACCCGGAGTGTCTCCTTGTGTTTCTGTTGGACATCTTCAATTAGAATAGAGAGAAAACGTTAACTGCATTAACACACTGTACTGATTTGAGAGATTTATTTTACACCATCAGGCAAGTTTTGAGTAGGATATATCACTGAGTTATTGAAAGCCTCATTTGACAATGATTAATTTCCATATGAAGTTTCAGATTATCACTTAATTCCAAAATTTCTATAACATGGTGAGGGCGATTCTCCCAAACAGGAATCTAAATGTCGAATGTGTGTAAAAACTGGAGTAAATCATGCTGGACTTTTCAGTGGGAGTTTCGAAATGAATCTATGCACAGCAGAGTGCACTGGCGTGAATCAAGTTGAAAATCAGTGAATGGGGCCTATTCCTGTTGGAGAGATCAGCAGCATCGCGCTGAGTGGCCGCTGTGCATGTGGTGTGTCAGCCGAGAGATCAACCCATGCGTAGTGACCCCACAATGCCGGAAACCAGCATTTCTCCCCCTCCTACATGACTTGATGCCCTCTTCCCCACACTCCACCCCAGCGGACTGACCCCGCCATAGGCTTCACACTCCCCAGCAGGCTGGTGCCCCCTCCCCACCCTGATAGCCAGCTCCAATCGCTGTCCTCCCTCCCTCCGCTCAAATGCAGAGTGGAAGTGGGACTCCCCACCCTCAATGATCACTCCCACAGGCCTGATCCCCCCTTACACCCTAAATCCTTGGTACTGTTCAATACCCAGGAGTGCCAATAGTGCACTTTGCCCCTTTGGCAATGCCAGGGGCTCAGATTGGCAATGCCTACAGTATCCCAGTCATCTCCAACCTCCTGGGGGGAGCCTCAACGTCATCCCCTTCACTCCAGCAGATCTGGTCTCCAGCTCCCTGCAAACAGGAAGTTACATGAAACCCCTCCTGATTCGAGAGGGGTTGTGAGGGGGTAGCAGGGCAAGAGGCTAGTGGGCCCGGAAATTTCAGTGATGGGCTCGCTGTGACTTTTAAGCAGATTCAAATACACATTGTAATAATTTATACAGCTCCACGGCAATCTCTCTGGCACAGACGGTGTCTGAAATCCAGCTGCCGGACACACATGCAGGGCTATGGTCCCCAGCGGGGAGCCTGTGAAACGGCTCTGCACCAGTCTCCTGGTCTGCGATGCTACAAAAGCAGCACAGTGAGCTGGGAGAATCACCCCCATTGATTTTATAAAGGTCATGTTTTAACTCTGTTGGTTAATACGTTCCTCCCTGCCTTTATTATAGGCATCTCACTGGTAGATCTCGGTTATATTGCAGTCAACAGTCTGTGAACTAATCAGAGCTCCCAATCTACTACAGAAATAGTTAAGTGGGATATTAGAGACTGCGTGGGAGCAGGAGACATTGTAATTGTTCAGGAGTCTCACTGTTAACGTACTTAAACTTCAGTAGGTTCTCTGTCATATTGTGTGCACTGGAAAAGCAACAGTTTTGAACATGGGAAGTTCTGCTATTCTATCAGGCTGTTACCGCATTAAGTGAGTTATTGGGGAGCCGTTTAGCTCAGTTGGGTAGACACTTGATGTGGTTTATGTTATAACAACAGCCTGGCGATCAACCCCTGTTCTTTCTAAGGTGAATTCAGGACCTCGCTGGTTGCCCTGCTCATGATGGAGATATAACCTGCCTTAAACAGAGAACTCAAAAAAAAACCCTTCCCGTTTTTATAGTGTGTCAGTAATCACTAATTATATTTCAGGAATCGTATACACAGATTCAACAATTCTGCTTTGATAACAGTTGTGCCATGACAGTAACAAGAAACAGAACAAGCCACTTTATGAAGTGGAACACGACAGCAGTAAGCATTCAGAGTTCATTTGAACTGTTTACCAATAATTTTAATGTTTTGATTAATTCTGTGTCTTGTTCCTTTGTAATGCAAAAATGTCACTTTTTTAGCTCTTACACTGACTTCAAACATAACCTCTGATTTAAAGGATTGCTGAGTAGACCAGTGTGCTCTCTTTCACTGCTATTCAGAAACAACCAGTAGTTTTGCATCAAGCCCAGATATTCTCTTTTCCTCAGATTTCTGCTTCAGATCAATGTTCAATTGTGTGCATATCAGTAGCTAGTCTTAATTATCAAATATTTTCTGACGGCAAATTCTATTCCCTGAAATGATAAAGTTCAATACTAATCATTTCTTTTTCCCCCCCTAAGCATTTAGCCCTACATGGGGTAAATCGAAGCTAGCAACCTACACGTTTATCAGCGTGATGTATATAGTGGATGATGCAATGGAAAATATAAGATATTCTTTTTGATCACTGGGAAAAGGGAGAGACGATTAGATATTCACAACTCACATTCTACAATAAGTAGAAGAAGTTGAGTCTACCAGTAGATTTGGGAATCCGTTGGGCATTGTCATTCTAGACCTGATAAGATTCCTCACACAAGATCACTGTGAGACAGTGTTACTGTATAAGTGGAAATGAGAAAGTCTGGATTTGGAATTGTCTTCAATGTTATGATTAAAACTTAAATGATTAAAAGATGTGGTTCAGTTTGAAGATATGTTACAAACGAGCTTCCCTGAGAATTAGTTTGACACACATTACTCTTAACGATTCACATTCATGAGGTGAACAAGATTGAACAAGCTCGGAGCAATAGTAATTAGGTGTACTGTAAATTTGCCAATGAAAATATTAATAGGATGATTAACTCTGTAGAAAGTGAACATAAAAATATGCATATGAGTGAGTGCAGTGAGAACACATGGGCTAACAGTATTCCATTAAGATACATGTGTCTCAGATGTAATTGGTGAGGCAATATTGAATAGGGGCATCATTTATCAGGAATAATAGAGACAGAGTGAGAGGAGAAAAGAGCTTGGTATTACTGGGGGCAGCACAGTGGTTAGCAAATCTGTCTCAAAGCGCTAGGGGCCTGAGTGACTCTTTGTGGAGTTTGCACGTTCTCCCAAGTCTGCACGAGCTTCCTCCGGTTACTTCGGTCTCCTCCCACAGTCCAAACATGTGCAGGCTCGGTTGATTGGCCCTGGACTAATGTTTGCATTCCGTAAAGTAAGATCCTTTTTGATCTGGTTTCCTCAGTCATTACATTCAGCCAGCATTTATTGTCCATCCCTAATTCCCATGCAAATGTGCTCATCAGCTGCCTTCTGGATTCACTGCAGTCCACGTGATGTAGTTACACCCACAATACGGAGAGTGTTCCAATATTTTGATCCAGTGACAATGATAAGTTAAGATACAGGATCAGAGGAGAGCTGGATAGACGGGTACAGAACTGGCTCGGCCACAGAAGACAGAGAATAGCAGTAGAGAGGTGATTTTCTGAATGGAAGTCTGGGACTACCAATATTCCACAGGGATCAGATCTGGGACCTTTGTTTTTCAGAGAATATATTAATGATTTGGCTGAAAATATGGCTTGCCTGATTAGTAAGTTCGCAGACGACACAAAAATGCAGATAGTGAAGAGGGTTTTCAAAGAGTACAGCAAGATATAATCTTATTGGAGAGTTGGATGGAGAAATGGCAGATGGAGTTTAATCCAGATAAGTAATAGATAATGCATTTTGAAAAGTCCAACGCATATCGGAATTATACAGTAAATGGTAGAACCTTTGGAATACTGAGAGGCAGAAAGGTCTAGGTGTAGATATCCACCAACCACTGAAAGTGGCAAAGCAGAGGGATAAGGTAGTCAATAAAGCATACGACATGCTTGTCTTTATTTTTCGGGGCATTATTATAAAAATTGGCATGTTATGCTGCAGCTGTACAGAAACTGAGGCCTCATTTAGAATATTGTGTCCAATTCTAGTCGCCTCATTACCAGAGGATGTGATGCTTTGGAGGGAGCACAGAAGAGGTACTCCAGGATTTCGACTGGTCAGGAGGATATTAGTTATGAGGAGAGGTTGGATAAACTCGGTCTGTCCTCACTGGAACGACAGGGATTGAACAGTGGCCTGATAGAGGTCTGCAAGATTATGAGTGGCACGGGCAGAGTGCATGGCCAGGGTAGAAAAGTTAAGTACTAGGGAACATAGTTTAAGACGCATAGGGAGAAGTTTAGAGCAGATGTGCGAGACAAGTGTTTTTTCTTACACAGAGCGCGGAATGCTTGGGACGAGTTGTCTGGGGAGGTGAACAGATACGATAGCAGCATTTTAGGGGTAACTAGATGAATACATGAATAGGATGGGAATGGAAGGATACGGACTGTGCAGGCTGTGAGTGCCAAACGGCCAGTTCCTGTGCTGGACTTTACTTTGTTCTTTGTTTTTGAATGGATAGAGATATTTCCAAGTCAGGGTGGTGAGTGCCCTGCAGGAAAATATAGTGGTGTGTCCCTGTGACTGCTGCCCTTGATCTTCTGGACGGCAGCAGCCATGAGTTTGCAAAGTGCTATCTAAGCAGTCTTGCCGTGTTTGGCAGTACGTCTTGTAGATGGTAAGACCTGCTGCCATTTTTCGTTGGTGATGGAGGGGATAATTTTTGTGCGAGGGGATTAATCAGTCTACTTTGAACTGGTATGTGAGGAATTCCACGCGTGTCGTTGAGCTGCACTTAGCCAGGGTGAGGGCAGAGAATTCCATCACACTTCTGACTTGTGCCTCGTGGATGATGGAAAGTTTTCGGGAGTAAGAGATGATTTTCACGCTGTAGAATTCTCAGCAGCTGAACTGTTCTTATAGTCACACTATTTATATATTTAATCCAGTTCAGTTTCTGGTCAATGGTAACCCTCAGGTTGCTGATAGTGGGGGATACAACAAACAGTAATGTCATTGATTGTCAAGGGGCAATGGTTATTGTCACTCTTATTGGAGATAGTCATAGCTTGGCACATGTCTGGTGTGAAATTTACATACATGATCTTGTCAGATCAAACCTAGATTTTGTCCAGAAGTTGCTGCATTTGGACCTGAACGGCTTCAGTATCTGAGGAGTCATCGATGTTACGGAACATTGTACAATGATCAGCGGACATTTCAGTTTCTGAACACTGAGTCCTGGTGGTCGTGGTTTGGCTTCACGGGCCTTCTGGGATTTTGCTACTCACTAATTTTATATGTTCAAGGTGGGAATGACTCTCCAGTGCAGCGAACCCTTTACACCTGGCTCAAGGCTCAACTCTTTACCATGAGCCCAGAATATAAGAACACAAGAAAATCTGGGGCAGGAATAGGCCATCTGGCTCCTCGAGTCTGTTCCGCCATTTAATAAAACCATGGTTGATTTCTTTTTGACTCAGCTCCACTTACTCACCTGCTCATCATAACACTTAATTCCTTTACTGTTCAAAAAGTTATCGTCTTGCTTTAAAAACATTCAATGTGATAGCCTCAACTACTTCAGTCAGCAGGGAATTCCACAGAATCACAACCCTTTGTGTGAAGAAGTTCCTCCTCAACTCAGTCCTAAATCTGCTCCGTCTTATTTTGAGGGCATTTCTCATTGTTCTAGTTTCATCTGCCAGTGGAAACAACTTTCCTGCTTCTATCTTATCTATTCCTTTCATAATCTTATATGTTTCTATAAGATCTCCCCTCATTCTTCTGAATTCCAATGAATATAGCCCTAATCTACTCAGTCTCTCCTCAAAAGCCAACTCCCTCAACTCCGGAATCAGCCGAGTGAATCTCCTCTGTACCCTCTCCAGTGCCAGTATATCCTTTCTCAAGTGAGGAGACCAAAACTGTACACGGTAACTCCAGGTGTAGCCTCACCAGCAACTTATACAACTGCAACATAACTTTGCTGTTTTCAAACTCCACCTCTCTAGCAACGAAGGACAAAATTCTATTTGCATTCCTAATTCCCTGCTGCACCTGCAAACACACTTGTTAAGATTCTTGCACGAGCACACCCAGACCCCTCTGCACAACAGCTGCTACAATTGTTTGCTATTTAAATAACAGTCCATTTTGCTGTTATTCCTACCAAAATGGATGATATCACATTTACCAACATCGTAGTCCATCCGCCAGACCCTCGCCCACTCACCTAGACTATCAGTATCCCTTTGCAGATTTTCAGCATCCTCTGCACACTTCATTCTGCCACTCACCTTAGTGTCACCTGCTAATTTTGACACACTGCACTTGGTCCCCAACTTCAAACCATCAATGTAAATCGTAAACAACCGTAGTCCTAACACTGATCCCTGAGTTACACCATTATTCACTGGTCACCAATCAGAAAAACGCCCATTTACTCCCACTCTTTGCTTTGTTAGTTAGAACACCCAGATACACAGGAGCTCTGTACTGAGATTCATACGGTACCAGGTTTCAACCAGGTGTGTACAAGGCTTCAGAATTAATAGCAATTAACAACTGGATTAAGTGAAAAGATGCAATGGTCACACATTTTTGGAAAAAGAAAATGACAGATCGTATGAATTGTAATTTGAAGCTGTGTATGGTTGAGTATTAATGATAAAACTGAATCATGCTCTACCCAATTTCCACAGTCTTTAATTTTCAGTATCCCAGATTTTAACAATCTCTTAAAAAAAAGGCTCCAATCAGTCATTCAGATTCTCAGAAGTGAAATAGTTTATAATCTCCATTTCCTCTCTTACCTTTCAGGTGACTGGATAATTCAGATAAACCATCCGTGATATCCATGTAATCAAACAAATCAGCACCTGTTTAAATAAATAAACTTCCATGAAATCAGCTCTGTGTAATATTACAGTGATATCGACAGTGTTTAAATATGAAATTGAATTCACTGTGATTTTACCGTACCGTGTTCCTGTATTTCTTTCAGTATTTTATCCAGCTTTGGGACTCCGTAACGCATTCTCACAAAGGATTCCCACGTCACCCTTCGAGCCCGAGATCCTTTTTCCATCACCAGATTGAGGAGAAGTTTGGAACTGTCCGCCCGGTTCCCCTTCTCCACGAGCTCAGTGACTTTCTATGAAGAATAATGAAAGATAAACACTGAGAATGAGAAGGAAAGGATCTGCTCAGTGTGCAATTTTCCCACTTGTTTTCAGTTCAGAAATCAGTCACTGGGCTGAGTCCTGATCCGTAATAAACACAGACTGAAAATTCTCTTCATCTCCTTCCAATCATTAACAATAAACAAATGTGAATAAACTAAACTAGAAATCAAAAACACATTTCAACTAGTGTGAGGAATCACTGAGAATCTGCAATATTTTCCACGTGATAGTCGTCTGTCCTTCAGTGACCAACATGGCGGGGCGGCATGGTAGCACTGCTGCCTCACAGCACCTGGGACTGCATTCGATTCCCAGCTCGGATCACTGTTTGTGTGCAGTCTGCACATTCTCCTAGTGTCTGAATGGGCTTCCACCTCGTGTTCCGGTTTCCTCCCACAGTCTAAAGCTGCGTGGGTTCGGTTAATTGGCCATGCTAAAATTACCCTACTGTCCTGAGGTACATAGATCCGAGGGATTCGCGGGTAAATACGTAAGGCAGTAGGGCCTGGGTGAGATTGTGGTCAGTGCAGACTTGATGGGCCAACTGGCCTCTTTCTGCACTGTAGGATTTCTAAGATTCTATGACATTCGATTACTGATTGAAAACATGATCCATTCTTCCACACACTTTAATCATGCTGTGATTTACCAGGACACCCTGACGTGATGTGACTATGTTTTCTTTTCTCCGAAAGGGTAGTGTGCCTTTGAAACTCTCTTCCTGAAACAGTGGTAGGAACGGGGAGGTGGATGGTGTCTTGGTAAGCAAGGAGTTATGGGTATCGTGAATCAACAGTCTGCAGATTGGAGGCTATAATCAAATCAGACGTGATGTTATTAAAGAGCAGGGCAGACTAGAGGGGCTGAGTGACCTACTCCTCGCCACACACATTGCTGTTTCACAGTTTGATCCTGACCTTGGGTGACTGGCTGTGTGGAGTCTGCGCATTCTTCCCATGTCTGTGTGGGTTTCCTCCAGGTGCTCCTGTTTCCATTGTCGAAAGATGGGCCTGGGTAAGTTGCTCTTTGGAAGAATGATGGGCCTCCTTGTGGGTTGTAGGGATTCCTGCTCTCCATGTGTAAGTAAACTAAACAGCAGGGAATCAGAACTCAGATGGCAGGGAAATAATGAGTCTGATCCTTAAGTTATTGAAACGGAGGCAATGAAATGTGACTGACAAATTGGCATTGACTAACCCAAATACTGACTGCTAATTTAAGTCAGGAGAATGAGATATTAACAATGCTAGAAAATCTAACGTAAGCTTTACGTTCTTTGTCTTCATGGGCTGGGGCACTGAATTTAAAGGAAGCCGACATTCTGAAAATCACTGTTGGTAATAGTTATAACATTATTAGACACCAAGGCTTCTCCTGTCCCATATGTAAAACAGCTTTATCACAATTTATAGATTGTAATCACAACTGACGCGGTATAAAGCTTTTCTACCCTGCCATGCCAGGCATATGATGTTGGATAATTAAACAGCAAACGTGTGGAGGGGTTTCTAAAAGTCTCACATCCAGCTCACGAGTGCAAAAGACCAGGCTGAAGCAAAACATTTTTCGTTTTCAAATTACTGGTATGAAATCTCCATAAAGAGAGAGGGGAGTTAGATAGGATTTGAGGGTAGTAACACAGTTACAAGTGGGGTGTGATGAAGGGGCTGTATGAGATGTCAGAGTCACGCTAATGGAGAATTTCAGAGTAGAGTTTACAGGAATGGTTCAAACTCACTGACTCGTAAACTAGAAAAATGGGAATTTTAAATCAAAGACATCTGAGGAGTGGCAGCCAACGTGAGTATCTGGAGTCCAGATATCCGGAGCAGAATCCGAAAAGCTGAGGATAAAGGACAATGCGGAAGGCCTAACAGAAGAACATTGGAACAGACCAATCTGGGGGTAACAAAAATATAGATTCGGATTCAGCAGAAGCTGTGCTGAGGTGGGAGTAGAAATCTGTAGTGTTACATTCAGAGAATAAGGATATTTCTGCACTGACAATTATTCAGGAAATGGAGTTCAGCTTGATTCTGAACACTGAAGTCACAGATAATCTGGCCAGGTCTCAGTGCCTGGGAGTGGGAATGCTTAAGCACAAAGCTTCAGCATCAGAACCAGGATGGTGTCGGTGTTCCTGCACACCAAGCACTAAGTTATTCCTTTAGATCACATGGAGGGAATTGATTTTTTTTTTCTGTGATGATGGGGAGCCCGTGAAGAGGCTGAAATGTATAACTCAGTAACATGTCTGGCTGAATATTATTGCAAGTGCTTCAGCCTGGTCTTTTGCACTCATGAGCTGGATGTGAAACTTTTAGAAACACCTCTACATGTTTGCTGTTTAATTATCCAACATCATATGCCTGGCATGGCAGGGAAGAAAAGATTTATACCGCGTCAGTTGTGACTATGATCTATAAATTGTGATAAAGCTGTTGTACGTATGGGACAGGAGAAGCCTTGGTGTCCAATAATGTTATAGCCATTACCAACAGTGATTTTCAGAATGTCGGCTCTCTGTTTTAAATTCAGTGCCCATGAAGACAAGCATGCCGTATGCCTTCTTTACTCCCTTCTCTACCTGCATTGCCACTTTCAGTGACTGTAAGCCCAGATTCCTTTGTCTATTAATACTGTTAAGGGTTCTGCCATTTACTGTATATTTCCTTTCTGTATTAGACCTCCAAACTGTATTACCTCACACTTGTCCCGATTAAATTCTGCCACCTCTCCACCCAAATCTCCAACCTTTGCGTCATCCACAAACTTACTAACCAAACTAAATCATTTAGCAAGGTCGCAGCAACATTAGTTAGGCCGCACTTGGAATACAGTGTTCAATTCTGGTCATCACATTACCAGAAGGACATGGAGGATTTGGAGAGGCTACCATTTGAAGTGTGTACGTACCATGATTAAAAACATGGAACACAAAGGATCCTGCAAAGTCCACACGTACTCGTACTCATGGCCTGCCAGACCATTCCCATCGGTGTAGAAAGGTTGAGAGTGAGAGTGAGGGTGAGGGCGGTGGCGGCTTTTGATTTTCTTAGCACAAGTCACATTGCTTCTCCAAGTCCATAAAGACTGAGTCAAGGCCGGGCCAGCAGACGTAGCTCCTGGCCAGCATTTTCATCTCTGATGCTCCAAGGTTGCCATTATGTAGTTCCATTAATATTCGATGTCATCCTGGGGGTGGAACAACACTCAAGACCCTCAGTGACCCCATCCCTAACACTGATAGTCTTTCTTAGCTAGGTAAGGTAATTTACAGGGTCATCATTGGAATTTTCCATGTAGGATCAAATGCTGTAGATTGATTTTTCTACGTCCAGGCTCTAATCTGTCTAGCGGAGACTGATAAACTCTCCAAATGATTGCATCGCCAGCTGATGCGATGCTGGTAAAGGAGATCGGCGATTCAGTGTATCGGCAATCTGTATTGATGAGGGGCAGCCTTTGTGTTGATATGATTCTGTTGTACATCCCTGACTCTGGAAGGAGGAATAGCAGAATGATACGGTCAGGTATTGACCATGGTTTCTTCACTGGACAGCACACATTTTATCGATTCCTGTAACTTCACCTTGGCTGTGCCCTTTGGCAGTACTTGTAATAATGTGTCTGGTACCCAAAACTCTCTGGCATATGTTCCCTAACACTCTTAAGGTCATCACTGCCTTTCGTTCGCTGTTTCATGGTGTTTTAAAGTTCCGATCTCACAAAAAGTCGTTTAACACCTGGTTTACACAAGCCCTCTCTATTAAAGTCTGTTTACACAATGACACTCTCCCCAGTTGGATAACTTTGCTGCCTGATGCCTCTTGTAGTTCCTGAGCATCTCGTTTGAATTCTTCTGACACTAGGTTATTGGAATTATTTGTTGTAAATCCAGATTAAGGCCAATGGCTTCAGTTAGGTTTTTGGTGCTGCAGACCAATCACCACAACTCATCTCGAGGCAGCATGACTTCACAAATGTTCTGCTAAATTTCACCATCCAGACTAGAATTGGGCGATAGGTCCCCTACAGGTTCCTCAGCCACACTGAAGTGGTATCACAAATGTTAAGAAAGCATATAATATGTTAGCCTTTATAGGAAGGGGTATAGAGTACAAGAGCTGGCCTTTAATGTTGGAGTTGTATAAAATGTTGGTTAGACCTCATTTGGAATACTGTGTCCAGTTCTGGTTGCCTTACTACTGGAAAGACATGGAGACTCTGGAGAGAGTGCAGAGGGGGTTTACCAGGATGCTGCCTGGTATGGAAGGTGTGAGTTACGAGGAGAGGTTAGGCAAATTGGGACTGTTTTCCTTAGAAAGACGTAGACTTAGATGAGATCTGATAGAGGTGTACAAGATTATGAGGGGTATAGATAAACAGGGTTAAGCTTTTTCCTAGGATGGACTCAAATAGCACGAGGGGTCACGGGCTTAGGGTGAGGGGGGGTAAGATATAATTTGGATGCTAGAGGCAGTTTTTTCACACAGAGGGTGGTGGGGGTATGGAATGCACTGCCAAGTAAAGTGGTGGAAGCAGGTACTCTGGAGTTATTTAAGAAATACTTAGATGGGCACATGAACAGAATGGGAATGGAGGGGTATAGAAAACTGATTTAAAATAGGGATCATGAGCCTTGGGAGTCCCTGGGAAGTGTGTAAATAGATGATGATATTGATGTATTTGTTTTTATCCTACAGGTGCTTTGGGTCCACCTTGTTACCCCTTCCCACAAAGGCTAGCATACCATATGCTTTCTTCACAACCTTCCCCAGCTACTCTGCCACCTTCAGAGACTTGTGCACTTGCACCCCAGGGTCCCTTTGCGTTTCTATACTCTTAATAGGTCTACCCTTTATCATATACCTCCCCCCTACATTCTTTCTCCCGAAATGCATCACCTCACATTGATCAGGATTGAATTCCTTCTGCCATCTATCCGCCCAAGCTACCAGCCTATCTACGTCCTGCTGCATCGTCTGACAATGCTCCTCACTATCCGCAAGTCCAGCCATTTTGTATTGTCTGCAAACTTGATCACTCCACTTACTCCCTCTTCCAAGTCATTTATATATATTACTATTATTCTGTATTTCCTATTACCAAGCCAGTTACTTATCCATTTAGTTACCTGTCCTTGTATCCATGAGCCTTGACCTTTTCAACTAACCTCCCATGAGGGACTTTGTCAAACGCCTTACTGAAATCCATATAGACGACACCAACGGCTCACCCTTCGTCAACTGTTTTAGTCACCTCCTCAAAAAATTCTACCAGATTTGTAAGGAGAGTTCACCAACAGTCCAAAGATGTGCAGGTTAGTTTGATTGGCCATGCTAAGAAATTGGCCCTTAGTATCCAGAGATGTGTAGATTAGAGGGATCAGAGTGTAAAATAGGGATAAGGAGGGAGGGCCTGGGTGAGATTGTGCTCGGTAGACCGAAGGGTCTCTTTCTGCACTGTAGGATTCTATGAACAATGATGGATATTGCCAGCGACGACCAGCAGGAGGAGAGGCAGCACACCCGAGCAGGAAGGAAGGAAGATCAGAGCCAGAGCGCCAAACCATGCCAAAGGACCAGACCAAGCAGACGGCTACCCAGACCAGTGCACAGATCAAGGCCAATACCTGCTTGGGTATTTGCCAGTCATGCAAAGCTCAGTCAAGGTCTCATATTGGACTTGAATCCTAGTCTTTTCCTGTCAGAAAATTTACTGTTGGTTGGGTGGGTGATCATTGATTACAGGGGTTTAAGTAAATATAGGTTCTACTAACACGACGTTTACTCATAGTTCTCTGTCCACCATATAAGAATTAAAACAGACTGTGCGGTAGGCACAACAACAAGCACTCGAGTGGATTTCAGGATCTTGAGATCAGATCTCCAATTTGCATATCCAGTTATATCGCAATAAGCTGCATGGTGAGGGCGGCCGAGCCATGGAGTATCCAGAAGGATCCAATCCTTAAGGCTTCCCCCTCCTCGTACCTGGGTCTGGTGTAGATTTAAAGACAGGAATATTATTAGTCAATAACTCGATTATCAGTGCAGCACGTGATTCTTTGTCTGCTAGAAGATTATCTCGATAGAACCTGTTCTTTTATCATCATTTGTCAATATATCCTGAAAGTTGTGCACTGATTGAAATAATACATTGTGTTCCTCCCACTTACCCGATGTTCTTGTTCAGTGAAAATCCTCTCGTTGTTTAACGATAAGCTGACTCCATCCACTCCTCCTTCCATCACCTGCTCTAGTCTGCCCTGGTAGAATTTTGTCAGTTGGAACAATTGGTAATCATCACAGTTTACCAGGAACTCCAGGATTGTGGAGTTTGGATCTGTGAACACAAATGGAGAAAAATAAACATGTCAATGAGTTTCTATCCATGTTGTTACACTTTACAAGAAGCGACTGAAGCCCCCTTGAACCGTGTTGTCCAATATCTTTGGAGAACATAGAAACATGATGTGGAGATGCCAGTGTTGGACTGGGGGAAACACAGTAAGAAGTCTTACAACACCAGGTTAAAGTCAAACTTTAACTTATTTTTGTGAGACTTCTTACTGTGTTAACACAGACACATTCAGTGAAAGAATATTTGACCTTACCCCTGGAACGAACTTAGCTCCAAATCCACGAACATCCATTGTTAAAAGAGGCTACAAATTTCAAATACAAAACCAACATTTTTTTTAATTGTTCACTAGATGTGAGGGTTGCTGGTAAGGCCTGAATTTGTCTTCTTTTCTAATTTACCATCGGAAGGAAACTTGCAGATAGTGGTCTTCCCATATATCTGCTGCCCTTGTCCTTCAAGGGTGATAGAGGTCGTGGATTGGGAAATGTTGAAGGAGCTTTGTTGAGTTGTTGTAGTTCCTCCCTGTAAATGACACATATTGCTGTCACTGTGCATTGGTGACAAAGGGAGTAGGTGGATTGTCTTAAGACCATAAAATCGTAAGAAATAGAAGCAGGAATAGGCCATCTAGCCTTTTGAGCCTACCCCACTATTCAATAAGATCATGACTGATCTGCAGTAGATCAGTTCCACTTTCTCCCCATAACCCTTAATTCCCTTATCTATCAGAAATCTATCTACCCGTGACTTCAATATATTCTATGAGGCAGCCTCCACCACTTCAACGGGCAGAGAATTCCACAGATTCACCACTGTTTGAGTGAAGAAGTTCCTCCTCCTCCTCAACTCCATTCTAAACTGCCCTCCCCCTCCCCCTTATTTTGAGGCTGTACCCTGTAGTTCTGTTTTCCTTTCTAAGCAGAAAGAATCTCTCTACCTCTAACCTATCTAGCCCCTTCAGTCTTCTCCTGGGTAGTAGACAGCTTCAAGTGTTCATGAGCAAGTCGTCAAGCAAGTTGCAAATTTTCCAGTTGTGCCTTGCAGATTGTGGACTTTGGGGAGACAGGTGAAGACTTACTCTCCACAGAATGCCACATATCTGACCTGTTGTTGTTGTTGTTGCTGCTACGTTTATACAAGAACAAAGAACACAGCACGGGAAACAGGCCCTTCGGCCCAACGAGCCAGCGCCGCCATCCTAACGTCTTAATGACATATAGAGACCAATATAGGGACAATTTGTTACCCAATCAGCCTAAGAGCACATTTTTGGGATGTGGGAGGAAACCGGAGCACCCGGAGAAAACCCACGCAACCACAGGGAGAACGCGCAAACTCCTGCAGACACAGGCCCAAATCCATGTGTCTGCACAGCAACAGCGATAGTCTCTGAGCTGTCATGTTGCCCATCTGATGGTCCAGTTTAAACATACACTAACGACATGAAGCACTAGGCCACTCCTGAAGTAACATCCAAGAGCAGCCCTCGCACAACCTGCCGAATGCATGCGCCTTGTTGGTCAACAAGGTGGACTGAATAGCCTGTGGAAACAAATAAAGTATTTAAACAGTCCTCCTATATCCCTCTATCTGCAGACTGCTCATGTGGCTGTCCAAGAGACCCTTAAACAACCCTAGCGTGCCTGCTCCCACCACCTTACTCGGTACCACCATGTATGTAGCTGATCAAGGTCTATTTCTGGTCAAAGTCACTGTTACCGTCTATAAGGTAAGGGAATAACATACATTTGGTATCAGAATGTATTGGGGAGGGGCTGCCAATTCTGTAAGTGCTGGGACAGGGGTAGAAGGCTGAGAGGGTGGGGAGGGTTGCTTCCAGATGGGTCAGAGACAGAAAGGCTGTGTCTGGGCTAATATACACAGTACATATGCATAATTTGAAACACAAAACTGCAGGACAACAAGATTCCCAACAGGGGACATGCCAGAAACTCATTCTTTGAGATCATCATTCCTTTCCATTTGGTCAGCTGGCATGGCAGAGGCAGGAGTTTTAAGTCTTGCTGTTCAGTCCTATGGGCCCTTTTTTGCCAAAAATATACTTTATTCATAAAAAACTCATGAATTTTACCCCACGTCACTCCAAACCTTATTTGCAAAAGTACATTCCACAAGCAGATTATGGTTTGGAGCGGCAGGGGCATGCGCCAAAAACTGGGAAGAGCGCATCGCCAAAGCCAGGCAAAAACTGGGCTTGTGGGAGCAACGGTCCCTCTCCATCACAGGAAAGAACCTGGTGATCCAATGCGAGGTGCTATCCGTGTTGTTGTACATGGTGTAGGTGTGGCCTATCCCCAAATCCTGCAGTGACCCAGACCATCTTCAAATTTATCTGGAGATCAAAGATGGATCATGTCCAGAGGAAGGCAATGCACAAATCTCCACAGAACAGAGAGAAAAACGCTCCCAACGCCACCCTCATCCTAACTGCAGTTGCATCAAACTGTGCATAGATCCTTGGTGCACCAACAGCAAGTGCCACTACTTTTTGAGGTTCTACCCGTCCCGAGTGTTGTGGAAGATGGCTCCAGCCATACCACCACGGAATATTCCAAGTAGTTGGACCGTACCTTGTCCTTTGTGGAGAAATTTTTCCGCAAACACACCTTTGACTACATTGCGATTAAGCAGTGGTCAGCGCGTAACATCCTCAAGGCCCTGAGAGAAAAGAAGATAGCGGACCCTGTTGGATGGTTCCCTGAGCAGACTGTCAGTGTCATTTGGCAAAATGCCTCATCACCAGAGCTCACAAACAAGCACCAAGATCTGGCTTGGCTAGTGGTGAGAAGGGCACTCCCCGTCAGATCATTTATGCACACTCGAGGTCTCAGCATCATTATACGCTGCCCAAGAAGCGGCTGCAGGGCTGATGAGATGGTCGCACACTTCCTTGTGGAAAGTGCCTATGGCCCTTACTTTGTTCAGAACATTCCTTGTCATGTGAAATTAGACACTTAAATTTTCAGCCTGACTAGGGGACTGTGGGCCCCACATCACCTCTAGGATGAGGAGTCTTAATTAAAAATTCAGACTTCCACCTTTCAGGGATGAAATCAGAAGAAAGCTTTATACAGAAAGACTCTCATCTGTAAATGATGCCAGCTGTGAGAAGATGCCAGCCTTTGTCATCAGGGGAATATGTGACCGATTCTGACATTCAGATGTCCTGACAGAATTCAAACCAATGAGAATCAGAGAAATCGCTCCACTGGCTGGAGTCACACCGAACAAATAGGAAGATTGTTCACAAGGTTGGAGGTGAATCATTTTTACTCCAGGGCATTGCAAAAGTTCTTCAGTGAGGGGCTAGGCCCAATCATCTTCATTTGCTTCATCAATGATCTGCTTTTCATCATAAAGGTCAGAAGTGGGGATGTGTGCTGACGATTGTGCGATGTTCAGTTTAAATACTAAAGCACTCCATGTCCCGATAAAACAGGAATCAGACCATACCCAGACATGGGCAGACAACTGCCACACAATGAGCATTACCAACAGCAAATAATCTAATCATCTCCCCTTGCATTCAATAAAATTATCATCACTGAATCTTCCACTGACCATATTCCCTGGATTACCATTGGGACAAAAATATAAATTCTGTGGCTATAAGGGCAGATAGGAGGCTGGGAATTCTGCAGCAGGTACTTCTCATTTCCTGATTTCCCAAAGCACTGTTTGAAATGCACAATCAGTAAAGTAATGGAATATTCATCTCTTGCCAAGAGAAGCTAGCTCCACTGATATGCAACAAACTCAACATTATTAACAACAAAACATTTTTTGGTGTACAAAAAAAGTTGATTTGCTGGTTAAAAGGAAAAAGGAGGCTTATGTCAGGATGAGGTTTGAAGGCTCAGTTAGTGCAATAGATAGCTATAGATTAGCCAGAAGGGAGCTAAAGAGTGAATTGAGGAGAGCTAAGAGAGGACACGAGAAGACTTTGGCTGATAGGATTAAGGAGAATCCTAAAACTTTCTTTAGATATGTTAAGAATAGAAGATTGGTTAGGGCAAGATTAGGGCCAGTCATAGACAGCAGTGGGAAGTTGTGCGTGGAGCCTGAAGAGATTGGAGAGGCACTGAATAAATATTTCTCTTCGGTATTCACGCAGGGTGATGTAAATGTAGTTATGGAGAACACTGAGGTACGGGGTAGCAAACTGGAAAGTATCGAAGTAGATAGGGAGGATGTGCTAGATATTCTTGAGGGTTTGAAGTTGGATAAGTCCCCGGGGCCGGACGGGATTTACCCTAGGATTCTCTGGGAGGCAAGAGAGGAGATTGCAGAGCCTCTGGCTCTGATCTTCAGGTCATCGTTGTTTACGGGTGTGGTTCCGGAGGACTGGAGGATAGCGAATGTGGTCCTGTTGTTCAAGAAGGGGAAGAGAGACCTTCCAGGGAATTATAGGCCAGTGAGTCTTACTTCTGTTGTGGGCAAAGTATTGGAGAGAATTATTAGGGATAGGATTTATAGTTATTTAGAGATAAATGAATTGATTGGGGATAGTCAGCATGGTTTCGTGAAGGGTAGGTCATGCCTTACTAACCTCATTGAGTTTTTTGAGAAAGTGACCAGAGAGGTTGATGGGGGTAAGGCGGTTGATGTAGTATATATGGACTTTAGTAAGGTGTTTGATAAGGTGGCCCATGGAAGACTTATGCAGAAAATGCAGATGTATGGGATTGAGGGTGATTTAGCTAATTGGGTTAGGAATTGGCTAGTAGATAGAAGACAGAGGGGGGTGGTTGAAGGGAGATATTCATCGTGGAGTTCGGTGACAAGTGGTGTACCTCAGGGGTCTGTTTTGGGTCCCCTGCTGTTTGTAATTTTTATAAATGATCTGGATGAGGGTATTGAAGGATGGATTAGTAAATTTGCAGATGACACTAAAGTCGGTGGAGTGGTAGATAGTGAAAGAAGGGTGTTATAGTTTGCAGAGAGACTTGGACAAGTTGCAGAGCTGGGCTGAGAGGTGGCAAATGGAGTTTAATGTGGAAACGTGTGAGGTAATGCACTTTGGCAGGAATAATAAATGTGTAGAGTATAGGGCTAATGGTAGGATTCTTAATAGTGTTGATGAACAGAGGGATCTTGGTGTATATGTGCATAGATCCCTGAAAGTTGGCAATCAAGTCGATAATGTTGTTAAGAAGGCATATGGAGTCTTAGCTTTTATTGGTAGGGGGATTGAATTTCGGAGCCGCAACTTCATGTTGCAACTGTACAAAACTCTAGTGCGGCCGCACTTGGAGTATTGTGTGCAGTTCTGGCCCCGCATTATAAGAAAGATGTGGAGGCATTGGAGAGGGTACAGAGGAGGTTTACCAGGATGTTGCCTGGTATTGAGGGCAGGTCTTATGAAGAGAGGCTGAGGGATTTGAGGTTGTTTTCGTTAGAAAGGAGGCGGCTAAGAGGGGATCTTATTGAAGCATATAAGATGATTAGAGGTTTAGATAGGGTGGACAGTGATAGCCTTTTTCCTGGATGGAGAAAGCTAGCACGAGGGGACACAGCTTTAAATTAAGGGGTGATAGTTATAGGACGGATATCAGAGGTAGGTTCTTTACCCAAAGGGTGATTCGGGAGTGGAATGCCCTGCCTGCAGCAGTTGTAGATGCGCCAAGTTGGGTGGCGTTTAAGAGGTTAGTTGATAAGTATATGGAAGAGAAGGGAATGGTTTAGTTTGGAGGGGCATTGCTTTTTATATTGGTCGGCGCAACATCGAAGGCCGAAGAGCCTGTTCTGTGCTGTAGTGTTCTATGTTCTAACATGTTTGATTGGCAACCATAATAACAAGTTCCAAGCCCATGACGTCTACCCCCTAGCAGGGTAGAAATACGTATGGGAGAGTATCCTGGTGCTTCACGTCGTTAGTGTACGCTTGACCTGGACCATTTGATGGGCAACACGACAGCTCAGTGACTATCGCTGTGCTGTGTAGATACATGGATTTGGGGCCTGTGTCTGTGTGGGAGTTTGCGCATTCTCCCCGTGCTTGCGTGGGTTTTCTCCGGGTGCTCCGGTTTCCTCCCACATCCCTAAGATGTGCTCTTAGGCTGATTGGCAAAACAAATTCTCCCTAAATTGTCTCAAATTTGGTTTTTAATCCATGGATCTATAAACATAGACAGGGATCCACGGGTAGAGGTGGGAACATTAGGGTGGTGGTGTGGGCTCATTGGGCCGAAGGGCCTGTTTCCCGTGCTGTTTTGTTCTTTGTTCCCCACTAATACAACTGAGACACAGATGCTGCCCCTCACACAAGTTTTCTCCTTTTTACATATGTGGAACTCACTTCCTTGTAACTCACTTTACATACATGGAACTCACGTGTCATGGCACGCAATTTCCTACCGAGACAGTGCCCTCGACAGTGATGTGGAATGGGTGGGGACGAGTGAGAGTACATACGCTCAGTCTCAATTTTCGCTCTCATTCTCATCACCCCACAGAGATAAATGGTCACTCTTTCTCCTAACATCCCCTCCCACACACCCTCATTCATTCACACATCCCTTTAGTCATTGTTACACCCATGGTCTCACAAAAATTATAAATTCTGTCTTTAACCCTGAAATCGATTTTACCCGACTAAGCTGCCAAGTCTTTACCCACTCTGGCGCTACCACACCTGTTCCCTCCCACCAGGCTCCAGCCTCACTGCAGTTTCCCCAGCCAGAGAAACTTTTGCTTCTTTTTCACACCAACCTTCAGCACGCTGTTCACTGTGTCACCAATCATGGACTGTTTTCCCCATTCGCACTCTCTAGTCAGTCAATCAGCAGCAACGGGAGAGAGAAACAACCTCTGATTAGAGGAGCAGCATCAAGTACAATCTTGAATTGGAACTCAGCTGTTTGACAACAATTTGAAAACTGCCTCCGGGGCCACGTAGAGGATCTTCACAAATCACGCCCGGCCCCCCCGGGCTGAACTTTGGATGGTGACTCACTCTCACTTTCCACTCAGTCCCTGTCCTGTTCCCTCTTCCTGTGTAAGCAGCAAACAAGATAGGAATTATATTTGTACTTTTTTGTGATCCTACCTGTATCCAAACTCATTCTTTTGGGAGATGTTGAATGTTCTTCCCTGTTTGAAACTTCAGCCATGATATTGACAGACATTCCCTGATTCTGAGACTCTGTAATGAGGATTATATCAAATGTCAGGGTCAGATGTAAATACTAAAATCCGAAGCAGAGCGTTAAGGTCTTCACTCTGATGTGAGACATATTTCAGGATATTGCAATTGCTCATGTTACTGCGATATTAGCAGCAGCTGTTTCACAAAATATCAGTTACCCTCATCAGGTTCCTTGAAAAATCCACCCTTCACCCTTGCTATCCTCTGTCCCATTCCCAGTTTCCACTTCCCTCTCCAAAGTCTTGGAACATGTTGTTACCTCCCAAATCCGGGACCATTTTTTGCAGGAGCTCCATACAGTCAACTTTGCACCTGCTGCTGTTAAAATTACAAATACTATCCTATCCAACTCTGCCCCTCCCCTCCCCCCGCGCCACTCCCTCCGCCTC
>JAGIQG010000050.1:0-127132 GCA_024679065.1 Sphyrna mokarran | reverse complement strand
TTAAGAGGTTAGTTGATAAGTTTATGGACGAAAAGGGAATGGTTTAGTTTGGAGGGTCATTGCTTTTTCTTAATTGGTCGGCGCAACATCGAGGGCCGAAGGGCCTGTTCTGCGCTGTAATTGTCTATGAAACCCATGTGGAGAATGTGCAACCTACACAGACAGTCACCTGAGTCCGAAATTGAACCTCGGTCCTTGGATCTGTGTGGCAGCAGTGTTAACCATTATACCACTGTGCCACCCAATGTGAAGTCCAGCAGGTGGCCTTTCTGTTATCCATCCACCCACCCTGAACTGTCTTATACGTTTTTGTGGTAAGACGTCTGACCACACCAGGTTTAAGTCCAACTGAGTTATTTGATAGTGAGTTTACTATCAAATAAATTGGTTGGTGTTGTCAGACTCCTTACTGTGTTTACCCCAGGCCAACGCCGGCCTCGCCACATCATGTTTTTGTGGGCAGGGAGCTGGCCATTTATACGGCTCATCCCACCCTGCTGCTGGTGACTTACCCACACGGAGGAGAGATCAACGCGTGCAAGAATCTTCTTTTCTGGTTTTTTTTTTCTCTCAAGTGCCCATTTAATTTTCTTTAGAAATAATGAATCGCATCTACTTCTACCATGTCTCGTGGCAGTGAGCTGGAGATTCCAGCTCTATCATTCTGTGCTGTAATGTTCTATGTTCTATTTGCTGTGTAAAAATGTTCATCCTCGCATTCAGTCTGCAACTCTTGCCCGTACAAAACTTTAAATCTGTATCCTCCTCGTCCTTGTATGATCGGCTAAGGGGAGCAAGCCTTAGCGGCGTGGGTTCGTTGGGCCGAAGGGCCTGTTTCCCATGCTGTTTTTCTCTTTGTAAACAGCATCAATTTCATCCTCAATCCACCTTCACTCTCTAGACTAGTGCTACCTGTCTCTCGCAGTATTTTGTGCATGCTATTATTCGTCCAAATTTCTCATAACCCCTGATGACTTAGTAAAAAGCCCTCAAGGAATTCACTATCAACTACATTAGGCTCAATCTGTTGGCCTTCTACACGTGCCGCCATTAGCACCATTACACCCCACCCCGCAAAACAAGCAAGTCCCACTGTCCCTGAAATCTACAGCATTCCTTCCTGTGCTACTTTTCCAGCCCATGATACAGAACAAAACAGCACGGGGTGGGGGGGGAACAGGTCCTTCGGCCCAATGAGCCCGATGTTCCCACCTCTACCCGCGATCCCTGTCTATGTTTATAGATCTATGGATTGAAACCAAATTTGAGACAATTTAGGGAGAATTTGTTTTGCCAATCAGCCTAAGAGCACACATTTAGGATGTGGGAGGAAACCAGAGCGCCCGGAGAAAACCCACGCAGGCGCGGGGAGAATGCGCAAACTCCCACACAGACACAGGGCCCCAAATCCGTGTATCAGCACGGCACAGCGATAGCCACTGAGCTGTCGTGTTGCCCGTCAGATGGTCCGGGTCAAGCGTACACTAACGACGTGAAGCACTAGGATACTCTCGAAAAAAATCCAAGAGCAGCCCTCTCACGACCCATCGCGTGTACGCCCCTTGTTAGACAACAAGGTGGACCAAAGCACCTGTAGGATAAAAACAAGTACACCAATATCATCGTCTATTTACACACTTCCCAGGGACTCCCAAGGCTCATGATCCCTATTTTAAATCAGTTTTCTATACCCCTCTATTCCCATTCTGTTCATGTGCCCATCTAAGTATTTCTTAAATAATTCCAGACAGTAACAGAGTCTTACGTTTTAGCGGAAAACCGTACCCTAAAGTAGATTATCCCTCATTAAAGAGGGATTTTGTTTTGTTTTTTTTCTGGACTCTCTCGCGCGTAATCTTGGTCTTATTACCAGCTAAGGGGAACAGGAATCCTGGTCTGAACTGGTCATCTATGCTTGAAAACCCACCGTCAGTAAAACAGGGGAATGAGAATGGTGGTTTGAACTGGTCTTGTGTAAGTTGATCCACAAACATTGACAGGGATCATGGTGGGAACGTCGAGATGGCGGTGTGGGCCGAAGGGCCTGTTTCCCGCACTGTTTTGTTCTTTGCTCTTACAATGCAACAGCAGCAAAATGGGCAAATTAGAATACGATTCTTTTTCTGGGAAGTCACTGGTTCTGACGTCGATCACAACATTGTGTTTACAACCCACCCCCCCGCCCCGCAAACACTTCCGAAAACATGAAGGGAAAGTGGTTAGAGTTCCCTGAGTGACAATTTATCTGTACAAATTAATGTAACAGGTACAGTGGAGGATTATCGTAATGTAAGGTTCAATATTTAGCAGAAGTCAAATACTCAAAATCGAAGCATAGAACAGAAGCTGTGTTGCTCTTTGTTCTTGAAGCCGGAATAAGTATGAAATAAAGTATTAAAATGCTTTAACGGAAAGTCATATCCTAAAGTAGATTAAAAATGGGCAAAGAGTGGCAGGAGGAGAACAACACAGAAAAGGAACAAATTCTGCAAATTTTAAATGGACTGGCAGAATCTACAGAGAGAAATCCAGGAGGACTGTGCTACAAACACAGAGATAGTTGAAGAAATTTCTATAAGAATTAGAAGTAAGTTATAGTTTTGGGTAGGTGACAATCTTTCCGTGCTTGTAAGGAAGCTGTAATGAGTTTTCAGGCTGACCAAACCGTGTTTGTTGGTGTGGAGGTTAAATATCATTTCCATCTGAGACACCACTGCGTTTTACAGCTCCTGAGTGCAGATTACCAACAGTTTAGCAGCAAATAGTGGCTGAATTTGAAAGTGGCAAGCAGGTTCCTTTGTTCCTCAATCTGCAGAAATCGTACAGTTCGGCTGAAAGCCTGAGAGCGCGAGGATAGCAGGAAGAATGCCCTTACTCTAGGAGGGATGAGTCGATTAGGATTCTATTTCCTGAACTGTGGAAATAAACATAAACGTGTAAATTTCTTACTGGACTAGGCAGAGTAGTTGCAAGAACGAAGAACTAAATAACAAAGAAAATTACAGCACAGCAACTTTGGCCCTCCAAGAATACACTGATCATAGAACATTACAGCGCAGAACAGGCCCTTCGGCCTTCGATGTTGCGCCGACCAATTATGAAAAAAGCAATGACCCTCCAAACTAAACCATTCCCTTCTCTTCCATAAACTTATCAACTAACCTCTTAAACGCCACCAAACTTGGCGCATCTACAACTGCTGCAGGCAGGGCATTCCACTCCCAAACCACCCTTTGGGTAAAGAACCTACCTCTGATATCCGTCCTATAACTATCACCCCTTAATTTAAAGCTGTGTCCCATCGTGCTAGCTTTCTCCATCCTAGGAAAAAGGCTATCACTGTCCACCCTATCTAAACCTCTAATCATCTTATATGTTTCGATTAGGTCCCCTCTTAGCCGCCTCCTTTCTAACGAAAACAACCTCAAATCCCTCAGCCTCTCATGCAGCCCAACTGAACCCCCCCTATCCTTCTGGGACCACGTTCCTCTATCCCATGCTGCTGTTATATTTATCCAGACATCCCTGAAAGTGCACTATCATATCTGCTTCCACCACGTCCCGCATCTGTGAGTTCCTGGCACCCATCACCTTCTGTTCAAAAAAAAACTTGCCTCATGCATCTTCTTTGAACCCTCCAGCGTCAATCTATGCTCCTGGTAACTGACTCTTCCGCCCTGGGGAAAAAGCTTTTGACTATCCACGCCCCTCAATTTTGTAGACATTTATCAGGTCACCCCCTCATCCTATCATTCCAGTGACAACAAACTGAGTTTCTCCAACCTCTCCTCGTAGCTAATGCCCTCCATACCAGGGCAACATCCTGCTAAATCTTCTCCGTCCCCTCTCCAAAGCCTCCACATCCTTCTGGTAGTATGGTGACAAGAATTGAACGCTGGATTCCAAGTGCGGCCTAACTTAGGTTCTATAATGCTGCAACGTGACTTGCCAATTTTTAAACTCAATACCCTGGCCAACAAAGTCAACAAACAGTCTTACAAAAGCGTTACAAACAGCAAAGGTCCCAGCACTGATGCCTGAGGAACGCCACTTGTCACAGACCTCCATTCAGAAATGTACCATTCCTCTGCTCCTCTCTGTCTTCCATGACCGAGGCAGTTTTGTATCCACCTTGCCAGCTCACCTCTGGTCCCATGTGAACAAAGAACAAAACAGCACGGGAAAACAGTCCCTTCGGCCCAACGAGCCCGCGCCGCCACCTCGATGTTCCCACCTCTACTCATGATCCCTGTCCATGTTTATAGATCTATGGATTAAAAACCAAATTTGAGGCAATTTAGGGAGAATTTGTTTTCCCAATCAGCCTAAGAGCACATCTTCGGGATGGGGGAGGAAACCGGAGCACCCGGAGAAAACCCACGCAAGCACGGGGAGAATGCGCAAACTCCCACACAGACACAAATCCATGTATCTGCACAGCACAGCGATAGTCACTGAGCTGTCGTGTTGCCCATCAGATGGTCCAGGTCAAGCGTACACTAACGATGTGAAGCACTAGGATACTGTTGAAAAAAATGCAAGAGCAGCCCTCTCATGACCCATCGCGTGTATGCCTCTTGTTAGACAACAAGGTGGACCAAAGCACCTGTAGGATAAAAACAAATACATCAATATCATCATCTATTTACACACTTCCCAGGGACTCCCAAGGCTCATGATCCCTATTTTAAATCAGTTTTCTATACCCTCCATTCCCATTCTGTTCATGTGCCCATCTAAGTATTTCTTAAATAACTCCAGAGTACCTGCCTCCACCACTTCACTTGGCAGCGCATTCCATACCTCCACCACCCTCTGTGTGAAAAAACTCCCTCTAGCATCCAAATTATACCTTACCCCCCTCACCCTAAGCCCGTGACCCCTCGTGCTATTTGAGTCCATCCTAGGAAAAAAGCTTAACCCTGTTTACTCTATCAATCCCCTTCAAAATCTTGTACACCTCTATCAGATCTCCTCTAAGTCTACGTCTTTCTAAGGAAAACAGTCCAATTTGCCTAACCTCTCCTCGTAACTCAGACCTTCCATACCAGGCAGCATCCTGGTAAACCTCCTCTGCACTCTCTCCAGAGTCTCCACGTCCTTCCGGTAGTAAGGCCACCAGAACTGGACGCAGTATTCCAAATGAGGTCTAACCAGCGTTTTATACAACTGCAACATTAAAGGCCAGCTCTTGTACTCTACACCCCTTCCTATAAAGGCTAGCATACCATATGCTTTCTTCACAACCTTCTCCACTTGCTCTGCCACCTTCAGAAACTTGTTCACCTGCACCCCCAGGTCCCTCTGCGTTTCTATACTCTTAATAGGTCTACCCTTTATCATATACCTCTTTCTTACATGCTCTTACATCCAAGCTGGAGTAAATACTCTGTCGAAAAATCCTCTCCAATAATTTATCTAATACTGCAGTGAGGCTCACCAGCCTGTATTAACCTGGATTAATCTTGGTTCCCTTCTTAAACAAAGAAACACCATTGGATATTCCCCAATTCTCTGGGATTTCGGTGTGGCCAGTGAAGATACAAAGATTTCTCACAAGGCCACACCAATTTCATCCCTTGCCCCTCTCTCTGTATATTGGGGTCTAACCCACCAGGCCGTGGGGACTTGCCTACCATATATCTTTTTTCAAGAACTCCAATACCTCGTCCTTTTTGATCTCAACATGACTCAAACTATCCACACACCCTTGCCCAGACTCATCATCCACCAAATCCTTCCTTCGGTGAACACTGATTCAAAGTACGTATTTAATACCTCGCCCATATCATCCAGCTCCATGCACAGATTCCATTCCCAATTCTTGAGTGGCCCAACCCTCTCACTCCTTATGTATAAGAAAGCCTGTGTGCGTGAGAGAGAGAGAGCAAGAAGTTCAAAGGTGTGTACATGTGTGTGTATGTGTATGTGTGTGTGTGTGTATGTGTATGTGTGTGTATGTATGTGTATGTATGTGTATGTGTGTGTATATTTGTGTGTGTATATTTGTGTGTGTATATATGTGTGTGTCTATATGTGTGTGTGTGTGTTTATGTTCATGTGTATGTGTGTGTGTTTGTGTTTATATGTGTATGTATGTGTGTGTATGTGTGTGTGTTTATATGTGTGTATGTGTGTGTTTGTGTTTATATGTGTATGTATGTGTGTGTGTGTGTATGTGTGTGTATATGTGTGTGTGTTTATATGTGTGTATGTGTGTGTTTGTGTTCATATGTATGTGTGTGTTTGTGTTTATATGTGTATGTATGTGTGTGTTTGTGTGTGTGTATATGTGTGTTTGTTTGTGTGTGTTTATATGTGTGTATGTGTGTGTTTGTGTTTATATGTGTATGTATGTGTGTGTGTGTGTGTATGTATATGTGTGTGTATATGTGTGTGTGTATATGTGTGTGTGTATATGTGTGTGTGTTTGTGTGTGTGTGTTTATATGTGTGTATGTTTGTGTTCATATGTGTGTGTGTGTTTGTGTTTATATGTGTATGTATGTGTGTGTTTGTGTTTATATGTGTATGTTTGTGTGTGTGTTTGTGTTTATATGTGTATGTATGTGTGTGTTTGTGTGTATATGTGTGTGTGTTTGTGTTCATATGTGTATGTTTGTGTGTGTATGTGTGTGTGTTTGTGTTTATATGTGTATGTTTGTGTGTGTATGTGTATGTGTGTGTGTTTGTGTGTATATGTGTTTGTGTGTATATGTGTGTGTGTATGTGTGTGTGTTTGTGTTCATATGTGTACATGTGTGTGTGTGTGGATGTGAGAGAGAGAGAAAAAGAGAGCCAGAGAGATTATAACACCAAGTATACCTGGGTGACTCTAATCTGAACAGGTAGAGCATTATAATACTGAATAAATCTGGCTGATTATGGTCCAAACACATCATCCACAATGACTATATTCTCTCTCTCCTCCTTCCCCGAACTATTTGCTCTCTCTTTCTCATCCTTCCCTGAATTTGTTGCTCTCTCTCACTCTCTCTCTCCTTCCCTGAACCATTTACGTGCTCTCTCTGTCTCTCTTCTTTTCCTCAACCTTTTCCTCTCTATTTCTGCCTGCATGGGGATGTGCATCTCTCTAGCTTTGTCTCTCTCTCTCTCTCTCTCTCTCTCTCGCCTTTCCGAAACCATTTGCTCTCTCTCACCCTCCTCCTTAACTGACCCATTTGCTCCCTCTTTGGCACAGTGGTTTGCCCTGCTGCTTCAGTGGCTGGGGTTACTGTCGGCGTGGAGTTTGCACATTCTCACCGCGTCTGAATGGAGTTCCTCCAATGTTCCAGATCCCTGCCATATTCTGAAATACGCGCTGGTTGCATGCATTGACTGCAGCAGCTGCTAGACTATGGCAATTTCACAATGACTCCATTGCAGTGTTAATGTGAGCCTTACTTGTACAAATGAATTAACTTTATATAACGTTGAGGACTAAAATCATCCAGATACAGTCAGTGTTGATGGTGTGTTTTCTCAGCCTAGAATCACCCAGATATAAAACACAAGAAATAGCAGCAGGAATAGACCATCTACTCCTTTGAGCCTGTCCCGACATTCAATAAGATCGTGGCTGTTCTGAAGTGGATCAGTTCCACTTTCCTGCTTTCTCCCCTTGTCTACCAGAAAGCTACCTACCCGTGACTTCAATATATTCAGCGAGGCAGCCTCCACCACTTCAATGGGCCGAGAATTCCAGAGACTCATCATCCTTTGAGTGAAGAAGTTCCTTCTCAACTCTGTGGTAAACTGCCCCCCCCCTGCCCCCTGCTTATTTTGAGCTGTCCCCTCTAGTACTGCCATCCTTTCTAAGGGGGAAGAATCTCTCTGCCTCTACGGTGTAGAAATGCCGGCATTGGACTGGGGTAAACTCAGTAAGACGTTTACTATCAAATAAATCGGTTGGACTTAAAGCTGGTGTTGTCAGACTTCTCACTGTGTCTATCCATCCCCTTCATTGTCTTGTAAGTCTCTATAAGATCCCCCCTGCCCCCCCCCCCCCCCCCCCCCCCCCCCCCCCCCCCTCAGCCTTCTAAACCCCAACGAGTACAGACCCAGTCTATTCAATCTCTTTTCATAAGCTAACCCCTCGCATCTCCGCTATCAGCCTGGTGAACTTTCTCTGCACTCCCTCCAAGGTCAATATATCCTTCCGCAAATGCGGTGACCAAAACTGCACCCAGTACTCCAGTTGTGGCCTCACCAGTGCCCTGTACAGTTGGAGCAAGCTTTTATATTCCATCCCCCTCGCTATAAAGGCCAACGTCCCATTCGCCTTCTTGATCACCCTGCAGACTGGGGTTTTGTGATTCGTACACAAGGCCCCCCAGATCCCTCTGCACCGTAGCATGCTGCAGCTTTTCACCTTTGAAATAATAATTCCTCCCTGCTATTATTTCTACAAAAAGTAGATAATCTCACATTTGCTAACGTTATACTCCATCTGTTAGATCCTCGCCCACTCACTCAGTCTATGCAAATCTCTTTGCGGACTTTTTGTGAAAAGCAATTTGCTTTTCCACTCACCAGCAAATTTTGTTAGCCTACACTCAGCCCCCTCTTCCAGATTGTCTGTGTAAATAGTAAACAGCAGAGGCCCCAGCACCGATCCCACTAGCCACCAACCGCCAACCAGAAAAATATCCATTGATTCCAACTCTCTGCTATAATGCTGTCTGTATTCACACTAGAATCACCCAGATATACAGTACTATAACGCTATATGTATTCAGAATGGAATCACCCAGATTCCAGCTCAGCACTTTTTTAACCTTGAACCACCCCGACACACTCAGCGTTACAAGGCCATCTGCCAGCCCAAGCTCCCAGCCTATCTGTGTCCTGCTGCATCGCCTGACAATGCTCCTCACTGTCCGCAAGTCCAGCCGTCGTTGTATCGTCTGCAAACTTGCTGATCACTCCACTCACTCCCTCTTCCAAGTCATTTATATATATATTACAAATAGAAGAGGTCCCAGTACTGACCACTACGGCACACCACTAGTGACCGGCCTCCAGCTAGAGAAACAGCCTCCCACTATTACTCTCTGTCTCCTATTACCAAGTAAGAATTTAGCATCACCAATTTTAAATCCAACTGGTTTATTTGATAGTAAGATTGCGAGCTTTCAACACTCTGTGTCTTCGTCAGGCAAATGCAGTGTTCTTACTAAGTTCTTACTACCCCAGTCCAACGCCGGGATCTTTACATCATCCTATTACCAAGCCAGTTACTTACCCGTCGAGCTACCTGTCCTTCTGGGGGTGGAGACTCATGCACACAGCAGTAAAATGCAACTGTAAATTGTACCGGTTCACGGTCTCCCAAGTATCCTGCTTTCTTTTTTTTGGCGACCTTGTGGAATCTGTGGGACACGTTTACACTCACTGTCTTAGGCTGTACTCCCTTTTCCTTATATTGATGTTCTGTCCCACGCGCCCGATTTACAGACACCTGGTGCGGAGCGATGGGGGTAGGGAAGGCAGAGAACTTCCTCGTGAACCTGTTCCTGGGCCCTGGCTGGATTTGCCATAAGCAGATGCAAGCAGAGGACAAGATGGTCATCCTACCCGACTGTCTGTCTCTCTCCACTGCAGCTATATACACAGCAGGGTGTCCCTAGAGAGGGAGCATGCAAAATCCACGGGCGTTATTGATCCCTTAAAACATCAAATCAAAACGTGGATCAAGTTTTCTTTCCATTTTGCTTTATTTTGTTTGAGGCTACCCGCTTTCTAAAGGGTCACTGCTTTTAATTTGTCCCTCAGGTTATCTGATTTAGTTGGTTTGTCAATAGGATGCTGTCACTTGTGCTCTTGTTGGAAGGAAACTGGGAGCGCAAACAATTCACTCCAATGGTTTTTGTCCCTAGCTGTTACTCCAAAGAACAAAACAGCACAGGAAACAGGCCCTTCGGCCCAACGAGCCCGCGCTGCCACCCCGATGTTCCCACCTCTACCCGCGATCCCTGTCCATGTTTATAGATCTCTGGGTTAAAAACCAAATTTGAGACAATTTAGGGGAGAATTTGTTTCACCAGTTAACCTAAGAGCACATCTTTGGGATGTGGGAGGAAACCGGGAGCGCCCAGAGAAACCCCATGCGAGCACGGGGAGAATGCGCAAACTCCCCGCACAGACACAGGCCCCAAATCCATGTATCCGCACAGCCCGGCGATAGTCACTGAGCTGTCGTGTTGCCCGTCCAATGGTCCAGGTCAAGCGTACACTAACGACGTGAAGCACTAGGATACTCTCGAAAAAAAAATCCTCTCATGACCCATCGCGTGTACGCCCCTTGTTAGACAACAAGGTGGACCAAAGCACCTGTAGGATAAAAACAAGTACACCTCACAAACCTTATTGAGTTTTTTGAGGAGGTGCCCAAAGAGGTAGATAAGGGTAAGGCAGTTGATGTAGTGTATATGGATCTTAGCAAAGCGTTTGATAAGGTTCCCCATGGTAGGCTACTGCAGGAAGTGCAGATGCATGGGATTGAAGGTGATTTAGCAGTTTGGATTAGGAATTGGCGAGCTGATAGAAGACAGAGGGTGGTGGTTGATGGGAAATATTCAACCTGGAGTGCAGTTACAAGTGGTGTCCCTCAAGGATCTGTTTTAGGGCCACTGCTGTTTGTCATTTTTATAAATGACCTAGATGAGGGTGTAGAGGGTTGGATTAGTAAATTTGCTGACGATACCAAAGTCGGGGGAGTTGTAGACAGCGAGGATGGATGTTACAGTTTGCAGAGGGACATAGATAGGTTGCAGAGCTGGGCCGTGAGGTGGCAAATGGAATTCAATACGGATAATTGTGAGGTGATTCACTTTGGTAGGAATAACAGGCATATGAAATATAGGGCTAATGGAAGGACCCTTAATAGTGTTGTCGAGCAGAGGATCTTGGGGTACAAGTACATAGCTCTTTGAAAGTTGGCACCCAAGTTGATAAAGTTGTTAAGAAGGCGTACGGTGTGTTAGCTTTTATTGGTAGAGGGATTGAATTTAGGAGCTGTGAGGTTATGTTACAACTGTACAAAACTCTGGTGCGGCCGCACTTGGATATTGCGTACAGTTCTGGTCGCCGCATTATAAGAAAGATGTGGAAGCATTGGAAAGGGTGCAGAGGAGGTTTACCAGGATGTTGCCTGGTATGGTGGGAAGGCCTTATGAGGAAAGGCTGAGGGACCTGAGGTTATTTTCATTAGAGAGAAGAAGGTTACGGGGTGACCTAATTGAGGCGTATCAGATGATCAAGGGATTGGATAGGGTGGATAGTGAGAGCCTTTTTCCTCGGATGGTGATGACCAACACGAGGGGACATACCTTTAAATTAAGAGATGGTAGCTATAGGACAGATGTCAGAGGCAGGTTCTTCACACAGAGGGTGGTGAGGGCGTGGAATGCCCTGCCTGCAGCAGTTGTGGATTCGCCTACTTTGGGGGCATTCAAATGTTCGGTGGATAGGCACATGGATGATATTGGAATAGTTTAGGTTAGAGGGTCCACTGGCCGGCACAACATCGAGGGCCGAAGGGCCTGTACTGCGCTGTAATGTTCTATGTTCTAATATCATCATCTATTTACACACTTCCCAAGGCTCATGATCCCTATTTTAAATCTGTTTTCTATACCTCTCCATTCCCGTTCTGTTCATGTGCCCATCTAAGTATTTCTTAAATAACTCCAGAGTGCCTGCCCCCACCACTTTACCCAATTGATTTTAGGCTTTCGTCTTCAAGAACCAAGCCTCATCTCTCAAGCCCTCTCTAAAATACACAAATTGCCCCACCACTGGCTGCCTGTTATTTTAATCATCGCTGCTTCCCCACTTTACATCTCCATTTCTATTTCCCTGCGTCTGTAGTGATGTCTCTCTCTCTCTCCAGCTCTCCGTTTTTCCTGTTCTTCCTTACCCCGCCGTCCCCGCTCTCAGTGTCGATTCGCCCCGGCCTCTCTCTGCTTAACACGTTGCCCCTGTCTGTCTCCAGAATCTGCCTCACACGTACTGATCCCCTCGCCTGGCCCCCCACCCAGCCCGATTCTCTCCAGCGGTTGGCGTCCACGGCTCTTGCCTCTGATACCGAGATCAGTCCGATTGTCACCCTGACAACAGAGGGAATCGCTCAGCAAAAAAACATAACTGCAGAGGGAGATAACAAAATCACACACACACAGTTCAGTTAAGCGGAAGATTAACCCTGAACAGTCAACCAATTCCAATACTGCATGTTTAACATATCAAAACAAAAGACGGAGACTTAGAGGAGATCTAATAGAGGTGTACAAGATTATGAGGGGTTATAGATAGAGTAAACAGGGTTAAGCTTTTTCCTAGGATGGACTCGAATAGCACGAGGGGTCACGGGCTTAGGGTGAGGGGGGTAAGGTATAATTTGGATGCTGGAGGGAGTTTTTTCACACAGAGGGTGCTAGGGGTATGGAATGCGTAAAGTGGTGGAGGCAGGTAGTCTGGAGTTATTTAAGAAATACTTAGATGGGCACATGAACAGAATGGGAATGGAGGGGTATAGAAAACTGATTTAAAATAGGGATTGGCCTTGGAAGTCCCTGGGAAGTGTGTAAATAGACGATGATATTGATGTACTTGTTTTTATCCTACAGGTGCTTTGGTCCACCTTGTTGTCTAACAAGGGGCGTACACGCGATGGGTCATGAGAGGGCTGCTCTTGGATTTTTTTCGAGAGTATCCTAGTGCTTCACGTCGTTAGTGTACGCTTGACCTGGACCATTTGACGGGCAACACGACAGCTCAGTGACTATCGCTGTGCTGGGCAGATACATGGATTTGGGGCCCTGTGTCTGTGTGGGAGTTTTGCGCATTCTCCCCGTGCTGGCGTGGGTTTTCTCCGGGTGCTCCGGTTTCCTCCCACATCCCAAAGATGTGCTGTTAGGCTGATTGGCAAAACAAATTCTCCCTAAAAAGTCTCGAATTTGGTTTTTAACCCAGAGATCTGTAAACATGGACAGGGATTGCGGGTAGAGGTGGGAACATCGGGGGTGGCGGCGCGGGCTCGTTGGGCCGAAGGGCCTGTTTTCCCCCCCGAGCTGTTTTGTTCTTTGTTCTTTGACTGGAGAAAGACAGAGAAAGGTAGAATAGTTTAGGACTTTGTTGCCTGGAGTGTAGAAGGAGGAGGGGAGATTTGACAGAGGTGTCTAAGATTTCGATGGGTGTAGATAGAGCGAACGCAAGCAGGCTTTTCCCACTGAGGCCTAGGGGGGGAAAAAAAAGCAAAAAGCATGGGTTAAGGGGAGAAGTTTAAAGGGAAAATTGTTGGGGGGGGGGGGTTGGGGGGGCTCGCTTCTTCACACAGAGAGCGGTGGGAGTGCGGGATGAGTTGCCGGATGAAGTGGTAAACTCGGGCTCACTTTTAACACTTACGAAAAGATCGGCCCTGTTCGCGGATGAGAGGGGTGCGGAGGGAACGGTGTAAGTGGGACTTGGCAGAGGAATGGCTCGACACAGAACGAGAAGGGCTAAAACGCTGGTTTCTGAGCTGTAGAGTTCTCAATCATTAACGTAAATGATAAATAACGGCCAGCACCGGTCCACGAAGCACACCGCTGGTCACAGGCCTCCAGTTCCAAAAGCAACCCTCGGCAGCCGCTCCGTGTCAATTTTGATGCATTTAACTCCCTCGCTCTGCATCCCGTGAGATTTAACCTTGTGCAAAAACCTCGCGGGCGCGACCTTGTCGAAAGCCCCATTGATTCATTGCGCCATCCATCAGATGAACACAGCCAATAGGAACCCGCTCCGGCAGAGTGACCGACAGGCAGCGTGGGTTAGGCCGGGCAGATTGAGATGAAGCGGCGACTCGCCGTGATTTCCCTGCCGTTGGGGTCAATCCCAAGCAGCAAGAGGCGTCCCACCCCAAGAGCAGCATTCGTACCGTCCCACTTTCTCTCCCACTTGGTCAGCACCACAAACCACTTCTTCTTATTTCTTCCGTCGGCGGCACCCACGGGGTGCTCCGGGTGTTCCCGTCGCCAGCACCCATGGGGCGCTCTCGGTGCTCCCGTCGCCAGCACCCACGGGGTGCTCCGGGTGCTCCCGTCGCCAGCACCCACGGGGTGCTCCGGGTGCTCCCGTCGCCAGCACCCACGGGGCGCTCTCGGTGCTCCCGTCGCCAGCATCCATGGGGTGCTCCGGGTGCTCCCGTCGCCAGCACCCACGGGGCGCTCTCGGTGCTCCCGTCGCCAGCACCCACGGGGCGCTCTCGGGCTCCCGTCGCCAGCACCCACGGGGTGCTCCGGGTGCTCCCGTCGCCAGCACCCACGGGGCGCTCTCGGTGCTCCCGTCGCCAGCACCCACAGGGTGCTCCGGGTGCTCCCGTCGCCAGCACCCACGGGGTGCTCCGGGAGCTCCCGTCGCCAGCACCCACGGGGTGCTCCGGGTGCTCCCGTCGCCAGCACCCACGGGGTGCTCTCGGTGCTCCCGTCGCCAGCACCCACGGGGTGCTCCGGGTGCTCCCGTCGCCAGCACCCACGGGGTGCTCCGGGTGCTCCCGTCGCCAGCACCCACGGGGTGCTCTCGGTGCTCCCGTTCCAGCACCTTTCCTCTTAATGACGGGGGAAACGAGGCTCTTGGTAGCTCAGAACAAACATCCAGCAACAGCGACAACTCCCAGCTTCCCGCACGCTTATCGCTGTCACTCCGGGTGCTTTCTACTCGTCCTGCCTCTCTGGAGGAGTTCCACCCCTGGGAGCGCTGTCTCTCTGTCTCTCTGTCTCTCTGTCCCTTTCTCACTCTTTCACACTCTCCTCCCACCTCTGGGAGCGCTGTCTCTCTCTCTCTCCCCCTTTCTCACTCTGTCACACTCTCCTCCCACCCCTGGGAGCGCTGTCTCTCTCTCTCTCTCTCGTCCCTTTCTCAGTCTTTCACACTCTCCTCCCACCCCTGGGAGCGCTATCTCTCTGTCTCTCTGTCTCTCTCTCTCTCTGTCCCTTTCTCACTCTGTCACACTCTCCTCCCACCCCTGGGAGCGCTGTTCTCTGTCTCTCTCTCTCTCTCTCTCTGTCCCTTTCTCACTCTGCACACTCTCCTCCCACCCTGGAGCGCTGTCTCTCTCTCTGTCCCTTTCTCACTCTGTCACACTCTCTCCCACCCCTGGAGCGCTCTCTCTCTCTCTCTCTCTGTCCCTTTCTCACTCTTCACACTCTCCTCCACCCCTGGAGCGCGTCTCTCTCTCTCCCTTTCTCACTCTTTCACACTCTCCTCCCACCCCTGGGAGCGCTGTCTCTCTGTCTCTCTCTCTCTCTGTCCCTTTCTCACTCTGTCACACTCTCCTCCCACCCCTGGGAGCGCTGTCTCTCTCTCTCTCTCTCTCTGTCCCTTTCTCACTCTGTCACACTCTCCTCCCACCCCTGGGAGCGCTGTCTCTCTCTCTCCCTTTCTCACTCTGTCACACTCTCCTCCCACCCCTGGGAGCCTGTTCTCTCTCTCTCTCTCTCTCTGTCCTTTCTCACTCTGTCACACTCTCCTCCCACCCCTGGGAGCGCTTCTCTTCTCTCTCTGCCCTTTCTCACTCTTCACACTCTCCTCCCACCTCTGGGAGCGCTGTCTCTCTCTCTCTTCTCTCTGTCCCTTTCTCACTCTGTCACACTCTCCTCCCACCTCTGGGAGCGCTGTCTCTCTCTCTCTCTCTCTCTGTCCCTTTCTCACTCTTTCAAACTCTCCTCCCGCTGGGAGCGCTGTCTCTCTCTCTGTGTCCCTTTCTCACTCTGCTCTCCCTTTCTCACTCTGTCACACTCCTCCCATCCCTGGGAGCGCTGTCTCTCTCTCTCTGTCTCTCTCTCTGTCCCTTTCTCACTCTGTCACACTCCTCCACCCCTGGGAGCGCTGTCTCTCTCTGTCTCTCTGTCCCTTTCTCACTCTGTCACACTCTCCTCCCACCTCTGGGAGCGCTGTCTCTCTCTCTCTCTCTCTCTGTCCCTTTCTCACTCTGTCACACTCTCCTCCCACCCCTGGGAGCGCTGTCTCTCTGTCTCTCTCTCTGTGTCCCTTTCTCACTCTGCTCTCCCTTTCTCACTCTTTCACACTCTCCTCCCACCCCTGGGAGCGCTGTCTCTCTGTCTCTCTCTCTCTGTCCCTTTCTCACTCTGTCACACTCTCCTCCCACCCCTGGGAGCGCTGTCTCTCTGTCTCTCTCTCTCTCTGTCCCTTTCTCACTCTGTCACACTCCTCTCCCGCTGGGTCCGGGGAGGTTAAGCAGCAGCTGCAGCACAGTCTCTGCGCCAAAGCTTTCCCTAGTTCAGCTGCTCAGAGGCATTGGGAACCTCTTCAAATTCTCTATCCATCCACCTTACTCTCCCTCTGTCCACCCCACCTTCCTTCCCTCTCTCTCCATCCATCCCTCTCTTTATATAACAAGAACCATTCGTTGAGTACATCATCTTTCTGCTCATTCCCCCCAGTCTGTATTCCAGTCTTTATCAAATCCATTCTGCTCCCAGATACTTTATACCATTAGATATTACAATTCAAACATTATCATCTCTCCAGTTTAATACTTGTCCAATGTGATCACAGACAGACTAAGGAATTTTGGCGTGCCCACTGCAACTCTCAGCAACTTTTACAAATGCACCAGAGAAAGCATTCTTTCTGGTTGCCTCACAGTTTGGTACGGCTCAGGTTTGACATCTGAGGCTGTGTTCTGACAGCTTCTTCCCAGCTGCTGTCAGAGTTTTGAATTGACCTATCTTGCAATAGTACACCATGCTGCATTGCTACGTCCCAGCTATGACTGTAATACTACATTTTGCACACTCTCCTATATGAACATCGTACTCTGCTTGTCTATTGCCCAAGAAACAATATTTTATATTGATACATTTAATAACAAATCAAAAGATAAATCAGCAATTAAAGTCCCAGATGAGAAAGTAACTGGAAGCCGCATCTGAATCTCTTGTTAGATCAACATTCACAGAGCAATCTGGGACATTGACATGTAAGAAATGACTTTAGCAGCTGAGTTTTATTGTTAACATCAAGCTGTTTGCCGTATTTAGAAATTAAAATAATTTGTGCCACCAAAACCAGAGATGTACTGCTGAAGCTTTATATATGGAGTATTGTGAGCAAATTTGGGCCTGTATCAAAGAATGTGCCGGTCCTGGAGAAAGTCCCGAAGAGGTTCACAAGAATGATCCCGGGAAAGAAAAGCTGGACGTTGGAGGAGTGTTACTCGGAGTTTAGAAAGATGAAGGGGTCCTCGTTGAAACTTACAGAGTACTGAACAGCCTGGGTAGTGTTTCCGTTCGTAGGAGATGTTTCCGTTCGTAGGAGAGACCATGATCCGAGAGCACAGCCTCAGAGTAAAAGGACAACCGTTCTGCACCGCGATGAGGAGGACTTTCTTCAGCCAGAGGGTGGTGAATCTGTGGAATTCATTGCCGTAGAAGGCTGTGCACGGCCAGTTTATTGAGTGTATTTTAAACAGAGATAGATAGGTTCTGAATTGGTAAGGGGATCAAATATTATGGGGAAAATATGGAACGATGGAGTTGGAAACTTATCAGCCGTGATTAAATAGTGGCGTAAACTCAATGAACAAAACTTTTTTATTTCAAAAACGTACTTTATTTATAAAAATCTCAATTAAGCCATTGCAAATCTACATGTCTATGAATTACAAACAGTGCAGAATTAATTTTTTTTAACAGTTCTATACAAATTACAGTCATAACATTTCAAAACTTAAGACTAAATCCATGCCTCAGGTTTTATTGTGTGCCATTATTCCTCAGATTACCACACAGTTACGCAGGTCGAGGGTACGCTGCAGTTCCCGGGCCCTCGGTCTGCCTCCCGTTAAAAGGCCTTACAGGGTGGCCTTTCCCCACTGTGCCTTTGCAGCGGCTGCCCCAAGCTTCAGCACGTAGTCCTGGAGCTTGGAATCTTTCAATTGGAAGATCACTGGATTCTGCTCCTGTATCTTTAGTCTTTTTAGTTTCAGGCTCACTTTTAGGTACAGTATTTACACTAGTCCCACCACTCTCTTAGTTTGTTTCAGTATTCCAATAGTTCTCAGTTAGAATTTGACAAATTAACAGTTCAAAGTAGCAAAGACAAGACAACACAAAGTTAGTTTAAATTGCAAATAGATGATGTGAATAGTTTGTTCTGAAGAAACGATACTAATTTGAAAGTGATTAATTCATAATCTTTGAAGAATTTCCCTGATTCAATGTGATGCTTTTTAAAGGTATGGAATATCTCTCCATTTTTCAACGCTGACATCAGCAACTGCAGTTGGATGAAACACAACAACCTGACAAACTCCAGGTAATATCTGTCATGGTTAAATAAACAGTTTGATAAATAATGGGAATATCTGACATCACTCATCTGTTCCTGAGATCTTTGGGATAATCCGAAATAAATCCAACATTCAGAAATTAAACAAAGCTGAGGTGAGCGTGCAGGGACAGAGTGAAATTGTGAATTCCAGCTTTCTGTGCTGTTGCTCTACATCTGCTCAGTGAGATAAAAGGAACAAGAGGAAACTCTATTTCCGAGGCTCCGATCCTGGGCAATCCTGCTCAACGTTCCTTTGTTGCTTTTATTCTAGGGATGTCAGGGGAAACGTCATCACAGTTCACTAATGTAATTTGGTTAAGGATTACTGAGAAATCATTAACCGCTGTAGTTCATGGGTTTGTGATGTGTGTTTCTGTGGGTGTACGGCTGCATGTTGTGTGTATTTAAAAGAGATTCTGTGTTTCTCTCTCCGTAAATCTCTGTGTGTCAATACGTGGGTAAAAGTGTGCAAATGTCTGGATATGTGTGTTTGTGAGTGTGTTTCTGTGTGTCAGTGAGTATGTGTGTGGGTTTGTGAGTGTGTGGGTGTCAGTTTGGGTCTGTGTATCTGGAAATAGGTGCACATGTGTTATCTTGGAAACAGGAATTACAGAGAGCAGCACACAGTTTACCCACTCCCATTCTAAATGGGATTAGTGTCTAATAACTGCACCAAATGTACACATTACAGTCTGACATCATCCCTAACTACAATCTGCAGACAATATCTCCCATAAAGAATGAGGGATCATGTACAGTGTCTGGTGATAAAAGGGTTAATTCACCAGCCAGGGTTCCTGCTGCAAACTCCAATCCCTGTCAATATTGATCAATACTCACACTGCAGTAACCGGTTCCCAGACGCAGACATGGGACTTACTGAACTTGTCTGAGGCTCACAAAGAGCAGTGCCTGCAGTAGGTGTGAGCCGCCAGCAGACGGTGGCATTGTGTGACTTTAATCCCCAGATAGTGAGAGAGGTTTGGAGGAGAGGCTGGTGGAGCCTTTAATTCATTCACAGAGAGACAGAGAGGAAACTCTGACAAGATTGACCAATCTATCCTCTGCTGGGTACTCTCAGAATCACACACACACTTCCCTCTCTCTGGAGAATGATCTCTGCTGCTCCGTTTCGAAAGGAGGGTGAAGACTCTGTTGCTGAGAACACTGATAACACATTGCTGGTTTGCAGCAATCTTTCCTTCAATGTGGAGATTAAAACTACAACAGTTTTCCAGCTGGGGAACCAGGGAAATCACTGCCAGGCTGGAGGGGCTGATGGAATAGGGAGAGAGAGGGGCGGGAATGAAGGGTTTGGAAGGAGCTGTCGAAGATCTTCACAATTCAGGATTTCACTGTAACCGGTGGAGCAGGCAATGTTCACAGATTAAAAATGTTCCCATGGACAGTGTGTCAGTCCCAATTTCAATTCTTGCAGCTGCTCCAGCTGTCTCTTTCCATTTGGGGTGAACTGATTTCCCCACAGCCTGAAACAGATAAAAGATGAAACAGGAAATAAACAGATTGAACGACAGGGTAAATAACGGGAGACTGGAGTTAATGGGACAAATCTTCTGGTCTCTGGTGATCCAGAGACTCAGACACACAGCTGAAGATGAGCATCGGGATGCTGTGGATGTCCTGACACACTGATCTACCGGGGAACTGTCCCAGAGGTAGTAACTCCTATTGGGGAATTCCCCCTGCTGCGGTTAGAGTCAGAGACTTGGGACAGATCCACAAAATTTCCCTGGATAGTTACTCAGGGAATGTTAGACAGCTCACCACCTGGGCTAATACCTGAATAGCACAAACTGAGTTCCCCACTCACTTCCCACTGATCCCCCCCCCCACTACACCTACTTATTACCATTGCTGTTAACCGCAGGCCTACTTATATTTTAAACCCATTTATATTTTAATTATTACACTAAAAATTAACACAAACACTCACCAGATCTCCTCCAGACTCCTACAGGTCAGTATGAGGTGGCGGAGAGCAGGGACAGATTGATCTGTGAAGGAGTTTAATTCCAGGTTCAGCATCTTCAGGGTCTGGTTTGTACAGAGAGCGGAGCTGAGATCCTCAGCACAAGAATCTGTGAGAGCATTCTTACGCAGACTGGAGACCAGAGAGAGAAACGACAGGAATCAGGCTCAATCCCCAGTGTTTTAAATAATACTATTCGTAACAATAATAATGTATTGTAGAAGATATTAAAACCCACAATTGAAATACTATTAATGCTGAAAATCAAATATAAATATAATAAACTGGAAATGCTCAGCAGGTTCAGGAAATATTTGTGAAGAGAGAAACAGGGGTAAAGTTTGAGTTTCCATTGGAACTGGCAGTGAATCGACAGGTTTGAAGGGACAGCGGTGGGTGGCTGGGAATGAAACAAAGAAAGAATAAACTGGAATTACAGGAGGGATTAAATGGTAAAAGTGACGATGGGACAGGACCATATTCACAGGATCCCCATGTCCTTACTCGGGAGGGACACGGAATGGTCAGTGGTTTGGGAATGCGGTGAGCGGTGAAGATAACGGCTGTGATTTTAGCAGAAGCTCTGAATTCCCAACATGGGGATTGGAAATGGGTGGTGTGTCAGAGTGGGCAGGGCAGGCAGAGTTATGAACATAGGGCTTAGGGATCAGAGGGAGAAACAACTGGATATGGAAAAACACTTTCCTGAATTCATAACTGACACCAATAGTAACGGGCAGTGTTTTTTATAGGAATATCAGTGGTGAAATTATACTGTTGAATATTCAGTTATTATAAACACAATCTCACACAGTCTGCTACTTACTGTAGTGTCTGTATTTTACAGTCCGGATTCCTCAGAGCCACACACAGCCGTTTCACTCCTGAATCTCCTAGTTTATTGGTACCCAGATCCAGATCTATCAGTGAGCGGTTTGTACTGAGAACAGAGGCCAGCTCCTCGGCACAAGAATCGGTGAGATCGTTATCATCCAGACTGGAGATCAGAGAGAGAAAAATAACAGTGATCAGGTAAATGCACAGTGTTTTTAATAAGATCATTAACAATAATAATGTACAGCGCGGGACAGTCAAGAAACACAACTTTAGAACCAAGTACATCTTTGCTTCAGTCATAAGACCAAAACTGTACACAATAAACATAGAACAATACAGCACAAACAGGCTCTTTGGCCCACGAGTTGCGCCGATCACATCTACCAATCCACAGACCTATCTATAACCCCCTATCCTATTCTTTTCCATATACTCATCCAGAAGTCTTTTAAAAGACCCCAGTGAGTTTGCCTCAACAACCTCCGACAGCAGTCGGTTCCATTCACTCACCACCCTCTGAGTGAAAAACCTACCCATGACATCTCCTTTGTATTTGCTTCCCTGCACCTTAAATCTGTGTCCTCTCGTAGTGACCATTTCAGCTCAGGGAAATAGTCTCTGAGAGTCCATCCTATCTATTCCTCTCAACATTTTATAAACCTCTATCAGGTCGCCTCTCAACCTACGTCTCTCCAGTGAGAAGAGTCCCAGCTCCCTCAACGTATCTTCATAAGGCCTGCCTCCCAATCCAGGCAGCATCCCTGTAAATCTCCTCTGCATCCTCTCAATAGCCTCTACATCCTTCCTATAGTGAGGCGACCAGAACTGCGCACAATACTCGAAGTGGGGTCTGACGAGAGTCTTACAGAGCTGCATCATTACCTCCTGACTCCTAAACTCTATTCCTCGATTAATGAAGGCCAGTACACCGTACACCTTCTTGACCACTTCCTCCACCTGTGAGGCTGATTTAAGAGTCCTATGGATCCGGACCCCGAGATCCTTCTGCTCTACAACACAGCTAAGGCTCCTACCCCTTATATTGTACTCCTTCATCCCATTATTCCTGCCAAAATGGACCACTACACATTTATCGGCATTGAAGTCCATCTGCCACTTCTCCGCCCAGTCTTGCATCCTGTCTATGTCCCGCTGCAACTTTTGGCATCCCTCCAGACCATCCACAACACCACCGATCTTTGTATCGTCGGCAAACTTGCTAACCCATCCCTCCACTTCCTCATCCAGGTCATTTATGAAAATGACAAACAGCAGGGGTCCCAGAACAGATCCCTGGGACACTTCACTGGTTACCGACCTCCATGCAGAACAAGACCCATCCACAACCACTTTCTGCCTTCTGCCGGCAAGCCAGTTCTGGATCCACGAGGCCAAAGCCCCTTGGATCCCATGCCCTCTCACCTTCTCCAGAAGCCTTGCATGTGGGACCTTATCAAACGCCTTACTAAAGTCCATGTACACTACGTCCACCGCCCTTCCTTCGTCAATGTGTTCAGTCACATTTTCGAAGAACTCAACTAGGCCGGGTTTGTCTCCAGGTTTGTCTCTGCAAGGCTGCATATAACTATAGGAAGACATCTTTTCCTCAACTCAAATCTTCTTAGAATAACGACTAACATACCATGTGTTATCTTAGCTGCTCACATTTTAGCTTTCAGTGCCTCATGAACAAGGACATCAAAATGTTAAGGAATTTTCTTAATGTCTGTTTTTTCCTACAAAATTAGATAACCTCACATTTTCCAGCTGGCACTCCGAGACTCTCCACATCCCCTTGAAATATTTTTGCATCCTCCTCACAATTCAGTTTTCTATTATTTGGAAATATTATATTCGATCCCCACATCCATATCATTGATATAGATTCTGAATAGCTGAGACCCAAACGCTGATCCCTGCCGTACTCCACTAGTTCGAGGCTGTCAACCCAAAAATAACCCATTTATTCCAATTCCTTGTTTCTGTCCGCTAACTAATTCTCAATCCATACTGGGATATTGCACCCAATCCCATGCGCTCCAATTTCCTTTAATAATCTCGTGTGTGTCAATCATCCAACTATAGAATCCATAGTGTAGGCGGTCGTCATTCCGCCCATCGAAACATTCGCACGGAGAATCTTATCGAGGTCCACTCCCTATAATCTCACTAATTTACAAGGGCTAATCCACCTCACCTACACATCTTAGGACACTAGGGAAATTTTACCAATCCATCTCCCATGCATCTCTTTAGAGAGTGTGGGAGGGAACCAGAGCATCCAGAGGAAACACAGACGATAAGGGGAGAATGCAGAAACTCCACACAGTCACCCAAGGCTGGAATTGATCCTGGACCCCTGGTGACAGTGCACCCTCTGAGGTTCTCTCCTCCTCCTCCTCCTCAGATGTTCACAGCTCTCCCCGGACACAGCATCTATTGATTTGTGAAAGGGGGGGAGTGAATAGATGACAGTAAATGGAGGACAGGACGTGGTGGTGGAGTCTCGCTGTTAGTAACAGACAGTACAGTAACGAGAGGTGAACTTAGTTCCAATGATCAAGTTTGGATAGAGATAAATAATTAGCAAAGTTAAAAGGTCACTCGTGGGAATTATATAATCGCTCCTAACAATATTCAGAATCTCTGACACAATATACAGGAAAAATAATGGGGTCTTGTAAAAACATACTACAATAATCACGGGTGTTCTTCAAAGAAGAACAAAGAACCACGCAACACAGTAACAGGCCCTTCGGCCCACCAAGCCTGCAGTGATTCCTAATCTTTATTCAGACCCAGTACTTACTGCCCATCTATTCCTTTGTTCATCTGTCATTCGTGTACCTATGGAGATGCATGTTGAACATTGATAATGTGCCTGCTTCCATTGGCAGTGCATTCAAGGCACTCACCACCCTCTGTGTGAAAACTTTCCCCACAAATCCCCCCCTAAACTTTACCCCTTTCACCTTCATCCCGTTCCCTCATGTAGTTGACCACTCCAAGGTGGAGAAAAGCCTCTGATTATCCACTATATTGCTGTCTGTCACAATTGTGAATACTTTCATCAGGTCACCCCTCAGCCTCCCTTTTTGTAGTAAAACAGTCCGTGTTTTATACAACCGCTGTTCATAACTTAATCCTCTTTGACCAGGCTACGTTCCGGTAAACCTTCTTTGCCTCCTCTCCAAAGCATCCACATCTTTCTGGTAGTGTGGCAAACAGAACTGCAAGCAATATTCAAATGTAGCCAACTAAAGTTTCATACAGATATAACATAACTTGCTAACTTTTATACTCGATGGCGACAAGCGTGCTGTGTGCCTTCTTGACCATCTCATGCACCTGTGTTGCTATTTTAGTGATCTGTAAACTTGTTCACGCAGATCCCTCTGTGGGTCAGTGTTCCTACGGATTCTTCATTTACTGTATAAATCGCTCAGATTGTCAAAAGCTGAATAGAAGATTAGTTCACAGAACGTATTCAAGCAGTTTCTTGGAGAAGCACATTCCAGTGCCAAACACAAGACAGGCTGATTTAGACATGGTGATGTGCAAATGTGTGGCGTTTCCAACAAAAATAGATTCCTTTCTCTCGAGAAACAGCAGCAAAAGTATTCCAGCTGTTACTAATTCAAGGAGTGTATTAGACTAAATGAAGATGTGGCACCGGGGTTGGCACTGAGTATACAAGTTGGCAAATTATGTTACGGTTGTATAGGTCGTCACATTTGAAATACTGCTAGCAGTTCTATTCACCACACTACCAGAAGGACGTGGATGCTTTGGAGAGGGTGCAAAGAAGGTCAAGGAGAATTAAGATATGAGGAGATAGAACATAGAACATAGAACAATACAGCACAGAACAGGCCCTTCGGCCTTCGATGCTGTGCCGACCAAAATAAAAAGCAATGCCCCTCCTAACTAAACCATTCCCTTCTCATCCATATACTTATCAACTAACCTCTTAAACGCCACCTAACTAAACCTAACTAAACCATTCCCTTCTCATCCATATACTTATCAACTAACCTCTTAAACGCCACCAAACTTGGCGCATCTACAACAGCTGCAGGCAGGGCATTCCACTCCCTAATCACTCTTTGAGTAAAGAACCTACCTCTGATATCCGTCCTATAACTCATACCCCTTAATTTAAAGCTGTGTCCCCTCGTGCTAGCTTTCTCCATCCTAGGAAAAAGGCTATCACTGTCCACCCTATCCAAACCTCTAATCATCTTATATGCTTCAATAAGATCCCCCTTAGCCGCCTCCTTTCTAACGAAAACAACCTCAAATCCTTCAACCTCTCTTCATAGGACCTGCCCTCCATACCAGGCAACATCCTAGTAAACCTCCTCTGTACCCTCTCCAATGCCTCCACATCTTTCTTATAATGTGGGGACCAGAACTGCACACAATACTCCAAGTGCGGCCGCACTAGAGTTTTGTACAGTTGCAACATGATGCTGCGGCTCCTAAATTCAATCCCCCTACCAATAAAAGCTAAGACTCCATATGCCTTCTTAACAACTTTATCCACTTGACTGCCTACTTTCAGGGATCTATTGACACATACACCAAGATCCTTCTGTTCCTCAACACTATTAAGAGCCCTACCATTAGCCCTATACTCTACACATTTATTGTTCCTGCCAAAGTGCATTACCTCACACTTTTCCACATTAAACTCCATTTGCCACCTCTCGGCCCAGCTCTGCAACTTGTCCAAGTCACTCTGTAAACTAAAACACCCCTCTTCACTATCTACCACACCACCAACTTTAGTATCATCTGCAAATTTACTGATCCATCCCTCAATACCCTCATCCAGATCATTTATAAAAATTACAAACAGTTATAAAAATTACAAACAGATGTTGGATAAACAAGGATTATTTTCAGCACAGATAGGGAGGCCACCAGACCACCTGAGAGATATATACACAATTATGAGAGGTATTATCATGGTTAGTAGTCAGATACCTTTTTCCCCCAGGGTGAAAAATTTAACTACAGGAGGGAACAGGATGAAGGTGAGAGTAGCAAAGTTTGGAGGGAGATGCGTGGGTAAAGTTGCCACACAGAGGATGGTGGGTGTCTGAAATACACTGCCAACGGAGGTGGTGGAAGCAGGCATGTTACTGATGTTCAAGGTGTATTTTGATATTCACATGAATGAAAAACAAACAGAAACCATGTATGGCAGTAAGTACTGGCTCTGAAGAAAGATTAGGAGTCACTGCAAGATTGGTGGACTGAGGGGTCTGTTACTGTGTTGTATGTTTCTTTGTCCTTATTTGTAAATGAAGATTAAAATCACTCGTGATTATTGCAATATGGTTTTACAAATCCCATTGTTTTTCCTGTGGCTGGGTCAGAGATTGTGACTATTGTTAGGCGCCTATAAACGATTCTCAAACGTGATCTTTTAACTTTTTTACATCTCTACCCAAACTGATTCTGAAACTTGATCATTGGAACTAAGTTCACCTCTCACACTGTACTGACATCTGTTACTAACAGCGAGACTCCACCACACGTCCTGTCGTCCATTCACTGTCATCTATCCACTCTCCCCCTTCCACACAAATCAATAGATGCTGTGTCCGGGGAGAGCTGTGCACATCTGAGGAGGAGGAGAGAACATCACAGAGTGCACCATAACATTATTCCTCCACACCCTCAACATTACGGGACTGACATCCCATTGCTCAGGGATCAGACAGAGAAGCAACAGGAGTCAGAGAAAAAGCAATATTCCTTATTCATTACTGACTCCAATAGTAATGGGCAGTGTTTTTTTATACAAATACCAGCGGTGAAATTATGTTGTAGACACAATCTCTCTCAGTCTGATACTTACTCCAGTTTCTGTATTTTACATTCTGGATTCCTCAGAGCCACACACAGCCGATTCACTCCTGAATCTCCTAGTTTATTCTCACCCAGATCGAGATCTATCAGTGAGCAGTTTGTACTGAGAGCAGAGGCCAGCTCCTCGGCACAAGAATCAGTGAGATGGTTATAATTCAGACTAGAGGTCAGAGAGAGAAAAATAACATGAATCACAGTAAATCCACGGTGTTTTTAAGAATAAGCTTATAAACAATAATGCGTGGGACATTCAAGATATTGAAGGCAAAAATTCTACTTATGATATAAATCTGAAATATGAATAAAGTCTTAGCAGGTCAGTCAACATCTGCGAAGATAGAAACAAATTTAGTTTCAGTTCAATTAGCTAAAATTACAACTTGGAAGTAGCAGGAATTGAATTGTTTTAAGTGACAGGGAGTTGGGAATGGATGGGAACAAAGAAAGGACAAAATGGAAATGCCAGAATGATCAAATGTTAAAAAGGATGATGGTGAAAGACAAAAGTACAGGATTCCAGGGAGATCCAGTGTTGTGGCTGTTCTGGAACAGCTTGGCTCGGGGAATGGCTGGTTATGGAGCACAATTCTTCAGTCCCATTGCTGGGGTAGTGCCAGGCTGACAGATTTTGCAGTACGCGGTGCCTTCAGCCATTTCTTTACCTCACATGCAGTGAACCCGATTGTCATCTGTAATGCTGGGGACCTCAGGAGGAGGCCGAGATTAATCTTCCTACTCGTCACTTCTGGCTGAAGATGGCGCTGATGCTCTGGGTTCCCTCATCAGTAATGACAGAATTCTTGTGGCTTGTTTGTAGAATCATACAATTCCCATTTGGCCCATTGAGTCACTTTGAAAGAATATCTTATCCAGCCCCTATCTCTGTAACTCCACATATATGGCCCATTAATTCCCCTAACCTTCACACCCTCAGACACTTGGGGACAAATTAGCATTGCCAATCAACCAAACCTGCACATCTTTGGACTGTGGGAGAAAATTGGAATACCTAGAGAAAACCCATACAGACATTGGCAAAACACGCAAACTCCGCATACAAAGTCACCCAAAACTGGAATTGAACCCTCGTCCCTGGCACTGTGAGGCAGCAGTGAGACCAACATTTGTGGCATGTCTAACTCTATTTATATCTGGATATGGCAAGACTGCAGACCTCCGATCTGATCCATTGGTTTTGGTATGATTGAGCTCAGTCCATTCTTCAGTCTGGGGGCCACGTGCTGGAGCTTCACCAGGTTCACATCTCATTTTTAGATAAACTCCAGTTTCATTTGGTAATATATGTAAAGAAAATTAGTCGTAGTAACACAGTACTGGTTGCTGTCAGCTTCCTATAAATAAAAAGGTACAGTTCGCCTCTCCTGCCTGTTTCCTGTCACTCAGATAACCAGGCTTATATCCAGGCTCCCAAACTTTGCTCCCAAGCTTATTACGTGCGTACTAAAAGTGGATAGTGTTTTTAACAACACGAACACATGGCAATGGTATATTTAGTATCATCATTTGTTAAAATGAATGTCCATTATTAATAGGGACATCATTCAGACTATTCTGCACTGATTATTGCCATTGCCAGCTGAGCTGTGCCTTGAACTGCTGAGCTGTAAGCTCTGGAATTCTCTCCATAACCCTCCCCACCTCCATCTCTGCATTCTCTTTTAAATGCTTCTTATGCTCCGTTTAATATAAATTTGAGTGTGGATCCCTCGGGATAAAACTCATCAGAATTCCACGTAGTTTGTAATCTGCCCTTACCGACATACAGCAGTTTGCTACTTTTAATCAAACTGAGAAGCCGACAGACATAAACATCTATAATCTGAATGTCAAATTAAACTAAATTGAACATGTGACCAGCCATATCCAGTAATTCTTTAAACATTTAATTGTTTTGTCCATTTTTTTTATTCTCATGAATGGTTTTGAGAATAATTACAAATGATTAGTTAAATCTTTCACTGCTGAATCTCGGAGTTTATTGTAACTCAGGTTCAGATACATCACTGACTGCTTTGTACTGAGAGCAGAGGTGAGAATATCTGAGACTGTTACTCTCCAAACTGGAGATCAGAGAGAGAAAGACTTCAGGAATCAAGAGTGAATCTGTGGTGTTCAACACAAATGCTGACAGGAATGATGTGGATTGGTTATCAATGACACTATTACTGACACTGATAATAATTTACAATGCTAGACATCCACTGATTACAAAAACAATCTCACTCAGTCTGACACTTACTGCAGTTTCTGTATTTTACACTCTGGATTCCTCAGAGCTGTGGACAATAGTTTCCCTCTTGAGTTGTTCAGTTTATTGACACCCAGCCTAAATAGAGAAAGTGAGAAACACATTAAATTCAGATGAATATTCAGCAGAAAGAATAGCTGAATCTATTTTTGTGTCAGAAACTTAGCACCAGTGGTGAACTGATTCAAGTTACAATACTATACCTCACCCAAGTTGATCTTTCTCTACACCCTAGCTGTGATCCTGGACTCATTCCTTTCCTTCCCTATATACGGTATGCTTTGGCACTAATAAAATGTAATATTAAATCAAGTAACGTCAAACCCTTTCTGCTGAATGGAAAAGGCAATAGTCAGCATTGAAAAATGCTGAACAATTCACTATCACTGGCTTGCCTACTGGGGAAAACCAATTTTTACACATCTCAAAATTTCTATTTTGTTTAACTTCCATGCTGGCTAGACCAGCATTTATTTCCCACCGCTAATGGCCCCTAAAGGAAGTGATGCCTACATCCTGTAAACAAGTAGTTTTAAAACATGACCCACATTCTGGTCTTATTTTCTTTTCCCAATGATATATTGTGTTGACGGCTTGGACACGCTGATATATGCTTAGCTACTATATTTGTTATGTGTTTGTATTATATTTGCATGACACACAGTGTATCTATATAGCCAAAGGGAGAAGGGCATTTGACATGGTTCAGAAGTCTGCATTTGTCCTGATTTATAATCATAACTGTTTGTTTCATTTCCTTCAACACAATCCATCGTAGGGATAAATTAAATGAACCTAAGGCCTGTGAGCTTTGTATTTGAGGCATTGATCTGGAATACAAATTTGTACGTTCTCTCTTCTATATGGCTGTGCCTGCAGTGCAGGGGGAGTCTATGTGTTCATCTGTTTCAATGGAATTTACCCTCACCTAGGTTCGAACTCAGTGCCTCCTGATTAATATCATCATACAGTATTGTGATTTACATGGTGAATAATACCATCCTTTAGGAGTTGTATGCAATCAGAGTTTCAAATTTGCTTGGCATTCACCGTAAGAGGTCAGTAGATAGGTTTATGGATGAGAAGGGAACGGTTTAGGTTAGAGGGTCTTTGCTTTTTCTTAATTGGTCAGCACAACATCAAGGGCCAAAAGGCATGTTCTGTGCTGTAACGTTCTATGTTCCTGATCACCGGAATTACCCTCCTGAATCTCACTGACCCTGCTAAGTTTCCAGAAATTTAAATCATTTCTGTTGTTACATAAATCCAGGATTTTATGAAAAATTGTACAATTTACTGACAATTAAACAATAAAACTGAGAGAGTGAATCCCTTGGGATTCCCTGTGCTTCTTAACTACTGACATTATATCACCTGTGTAATATCTCAGGGTGAGTTAAAGTGTGAAACTGTGCTGTTGCTTTAAGATCCATCCCCTAGATTTTATACAACAAGGAAAGATTATTCTCCCATTAGAAAGTTGAAATACTTCTGTTTGATTAGTTTATAGGGGAGGGATGTCTCCCGCTACATTCCACAGTAAACAGGCATGGCTAGTGTTCTATCTCCGGGAGTTTCCTCTTCCCAGTAGATCCTCACATAGGAAAAGGACGATCAGAAAATCCTGTTTCATATCATTGACAGTTTGATTGGAGATTTTCCAGCAGCAGATATCCTTATTCAGGAAATTCTGGTTTCCTCAGCTCAGATCTAAGCTCTGCAGTCCTGCCACATTTAGTTGTGAAAGATAGTGCATGATGAAACAACAGAAGGAGGAGGGTCCACCAATATCTCATCCTCATGATGGAGATGACTAACACATCAGTGCAAAAGATATGGCTCAAATAACTTCAGTGGCTGAACCATCCAGAGGTCCTCAACATCAGGATGTTGTGTGGCTTGGAAAGGACTCTGAAGCTGGTTGGGTGTTATAGTTTTCTGAAATCCTTGCCCATCTCTGTGATAATTAGTACATATTTGGAACACGCTGTCTCAGGAAATTTGGTGAGTTGCTACAATCCACCTTGTATGTGGTACACACTGCTGGCACTGTGCATCAGGGATTCACTCCACATGGTATCAAGAAATAGCTGAAGGCAAAGGACACTGCAAATATCATGGGTCTTGCCAAAATTCCAAGAATTGTACTGAAGATTACTGCTCCAGAAGTTGCTCAAATCCTAACCAAAATGTTCCAATACTGCTATAACACAGACATTTACCCAAAATAATGGCAAATTTTCCAGATACAACCGTACACACAAAGAGACAGTACAAATCCAATCAGTCTACTCTCAATCATCAGCACAGTAATGTAAGGAGTCAGACTATCAAACAGCACTGAACTAGCACTGACCTGCTCACTGACTCTGAGCTTGTGCTTACTCAGGGTCACTCAGTCCCCTACCTCATTACAGCCTTGATACAAACACAGACAACAGAGCTGAACTCAGGATGTGAGATGAGATGTCTGCTCTTGACATCAAGGCAGAGTATGTCCACTTATGGAGAAAGGAGCCACAGAAAAACTGAAGTCAATGGAAATAAGACAAATAAAAAAGGAAGATAGTTGTGGTTGTTGGACCATCTACAAGCTGCAGTGCAACAATTCACCGTGGTTCATTACACAGCACCTTCCAAACTGGTGATTTCTATCCCTAGAAGGCCAAGGGCAGCAAATGAATGGGAACATCACTATCTGGAAGTTCCCTTCCAAGATACACACCTTGGAAATATATCACTGTTCCTTCACAGCGACTGAGTAAAAATACTGGGACTCTCTTTCTTATAGCACTGTGGGTATACCGATACCACAGGAGTCCCTAAATGCAATGCCGGTGATATAATTGTGAGCATATTTGCTTTCCAAGCAGTTGATACAGGTTTAATTCCAGCTATCTCAGTTTGTTGGTGAAGAGAGGGTCATCTCATCTCCAGGAAATCAAAGCAGGAATTTCTCAGGGCAGTGCGCTCGTCCTAACCATCTTCAGCTGCTTCATCAATTACATTCCATCTATCAGAACTCAAGATGTTTGCTGATGTCTGCACAACGTTCAGCGCATTCTCGACTCCTCAAGGTATCGATGCAGGACGTGTCCACATTTAGCAAGGCTTGAACAATATTAAGGGAAGGGCAGACAGCAATGACCATCCCCATCAAGAGAATACAGTAATTTCCCTTTAATGGGATTATCATGAATCTCCCACTATCAACAGCTTGGGTGATACCATTGATCGGAAACAGATTAGCCATATCAATACTGTGGCTATGAGAGACTAAAGGCCAGAAGTTAGATAGGGCGCATTATAGCTATTTTTAGCAAACATTTTAGTACATTGTTAAAAGTTAATTGACTACCTTATTTTGTTCATCGACATTCCTAAATATTAAAAAGTTATGATCTCAGCTGGTGTTCTGCTCCTAGATCTAACTGTCCAATTGTTAGCTGGGAGCGTAACATTGTCAACAGTGGCACAGAATACAAGAGCAAGGAGGCTGTGCGGAACCTGTAAAAGACATTAGTTAGATCTCAGTTCAAAGCATCACACTTTAGGAAGGCTGAGAACACTGGAGTGAACGCTGAAGAGGTTTACAAGATTGGTTATAGAGATGTGAAATTTCAGCCACAAGGTTATATTAGAAAGGTTTTGACTGTTCTTCTCGGAGGGAACAATTCTAAGGGAAGATCTGATAGAAATGCTCAAGGTAAGGAGGGTGCTGGACAAAACAGGTCACAAAAAATGTTGCTGCGCAGACAAGGATCAAAAACAAGCTTTAAAGTGATTCGTAAAAGAAGCAAACGTGATGCGAGAGAAGCCGATATGTTTTACACAACGTCTGTCTCAGATCTGGAATTGAAGTGGAGGCGATTTGACAAGGCTGTAGTCAGAACCACGGTCAATAAAAACACAGGTTGCTATAACTTACCAGGGAGGTTTATTTTCACAAACCTTACACACACCATAAGGTTTAGTACTTACCTGGCAGGGAGAGACAATGATCAGGCAGGCTGATCTCCCAGGATGAGGCTAATGCATTACACTCCGGTATGCTGACCCCTGCTACAAACTGCAGAATTTGTGGTAGTGAGGGACTGTATTTGCACTCTGCCCCATTTATATCAGACAATGCTGGCACCATCTCCTAATACGTTGCAAGAAAGGATGTCCCGAAGCATGGTACATTGGGGAGACCATGCAGACACTACGACAGCGGATGAATGAGCATCGCTCAACAATCACCAGGCAAAACAGTTCCCTTCCTGTGGGCGAACACTTCAGCAGTCATGGGCATTCAGCCTCCAACCTGCAGGTAAATGTTCTTCAAGGGGGCCTTCGTGACACACGACAGCGCAGAGTCGCTGAGCAGAGACTGATAGCCAAGTTCCGCACACATGCGGACGGTCTTAATAGGGATCTTGGCTTCATGACACACTATCTGTAACCCCCGTAACTTGCCTGGGTTAGCAAAAAACCTCACTTTACTGTGCTGTCTGGAGAAAATACACAATTCTCTAACCAATGCTCAGGATTCCCTTCACACACATTGTTAGCCACTTTAACACTTGAATAGCAGGTTAGATGTAAGGATTTGCATTCTAATCAGCAATCTGTAACTGTGTGTGGATATGAGTGCCTCTGCAGATCAGAACACTGCATTTGCCTGACGAAGGCGCATAGTGTCGAAAGCTCGCGGATTTACTATCAAATAAATTGGTTGGATTTACAATTGGTGTTGTAAAACGTTACTGAGTTTACCATCTCCAAAGGCAAACAGCAGGACTTTGAAACACAGCAGCTCTGGAGGGAGCAGCAAGGGAGCTCTGCTTACTGAATGAGGGGCTGAAATGACAGAAAGCAGAGCAAAGGTTTCTCCCCAATCACTAATTCCTCCCTGGAAGGTCTTCCCCTGGCTGCTCGGGCTCAGAGGGAAGTCCTGTTCCCTCAGGATGGGAGGAGGTTATCCCATCAATACAAGCCAGTATGGATGGCAATTGCTGGGAGGTGAGCAGGTTTCAGACACGTGGTTACAGTGTAGAAAAGTGTGAACACATCAGGACATTGATCCTTTTCCACACTGTAACCATGTATCTGAAACCTGCTCACCTCCCAGCAATCTCCATCCAGACTGCCTTGTAATGATGGGATAACCTCCTCCCATTCTGAGGGAAAAAAGGATCAATGTCCTGATGTGTTCTGACAAGGTGAGTGCAGCACAGTCTGATATGTGAATAAGGATGAGAGGGAAATTGTAGTAAGAACATCTCCACCCAGACCCTGGCAATGCAAAGGCATTGCCAGTCAGAGACTTGTCTGTTAGACTGGCGCCAGCACAGGCTAGAGCAGGGTTCACCAACATATTCACTGGGCAAACACACAGCAATGTTTTTCTCACTCAAGAGGCTGATGAGTAAATTTCAGAATGATCAAGTTTGGCACGGCAGAAATTTCAATTAAAAACTAAACTGAGATATGAAAAGAAACAATGTGCTGAGCACAATAATGAGGAATAATGATTCTTAAGAGTTTAATCCTCAATCACATATCGTTTCTCTCCCACATTCGCTGCTGATAGGTTTTTGAGCCAATCAGCAGCAAATACCGGACTACAGCCAGAATGCTGGACCAAACATGGGAAAGAAACGGTGTGTGATTGGAGGAGCAGCTCCATACAGATTCTTCCAAACTGAACTGTGTGACTGAGATTTTGGAAACTCGCTCACAAGATTTTGGGTTGAGTGGGTGGCCTAATGAATGGGCACAGGAGGGGGTCTGGTGAGGACAAAACATAGAGCTGGTGTATCCATCACTGGGCACAGAGAACAGTCTGAAGGACATATTGGGCTAAGAACAGAATAAGTAGGTGCAGTAGAAGGCCATTCAGCCCCTCGAGTATTCTCCATCACGACTGTTCTAATTGTAGTCACCATTATTTTCCTGCTTGCTCCTCTGTAATCCTTGATTCACTTCTCAATCCAAAATCATTCTTAACTCAGCCTTGAATATATACAATGACTCTGCTGCCATTAGTCTCCAGGGAAGAGAATTCCACTGACCAGCCACCATCTAGAAAATAAATCTCTCCTCATCTCAGTTTTAAGGGTCTGACAATTACATTTTGTAGCCAAACGGGCCATCTAAAATGATGTTTCGTAAAGCACTCTGGGATAATTGGGCAAAGAACTAAACCGACAGGCTGCAGTTTAAAGACTCATCAACCCTGATGAGTGAATACACAGGATATGGGCCATTTCCAGGATGAAAGAGACTTTCTGGTCACGCTGGGTTGTGTGCCAAACAAAGGCACCGTGAATCCTTATTTAGGAGGAAAGGTGTGTGACCTACGTGCCTGCAACACCTACAGACACACCCAGAGATCGGTGTGGTAGCACTTGATTGGACTCTTATCCATCAGGGTGATCAAGTCCTGATCAATTGATTGGCAATGGCCAAAAAGGGGCGTGAAACCAATCGGGGTATAATGGGTGCTGAACAACCAGGAATTTCTCTCTCTGAACCCACGAACAAACTACAACAATGGTGAAAACTGCCAGCAAGAGGAGAGCACTACATCCGAGAAAAAGGAAGAAAGACTACTGCCAGAATGCCAGACCAAAAGACCAAACTACATAGACAACTACCAAGACCAGCGCAGAGATAAAGGCCAATATCTGTTTCAGAACTTGTCAGTCACGCAAAGTTACATCAAGGTCTTGTATTGGATTTGAATTCTAGTATTTTCCTGTAGATAACCTATTGTTGGTCAGGTGGTGATTATTGATGTGTGGGTTTAAATAAATATTGTTTGTACTAATAAGATGTCTACTTGTAGCTATTTGTCCACCTATAAGGGTTAAAACAGACTAATTTTACAACAATTTTAAAATCTGTCCCCTTGTTCTGGTCTGTTACAAGAAGAAACAGCCTCTCAGCACTTTAATGTAAAGTTAATGACGTCATAAGATATAGAGGTTAAAAAAAATGTTTGCTTTATGTTCAGAGGCCCACAGTGAATGATAGAAGCACTGAGTTTCAGTTGTAACCATTTAACCCAAGGAACAAGACAGAGGCTGCCAGTAGAAACAGGGCAATGCGGGCATTCAGAAAGCAGAACCTAACTGAGGATGTCACCAGTGATCATGTAACTTAAGGGACATTGTCCCAATATAACACACACTTACTGTAATACAGAACAGGGGGAGAACTCAGTAAAATAACCCTGATAATAATTAAATACAAACTGTAAGCTGTTCCCAACAAGAGAAACTAATTTCTGTATAGCATCGTACATAATCAGATGGTTTATGTTGGGAGAGAAGATCCTTTTTCAGATTTTGGAGGGAGGCCTTTACAGCTCTAATTATTTAAAATCCATCCCAATAATGTGTTTATTCATTCAAGGAACGTGAGCATCGCTGGTTTTGCCAACATTTCTTGCCCATACCTATTTGCTCACGAGAATCTGCCTTCTTGAAATGACGTAGTTTTATCAGAGAATCATAGATTTACTCCAGATTCAGAATGAGGCCAATCGGCCCATTACATCTGCAGCTGCTCTGAAATGAGCTTTATTACTTTACACCACTCTCCCACACTTTCTCTGTGACCACTGGACATTATTTCTCTCTCGACTTCCTCGAATGGACATGCCTCTGTTTTATTAGAACAAAGGAAATGGCTTCTCAACAATGGAAATATTCGCTATGAGACCAAATAAATAGTTACCGCAACTCCTGACACTTGTGCAGAACGGGTCCCAGGCGCTGGAGCCCTTCACACTGAATGTAGCAAAACTCCAGATCGAGGTGTTTTATTGTATCACAGAGTCCAATGACGTGAGACAGGATTGTACAGTCAATCGGGATCAGTCGCAATCCACTGAATGAAAGTTTTTCCATAGATCCCACTGTGATCTGCACTAGGGCTTTATTCTGAGACTCAAACAGGTAGTGGAATGTGTTCAGGAGCTTCCTTTTCCCAGTTTCAGTCTCTGTGTTTCTAATCTGTTCTTCAATCTTCTCCTTCACCCAGTCAATCACTCGGCAGGTTGTTTGATGAAGAAATGGACCCAGAAACTCCTCCAGGGGTCGAGCTGACTGTGAAGAGGACAGACCAGCAACAAAACGAAGAAATATCTCAAACTGCCCATCTTTATCGCTGTGGATTTTACTGAGGAGTTTCCCAATATCCCTGGGATCTGGACTCAGGAATTGTGTGAGTGCAGCTAAAAACTCTTGGATGGTGAAGTGTGGGAATGTATAAACCACACTCTGGACAGAATCATCTCTCTCCAAAAATTCCATCAGGAACCCAGACAGGAACTGGGAAGGTTGGAGATTGTACTCAATCAAATTGTTATTTCTAAACACAATCTTCTTCTTGGAGATCCCTGTGAAGGCCATCTCACCAAGCTTCAGGAACACATCACGTGGGTTTTCAATCTCTCGGCTATGGTTTTTCAGAATGTTGTAAATATAGTAGGAATATAGTTGGGTGATGGTCTTGGGAACTTGCTGCTGTTTCCTGTCTCTTTGTGTAAAGAAGGGACCCAGTGACAGAGCGAGGATCCAGCAGTAGGAAGGGTTGTAACACATGGTATACAGGATCTCGTTCTCCTCCACGTGTTTAAAAACAGCTGCTGCCACTGCCTGATCTTCAAAAATCTTGTTGAAATATTCCTTCTGTTCATCACCAACAAATCCCAGGATTTCAGCCCTGACACTGATCTCAGCCTTTTTTAATAAATGTAATGCAGTGGGGCGGGTGGTCACTAGCACTGAACATCCTGGGAGCAGCTTGTGCTGTATTAAACTGTACACAATGTCAGACACTTCACACCAGCATTCCGGATCTGTGCACATAAACTGAGGTTCTGTATTTCTCCGATTGTCGGCAAAATCAATCGTGTCCTTAAATTCATCCAAACCATCAAATATAAACAGCAATCCCTCTGGGTTCTTCCAGAGCTCTCCCAGAATATTCCCAAAGTAAGGATACTGATCCAATATCAGATTCCTCAGATTTATTCTACAGTTAATATTGTTCAAGTACCGAAATTTAAAACTGAAGACAAATTGAAATTGTGGGTATATTTTCCCAGTGGCCCAGTCATAAACAATCTTTTGTACCATTGTTGTTTTTCCAATTCCCGGGACTCCGGTCACTGCTGCTGAATTCCCAGATTTGGATTTTCTTTGGGAAAAGCTGCTCTGGAACAATTGATCAGTTCGGATTTTTTCCAATTCTTTCTGGAGATGTTTCTCTCTCCATTCTTCGTGGTCTCGGCCTCTTGCCAGCAGTTCATGTTCGACGAGTGTCCGATCTCGAACAGTGGAAATAACCGTTAGCTCAACGTATCGATCAACCAGCTGGAAAATCTTAACCTCCTCCTTTACGAGGATAGTGTTCACTCTCAGTGTTTCAGTTTGTACCCGGAGTGTCTCCTTGTGTTTCTGTTGGAGATCTTCAATTGGAACAGAGAAAAAATGTTCTTTTTACTAATATTGGTATTAATAAGTAACTTCTCAAAACCACTTTGCTGAAAACAGATTTAATTCACTAAAAAGATAATGGAAATTTTGTTTGAAAATGAACAAAAGCCAAGAAAATGTTCATATCCTCACTTGATTCTAGATTTACTAAATGCAGATCTCTATGCAGCTAATATTTTCTCTCTAATTGTGAATATTATCCAAGCTATTGTGTATTGTAGACAGGAGAAACCCCCATGTGACTCTGATTGAACAACTGGATTCTCCATTGTTGTGCATCATTTGAATCCTTCAGCAATGTTTCTGAAGCTGAGTTCCAGATATTGTTCGGAGTTGGGGAACAGATTGTTCAACAGCTGAATGCTGTCAGAGCAGATTTTTAACATTTTTACCTGTGGTGTTCTGCACAATTGGAGGGAGAAAGCCACATGCGATCATATGGTAATGCTGCAGTGCGTCAGGATCCTGCCAAATGCATACAACGTAACAAGATCCTGCTAGGTGGGTATAGGGTTTCACACTGTGTAAGGGTTCTGCTGGTGTATACTGGGTTGCACAGTGTATCAGCATCCTGCCTGGTGCGTACACGGTTTCAGTGTATCAGGATGCTGCCAAGCGTGTATGCGGTTTTGTGAATTTAATGAAGTGAAGCAATATCCCGATAATTACAAGAAACGTCAGAAGTCGCATGGATTGAATCTTACATCTATGGTGAATTCACGAGAATTGACGAAGCCCTGCTTCTAAACCCTGTGAACTTCTGTATCTCAAATTCTGATAATCTCCAGGCAAAGAACTGTTTTCAAACACAGATTCTCACAAGTAAAATGAATTGTCTGAAATCTCCATTTCCTCCCTTACCTTTCAGGTGGCTGGGTATTTCTGATAATTCTTGCCCAACTTTCATATAATTAATTGGATCAGAACCTGTCAAAAAGAATTAACTTCCATGAAATCAGGTCTGTGTAATATTACAGTAAAGTTTGCAGTGTCTGAAACTGAATTCAGTGTGATTTTACCATACCAAGTGCCTCTATTTCTCTCAGTATTGTGCCCAATTTCCGTAAGCTGTGGTGAATTTTCACAAAGGATTCCCACATCACCCTTCGAGCCTGAGGTCCTTTCTCCATAACCAGATTGAGGAGAAGTTTGGAACTGTCCGTCCTATTTCCCTTCTTCACGAGCTCACTGACTTTCTGTAAAGAATAATGATGAATATGTTGATGAGTGGTGTGAAAGATAAACACTGGGAAAGAGAAGGAAAGGATTTGCTCAGGGATGGATTTCTCAAATGTTTTGAGGAAGGAAGCAGCGACTGGTTTTGGTCCAATGTCATTCCGAATGTTGATGAATATTCTTCACACATCTTGATTCCATCATTCCTTCAAATGAATGTGAATAAACTAAATTTAATGGCTGGAATACAGCTCTCAAAGCTTGGCACACAAGTGGAGGTGATGACCTAGTGGTGTATCATTAGACTATTAATCCAGAAACTCAGCTAATGTTCAGGGGACCTGGGTTCGAATCCCACCACAGCAGGTCCCTGCCATCGTTCCATCTGCAACTACAGCATGGTGGGGGAACATGCATGAAGTATTTTCAGGGCGGCACTGCAGCACAGTTGCTTCACAGCACCAGGGACATGGGTTCAATTCCTGGCTTGGGTCACTGTGTGTGGAGTTTGCATGTTCTCCTCGAGTCTACATGGGTTTCCTTGGGTGGTTCAGTTTCCTTCCAAGTCCAAAGATGTGCAGGTTACAATGATTGGCCATGCTTTAAAAAAGATCCTGACATGCATAGGTTAGAGGAATTAGTGTATAAATATGTAGGTATATGGGGGTAGGGCATGAGCGGGATCGTGGTCAGTGCAGACTCGATGGCCTCTTTCTGTACTGTAAGGCTTCTATGATTTCTACGATAATCCTGATTTCTCCATTAGGGGAGAATCAGCCAAAGATAATAATTCAATCATTTTCACATCATTAATTGAAATATCTGAAACTATTAGAACTTAGAAAAACTACAGTACAAACAGCCCTTCAGTCCAAAAGTTGTTCCAATCATATCCCTACCTACTAGGCTTACTTATAACCCTTAATCCTATTAAGTCCCATGTACTCATCCAGAAGTCTCTTAAAAGACCCCACTGAATCACTGGCAGCAGATTCCACTCAGCCACCATGCTCTAGGTGGGAAACTTACCCCTGACATCTCCTTTGTACCTACTCCCCAGCACTTGTGTCCTCTTGTTTCAGCCATTTCAGCCCCGGGAAAAAGCCTCTGAGAATCCACCTGATCAATACCTTTCAACATCTTTTACACCCTATCAGGTCACCTCTTATCCTTCGTCTCTCCAAGGAGAAAAGACCAAACTCTCTCAACCTATCCTTATAAGGCATGCATCCCAATCCAGGCAACATCCTTGTAAATCTCCTTTGCACCCTTTCAATAGCTTCCACATCCTTCTTGTAGTGAGGCAACCAGGATTGCGCACAGTATTCCAAGTGGGGTTTTGTACAGCTGCAGCATTATCTCCCGACTCCTAAACTCAATTCCTCAGTTGATGAAGGCCAGTATACCGTATGCCTTCCTAACCATATCCTCTAACTGCGAAGCCAATTTGAGAGTCCTATGGACCTGGACCTCAAGATCCTGCTGATCTTCCACGCTGCTAAGAGTCTTACCCTTAATATTATTAGGAATATAATATTTCATTATTTTGCATGTTTACAGTTAGTGTGAAATGTCACTAACCATATTCACAACATTTTAACATTCATCGATCACAAAATACAGAAAGAGGAGAAATTGGACCATGAACCTAATACAAAGCAGTGTATACAGAAATGTCTTCAGGAGGCGAGGGAAGTCGAGAAGCAGAAGGGACAGGAAAACGTCTGAAGACTCAACTGAGTGGAGGTCTGAATGAGTCCTGCACATGGAAGGGTGCATGAACCGCAAAGGGAAGATTTAAACAGCTGTCAAAATGTTTTTAATTTTTCTATTCTGTAAAGGATTTTTGAAAAAGTAGCTCAGGCCATTTGTGATGATACTTTGTGAAGGTTAAAAAGAAATGATTCAAATAAGGGAGAGAATACAATTGTTAAACATCCCCTAAAGATCTTTGCTTGAATAAACTCAGGGCAAAATCCCCTTTTGATGACAACAGTCCTTATAGATGTGATCCAAACATTCTAGTAACTTTATCACACAATGCGCTGCAGCTTTAGGGCGTTCTTCAGCAGTTTAAATAAACACTATAGAGTTGATGTGCTCAAGATGCTGATGTTTCCCTGGGGAGGAGTGCCAGCCAAACCAAGAGCACACGATCAGAGTTCCATTCAGTTACAGATTATTTCAGACCCTCCATTATAGGAAAATAAAAACAATTAGAAAACTGTCCTGAGAATATATTCAAATGTTACTGGAGGTGAATGGATTGATTTAATAACAGAGATTTGAAAATTTAAGACTTGTTAGACTAGAAGTTGTGAAGATTAAAGAGCAAATCGATTGTGGCCTTACACTGAAGTATATACGCTTACAGTTTTGAAGTAGGGAAAAGCTGAATGCATTTTGTACCTGAAGGGAAAGAATTAATGGATTTTGTACCTAGAATATTTCACAAACATAACCTTTCATCATGACTGATCTTCTCAAGCTTATACTACTCCTGGCAGTAATACAAGTTATTTGTTCATATATTACATGTTTTAACTCTCATTTTTATAAAAACAGATAGTTTAATGTAGCTATTATTTTGTAGACTTATATAAATCTTACCTGTTTGTGTTAGTTGGACAGCATTACACAGATGGTAATTTACGTTGCTGGCTTTTGACAGCTGCTTTTAACAGGAACAGTCCTGCCGGCACAGCTGCGATCGCACAAGTAACTTCAAGGACAGAGATGTCAGTACTACTGCAGAAGGGGTTTGAATTGTGACCAGATTAAGCCTGTGTCATAACTGCAGCTGCCAGCTGGTCTGTAAATCATGATCAAATCTGGGGCTGCATCACGACCAAGAAAGACAGACCCGGAGTTCTGGCCGGAATGGGACATTTGTGTCGTGATGGACACTAAGCCTCATGATGTATAAATGCCCACTTTGGGTTTGTGTTCTATGAGAAGTCTGGTAGTCCAGTGTAAGGAACCAGTTCTCCCAAAACTCTGGAATAAACACCAGAGTTTTGAAATAAAAACTACTGTACTTTGCCTCACTAACAGTCTCAGGGGCATTATTTTACCTATAACATTTGGTGCCGAAATCCAGGATCTGTTGATGGGCTCAGGTTGAATGGCCACAGTACTGGAATAGATTACCAAACTTAAGAGTGAGTCAAACTACAGTGGGGAATGATCTATGATGAGAATCTGTGATGAGAGACTATGAAAGTGTGACAGAGGTCTGAACTGTTGTGATTTTGAAGCAGGTGTAGAGATTGGAGAAAGATGCCTCGAGCGTAACGTTCAGACATGAGTACGAAAGAGATTGTCAGTGACCAGCAGAATTGAAGGAAAAGCCAGCTTAAGTTTAATAGTGTAAGTTTATAAGTATAAGCGTTGGTATGGAAAGCACTGATCACCGCTGACAGGTTATTACCGGACTCATTAAGAGCATCCTAGCAGTGGGAGAGCGAGATGGGAGAAAAGATGACTCCGGGCGGTGAGTATAAACTTCTGTGTTATGGCAGAATCACAAGGACAGTGGAGAGCCCCATGATCCCTGATGAATGAATATATATCTGAAGGGACAATTCATTAAACAGATGAGAAAAGGAGTGGAACTCATCTGTTAGACCAATAATGAAAACGGTTGGGTAAGCAAAAGAAAGACAGAATAACTCTTTAGAGTATAGCAAGAATGTTCAGGAATGCTGAACTTGCCCAAATAGATAGAGCCTTTTTAACAAGTGTTCACCAAAAAAAATCCTTAAAATGGGAATTCTTAATACGCAGAACTATGATGAATTAGTGGAATGGAATTAAAGATGGACCAGGTGAGAAACCCTAAGGAGAAATTGTAGGTTTTGTATTTCCATGTATTTATTGGATCTGGTTGCTTATTGAATTTAGGTGGTGGTGGTTGTATTAGATTGAGAGCAGGAGTTGTTTGTTCTTCTTGTGTATTTATTGCAGGCAACAAATGCAATGCTTTATACTTTGTTTTAACTTCAAAGGGGCTGAGGAAGTATGAGAACGGTTAAATTTTAAGAATAAGATTTCTTGAATTTACTTCTGTTTTTGAGTTTAATTACAGTTTGGAAGACAGAAGAATGAATTAATCTGTTTTCTTTGTTTCTTTCAATGTACAAAACTCTAGTGCGGCCGCACTTGGAGTATTGCGTACAGTTCTGGTCGCCGCATTATAAGAAAGATGTGGAAGCATTGGAAAGGGTGCAGAGGAGGTTTACCAGGATGTTGCCTGGTATGGTGGGAATGCCTTATGAGGAAAGGCTGAGGGACCTGAGGTTATTTTCATTAGAGAGAAGAAGGTTACGCGGTGACCTAATTGAGGCGTGTAAGATGATCAAGGGATTGGATAGGGTGGGTAGTGAGAGCCTTTTTCCTCGGATGGTGATGACCAACACGAAGGGACATAACTTTAAATTAAAAGGTGGTAGTTATAGGACGGATGTCAGAGGCAGGTTCTTTACACAGAGGGTGGTGAGAGCGTGGAATGCCCTGCCTGCAGCAGTTGTGGACTCGCCTACTTTGGGGGCGTTCAAATGTTCGGTGGATAGGCACATGGATGATATTGGAATAGTTTAGGTTAGAGGGTCCACTGGCCGGTGCAACATCGAGGGCCAAAGGGCCTGTACTGCGCTGTAATGTTCTATGTTCTATTTTTATCCCAGTTTAGAATGTTGGATTTGAATAAAGAATATATGAGATGAATGTTGGAAGCTTCCATGTGTGTCTGTGTGCGTTTAATGAAGTGGTTGGGATGCTTATGTGCTTGTTTTTGTGGTTTTTAATGTTTTAATGTTCCTTCTCTAATTGTGATTTTACACAATTTTTTGATGAGTTTAACTGAAAGTAAACTGAACTTTCAAAATCAAGGTGAATAAATTGAAGTTTAAAATAACCAGGTTGAATTTTGAATAATCTTGGTTCAAATTTTGTTAGATAAGGATTTAAAACTTGGATGGAACCATATGCTCTTGCCTTTGTTTTCAAGGAGCCAAACAACTAAGTTAAGTCATTTGGCTCCTACCCAAAAGTATTTAATGTTTTGTTTTAAGTAGATGCCCATGAATGACAAGTAAGGCTTTTTATCACAACCTAGTGATAACTGAGACTTGAACAGTGTGGGTCATTCAGATTTTCTCATTGTAAACTTTCAAATTAAAAGTGATTGGTTATGCTCAAGTGTTACAGTTTCTGACATTTAATTGATACAATAAATTGAGTGCACAAAAGAACCAATTTATAAGTGGTAAATAAGTTTAATTTTGACAAATAAAAGGTAATGGAAATAAAGTCTATGGGTTTTGTGTTTCACAGAGGGGTTTATTGAAACATATTCTCCGTTTATGATGGAACCATTTGAATGTGAGACAATGTTACTGAGTAATGTCTGTTTGTTTTGTGACTTTCCTGTACCAAGTAAATGTCATCTGTGGTAATCCTCGTGTTCACATGTAAAGTTTATTGGTTCAATATCTGTCAATGCTAGTATGTTGGCAGTCAATTTTTCCTGAAAAGCTAAGAGCTCTAGAGAGTGTCAATGACTTTACAACAGATGACAGAATTTTTCTTTGTACTTAGTTATTTGGGGTTCTAGGAGTTAAAATGCTTAAAAGGGAAACTAAAAAACCATTTGCGCAAATTATGTTATTCATAAATAAATTGGTAAAGTAGACAGAATCTTGGAGGACTTTCCTTTATAATTTATTAAACTGATAGGAAAACTTTTGAATTACTTTTAACATCAGTTTAATAAATTATAAAGGAAAGTCCTCCAAGATTCTGTCTACTTTACCAATTTATTTATGAATAACATAATTTGCGCAAATGGTTTTTTAGTTTCCCTTTTAAGCATTTTAACTCCTAGAACCCCAAATAACTAAGTACAAAGAAAAATTCTGTCATCTGTTGTAAAGTCATTGACACTCTCTAGAGCTCTTAGCTTTTCAGGAAAAATTGACTGCCAACATACTAGCATTGACAGATATTGAACCAATAAACTTTACATGTGAACACGAGGATTACCACAGATGACATTTACTTGGTACAGGAAAGTCACAAAACAAACAGACATTACTCAGTAACATTGTCTCACATTCAAATGGTTCCATCATAAACGGAGAATATGTTTCAGTACACCCCTCTGTGAAACACAAAACCCATACAGACTTTATTTCCATTACCTTTTTATTTGTCAAAATTAAACTTATTTACCACTTATAAGTTGGTTCTTCTGTGCACTCAATTTATTGGATCAATTAAACGGCCTCAAAAAAAATCGATTCTAGCGGAAGACCTCTTTTCTCGGAAACTACTTGGTTCACGGATGGGCCCACCCTCTGGGGCAATAAATATGCCAAGGTGCTGCCTGCCCTCAAAGAAACCCAGCCTTTCTGGGGTCTGGTCTCTCTCTGGCCCTCAGACTGAACTTGTCTGAATTTCAGACCTTATGGCCATTGACCAGACGCAACTTATAGAGTTGCTGCTGAGTTACCAACAGTCTGACTGAGCTGCCAGCTTTGGATAGAAACTGCCACCTCTAATAAGGACAGCAGGTTTCTGGATCCCACCACCTGGTGAAGCAAGGTTCCTGTCAGTGGGATCTTGCCACTTCCAAAATAATTCTGGCCATTTTATGGCTCCAAAAGTTCTAAAACTTTTTGTCTCACTCCAAACATGGAACTGCTGTCAACCTACCCATTGGTATGATTAGTTAACAATTCAGTTTCCAGTACATCATGCAAGTGACAAAATGTAGAAGATGTAGCAGACAGACTGAGGTATTTTTCCCACATTATTTCTTTGTTTCTATTCTGTGTGAAGAGATGGAATTCAATCTCCATCTTACCTGATATTCTTGTTCACTGAAATGGTCTATTAACATGAGAGCCAAACCTTCCACTTCTTCTTCAATTGCCTGTTCCAGTCTATCCTGGTAAAATTTGGTTAATTGGAACAACAGGTAATCGTCACAATTTGTGAAGAACTCAACGAGTGTAGAGATTGGATCTGTGAAAGAAATGCCAAAACATTATCAATTTTTTACCCAGACAGCTACATTGCCTCTCATTCCGAATCCTCCTGTGAACCAACTTATTAAAGCTGTGTTTATTTGCTACAAAACCTGGGGGAACACGTCCTGTACATGCTCAGATGTTGTATCAGAGCCTGTGATATCAGAGTGAGTGACATCCCTGGGAGATCCTGTATCAAACACTTTAATTCCAAGTTAACCTGGAGAATCCCAATGCAGGCACCGTCCCAGCTCAATGCTGCATTAAGAACTGGTAATTGGTACACAAATCAAAAACTAAGAGCTTCATTAGAATTTCCAAGTGGTTTCCCGACAGCTGCTTCCCCACTCACCTTTGCACTTCCCCTACCACTCTGCTCACTTTAACCACCAGCCTTACCATTTCCTCATTTCATTCAAACTTTTTCCTCACATCTCTCTGCCACTGTCTATGCAGGTCCTCGCTGCTGGGTCACTTCCATAGAGGGGAAGAGAGGAGAAGGGTAGAACCAGAAACATGTGAAAAGGCAGATAGAACACCCGTGCTACTTTCCATTAATCTGTATCATCAATTCCTGAAAAAATATACAACCTAGCTTAAGATAGATTTCTATGTTGATGTAACACTGGGAATTGTTTTGTCTTAGTACTGTTGCCAGGGACCCAGGTTCAATTTAGGTCTTGAGTAACTATGCGGTGTTTGCATGATCTCCCTGTGTCTGTGTGGGTTTCCTCCGGCGGGGCCAGTTTCCTCCCCCAGTCCAAAAGATGTGCAGGTTTAATGGATTGGATATGATAAATAACCCCACAGTGTCCAACTATGTAGAGGTTAGGTGGATTAGCCATAGTAAAAGTGTAAGATTATGGTGGTGTGGGCCTGAGAAAAATGCTTTTTGGCAAGACAGTACAGAATGAATGGCCTCCATCTGCACTCTGGGGATTTAATGGTTCTGTGGTTGTTTAATTTCAGTGTTCCTGAGATTTCTTGCTTTTCTGAAAAGGTCAAGAGGGCTATTTTAATCCAATTCATTTGAAAACTTGCCACCCCCCAAGTTAACAAATCCGAATATCCAGGACAAGTGGAGATAATTTCCAGATAGTGATATATATCATTGCTTCTTTTGTGACTGCAATCATGTGGTAAATTAGTACTCATTAGTTCCTGTTCCAATCGGATGGTTAATGCTGTTTATTGTCTCAAATCTGGATCTTCCTCATTATCCAGTCACATCAATGGATATCAAAGAACAAAACAGCACAGGAAACAGGCCCTTCGGCCCAACGAGCCCGCGCCGCCACCCCGATGTTCCCACCTCTACCCGCGATCCCTGTCCATGTTTATAGATCTATGGATTAAAAGCCAAATTTGAGACAATTTAGGGAGAATTTGTTTTGCCAATTAGCCTAAGAGCACATCTTTGGGATGTGGGAGGAAACCGGAGCACCCGGAGAAAACCCACACAAGCACGGGGAGAATGCGCAAACTCCCACAGACACAGGACCCAAATCCATGTATCTGCACAGCACAGCGATAGTCACTGAGCTGTCGTGTTGCCCATCAAATGGTCCAGGTCAAGCGTACACTAACGACGTGAAATACTAGAATACTCTCAAAAAAATCCAAGAGCAGCCCTCTCACGACCCAGCCCGTGTATGCCGCTCGTTAGACAACAAGGTGGACCAAAGCACCTATAGGATAAAAACAAGTACATCAATATCATCATCTATTTACACACTTTCTAGGGACTCCCAAGGCTCATGATCCCTATTTTAAATCAGTTTTCTATACCCCTCCATTCCCATTCTGTTCATGCGCCCATCTAAGCATTTCTTAAATAACTCCAGAGTACCTGCCTCCACCACTTTACTTGGCAGCACATTCCATACCCCCACCACCCTCTGTGTGAAAAACTCCCTCTCACATCCAAATTATACTTTACTCCCCTCACCCTAAGCTTGTGACCCCCTCATGGTATTCAAATCCATCCTAGAAAAAAGCTTTACCCTGTTTACTCTATCTATACCCCTCATAATCTTGTACACCTCTATTAGATCTCCTCTAAGTCTACGTCTTTCTAAGGAAAACAGTCCCAATTTGCCTGACCTCTCCTCGTAACTCAGACCTTCCATACCAGGCAGCATCCTGGTAAACCTCCTCTGCACTCTCTCCAGAGTCTCCATGTCAGGCGACCAGAACTGGACGCAGTATTCCAAATGAGGTCTAACCAATGTTTTATACAACTGCAACATTAAAGGCCAGCTCTTGTACTCTATACCCCTTCCTATAAAGGCTAGCATACCACATGCTTTCTTCACAACCTTCTCCACTTGCTCTGCCACCTTCAGAGACTTGTTCACCTGCTCCCTCAGGTCCCTCTGCGTTTCTACACTCTTAATAGGTCTACCCTTTATCATATACCTCCCCGCTACACTCTTTCTCCCGAAATGCATCACCTACTGTTCTATTCACCTTAGCGGTAAATGAGTTGTTGATAGTAGATTCAGACTATGGTGGCTGTCCCCTTACTTCTCCCTGACCTCACTTCAAAAATCCAAGAACATTGGCCTGAATTTTATGTTGAGCAGGTAGGGACGTGCCTGATTCAGACAGGTGTGAAGTCATGGGAGAAAACATTGGGCACGTGTTTCAACATTATTGCAAAATTTCAAGTGGCAGGCATTCCTCTGACTCTCACCACAAACCAAGCTGTCAATTTAGCCCTTTAAGGGGCCAATTAAATGCAATTTTACATGGATCACCTGACTGTACACTTACTGAGCAAGCTGATTGGTTTTGCCTATAATCTGGGTCTAGGGCGGGTTGAACAGTCAGGGCTGAAATAAAATGAACAATATGTGGTTGGGGATAGAATATCATTGTGCTGCCTACACATGGACATAGATTTGACAATATTTACTTTTCACAGATCAGCAGCTTTCAAGTGAACTGCTGGGACAGGGGAAATATGAATAGGGATTGCGGGTGGCTAGCCCTGAGATGAAGAAAAAAATGTTCTTTGGAAACCAGAGAATACAACAAAAGAAAGTTCCAAGAAGATTGTACTCTCAAAAGGAGAAAGAATCATAAAATTCCTACAGGACATCGTTCAGTCCATTGAGTCTCCACCCAACCCTCCCCCCATAACAGAGCATTTCATGACACCCATATCCTCAGGGGAAAATTTAGCATGGCCAGTGCATCTAACATACACATCTTTGGAGTGTGGGAGGAACCAGAGTATCCGGAGGAAACCCAGGCAGACAGGGGAGATTGTATAGGCTCCACACTGACACGATCCCTGCATGCAGCAGTGCTAACTACTGGGTCACCAAACACTGGGAATCTGAACAAGGTCATGTTCAGTGTTGTTAAAGAAAGGGGCAGGGGTATAGACAACTGCGAGTAGATTTTAAATTCATTTTACAAGAAGCCAAACCTCACGTGTAATCAGAAGCTAATGACAGCTTGAGACCTATGAAGCAACTGTGTCTTGTTGGCATGGCCATGTGCCACAAGTGAAGCTTGAATCTATGTGGTGATCTAAGGCAGATGGATGCAATAAAGAGAGGTTGAAATCCTGGTAGTGTATCAGTAAAGACGACATTCAGTAGAAGAATCAATCGAAGAAGATTCCAAAGTGTACTTTTCAACAGCAAAGTTTAGAATCATTCATGTGGAAAACAGAGACCAAGTGAGGCGATGGTCTAGTTTTGTTATTGCTAGACCATTAATCCAGAAATTCAGCTATATTCCGGGGACCAGGTTCGAATCCTACCATGGCAGCTGGCGAAATCTGAATTAAAAAAAATCTGGAATTAAGAATCTACAGATGATCATAGAAACACTGTTGATTGTCAGGAAAACCGATCAACTTCACTAATATCCTTTGGGGAAGGAAATCTGCAGTCCTCGTATGGTCTGGCCTACATGTGACTCCAGAGCCACAGCAACGTGGTTGACTCTCTATTGTCCTCTGAAATGTCTTAGCAACTCACTCAGTAAGGGCAGCTAGAAATGAATGATAAATACTGGTCAGACAGTGACACCCATGACTCACAAATATTAAAAAAAAGTTGGCAGTGTGATCAACATTGAGAATGAAGGACTGAAAAGAAAACCCACATCTGTCACCTGGCTACAGAGAGTAGTGTATCTGCCCATAGTTTGCCTACTGATTTACATGTAGTGTTGACTTATCAAGTGTTAAACAGATTTCATAATATGTTACCTTGCAAATTTTTATATACCTAGAAAGGTATAGCCGGTGTGCAGCAGAATATTATAGTTTCTCTTTCCCTGTTTGATAAATATTTTATTATTTTGTTCAAACTTCATCAGTGAAATCAGTGTGTAACCAGGGAAGATGGAGTCAGTGAGATCAGATAGTGTGTAACCCGGGGAGGATGGACCTATTAGTGAAAGGCAACATAGTTTTGTGAAGGGGAGGTCACGTCTCACTAACTTTATCGAGTTTTTCGAGGAAGTGGCAAAAATCATTGATGAGGGTAGGGAAGTGGGTATTTTTTTTATATAGACTTCAGTAAGGCCTTTGACAAGGTCCTTCATGGCAGACTAGTGCAGGTGAATCTGCGTGGCATCAGGAATGAGCTGGCAAGGTGCATACAGAACTGGCTCAAAGAAGACAGAGGGTAGAAGTGGAAGGGTGTGTTTCTGAATGGAAGCCTGTTTCTGTTCATAATATATATAAATGATCGAGAGGAAATTGTAACTGATTTGACTAGTAAGTTTGCAGATGACAGAAAAGTTGGTGGATTTGTGGATAGTGATGAGGACCAAAGAATACAGCGGGATATAGATCGATTGGAGATTTGGGCAGAGAGATGGCAGATAAGAGTTTAATGCAGGCATTTGAGAGATAATGCATTTTGGAAGATCTAATACAGTGGGGAAATATACAGTAAATGACAGACCCTTAAGTGATTGGCAGAAGGATCTGAGTGTACAGTTACACAGGTCACTGTAAGTGGTAACACAGGTGGAGAAGGTAGTCAAGAAGATAAAGATTGGTTGCCTTCATCAGTTGGGGCATTGAGTTTAAAAATTGGCAAGTCATGTTGCAGTTGTATACAACCTCAGTTAGGCCGCACTGGGAATATAGTGTTCAATTCTGGTCATCACACTACTAGAAGGACATGGAAGCTTTGGAGACGATACAAAGTATGCTGTCTGGCATGGAGGGCGTGAGCTATGAAGAAAGTTTGGAGAAACTTGGTTTGTCCTCACCGGAATGACAGAGACTGAGGGGTAACCTGATAGAGGTCTACAAAATTATGAGAGGGCATGGATAGTCAGAAGCTGCCACCCTAGGCAGCAACTTCCCAGGGTGGAACAGTCAATTATTTGGGGCATAGTCTTAACATGCGAAGGTCAAGAATTAAAGGAGATGTACGAGGCCATTTTTTTTTTTTTTTTTTACACACAGGTGATGGGTGTCTGGAACTCACTGCTGGGGAAGGTAGTCGAAGCAGGTACTATAGTGAGTTCTATGGGGAATTTAGACAAATACATAAATAGGATGGGAATAGAAGGATAGGATCCCTGGAATGGTTGGGGATTTTAATGAAGTCAAGCAGCATGACCAGCTTAAGAGGACCGAAGGGCCTGTTCCTGTTCTATAGTATTCTTTGTCCTTTGATAGAGCCACTGGACCAGACAGCGTATAACCACGAGACGATGGAGTCAGTGGCTCTGTTCAGTGGTCGCCATTCGAAGTAAACACCTAAATACTACATAAATAATAAACATTAGGATCAATTAGCCAGATTCAATCCTGAGATTTGACTTATCCAGTGCTATCACTGTTGTTCAGACCGTGCTGCAATTTGTTGGGGTGTATTTTATCGTTCCACACAGAAGGAGAATCAGAGTGTGAGATGGGCAGACAATGCAAAGGTCCGGTGATCTCGAGTGGGATTTTCCGATGTCTAGATTCACATTAGAGTCCCCCATGCCAGTTATCTATTGGACAGTACAAGAGCTGATGAGCTCCCTATGTCAAGAACTAGGATGAACCTCTAGATGGTTACTCAATTCCTCCTCCGACTCTGCTCCTGTTCTCCTTTACAAAGAACAAAGAGCAACACAGCACGGAAAACAGGCCCTTCGGCCCAACGAGCCCATGTCGCCGTCCTAACGTCCTAATGACATATCCTTGGTCTTTAGGCTATGCCTATTGTTGAAGATGCCATATAGGGACAATCTGTTACCCAATCAGCCTAAGAGCACATTTTTGGGATGTGGGAGGAAACTGGAGCACCCGGAAGAAACCCACGCAACCACGGGGAGAACGCGCAAACTCCCGCAGACACAGGCCCAAATCCATGTGTCAGCACAGCAACAGCGATAGTCTCTGAGCTGTCATGTTGCCCATCAGATGGTCCAGTTTAAGCGTACACTGACGACTTTAAATGCGAGTTATTGATTCTTGCTCAAAATCTGGAACTTTGTCCTGTGAGAAATTATGATTTTAATTATTTTCTGAAAATGTTTGGTGTGGTCCAGAAAACCATCTCCTAATTACAGGGGCAATTTTCCATGTAAAATTCCATCAAAAAACTCCTCATAACAGCCATCCATTATACATGTGATATTTCAGGAAATTTGCAACGCAGAGTCTCTGCTAATTTTGTTCAAATCTCGAAATATAAAAAGAAAGGTGCTGGAAAATCCCAGCAGGTCTGGCAGCATCTACTGCACAATGAATAACTGGTTTCAGTTTCCTATGGATCACTGTTTGGTAAACTCACAATGCGGGTTCAAGTCCTCTCTCAAATCTATCCACTGTGTTATCTGGGGAGGAGATTATTGCAGACACTTCATGCTTTCACGGGCAAGTATTTCTGTGTGTCAGATAGAATCTAATTAACAAATCAGCAAATTAATCTGTTGCACAATTATCTCTTTCAAGTTCCACATCCTATAATGCAGTCAGAGCCTCCAATAGAGGATACTTCATCTTGAGCTGAAGCAGGAATTGATTCTGACCTTCAATCTCATCAGGTTGGAGAACACAACAGAAATAAAAGCAGTCTTGTCACTGCTACACGGAATGATTATAACTCATTACAGGTCCATTTCACTGTACAGGAGTCATTAACGTTGCTCGTGATGGACGCAAAAATGTCGTTTTAATTCTTTGATAACAGTCTGCCGACAACACAGCTGAAAACAAATGCTAACTTGTGAACCAGATCACAATCTCTTCCCCCTTTGTCACACACAGTCTGGCCTCATTGACTCCATCCTCTCTGGGATACACACTGTCTGACCTCACTGACTCAATCTTCCTGTCGCTTTCTACCCTCAAACACAAGTTTTCCATTCACTTCGATCTGGAAGTAAATCACAGTCGGGCTTTCCACAAACATACCTACAGCAAGGCGGACGCATTCTGTCACGCTCAATGATCCTTTGACAAGTTCCCTCATGGCAGACCAGTGCAGAATGTGAAATCTGCATGGGATCAGAAGTGAGCTGACAAGGTGGATATGGTCAAAGAGGAGACAGGGAAGCAGTGGAAGGGTGCGTTTCTGAATGAAGCCCTGTGACAAGTGTTGTTCCTCGGGAATCAGTGATGGGAACTTTCCTGTTTGTAATATATAAATGATTTGAAGTAAAGTGTAACTGGTTTGATTTGTAAGTTTGCAAATGCAATAAGAGTTGGTGGATTTGCAGATAGTGATGAGGACCATCAGAAGACACAGCAGGATATAGATTGGTTGGGGACTTCGGGACAGAGATAGCAGGTGGAGTTTAACCCAGACAAATGTGAAGTAATGCATATTGGAAAGTTTAATAGAGATAGGGAAATATATAGTAAAGGGTTGAACCCTGAAGAGTATTGGTAAGCAAAGGGATCTAGCTGTAGAAGTACACAGATCACTGCAAGTGCCAATACAGGTGGAGATCCATACAGCATGTATCAGCCAGAGCATTGAGTTTAAAAGCTGGCAAGTCATGATGCAGCTTTATAGAACCTTAGTCCAATTCTGGCCATCACATTACCAGACCAACGTGGAGGCTTTGAAGAGGGTACAGAAAGGCTGTTCCCTAGTACGGAGGGCATTAGCTATGAAGAGAGTCGAGAAACTCGGTTTGATCTCACTGGAATGACAGAGGTTGAGGGGCGACCTGATAGAACTCTACAAGAACATGAGGGGCATGGGCAGAGTGGATAGTCAGAAGCTGCCACTCTGGGGAACACCATCACAAAGTGAATGTGTCAATTATTATGGGGCATAGATTTAAGGTGCAAAGGGCAAGATTAAAGGAGGTGTATGAGACAAGTTTTTTTTTTTACACAGAGGCTGGTGGGTGTCCAGAACTCACTGCTGGGGAAGTAGTCGAAGCAGATATTACAGTGAGTTTTAAGGGGCATTTGGACAAATACATAGATAGGATAGGAATAGAGGGAAATGGTACCTGGAAGATTTGGGGATTTTACTTAAGTCAGACAGCATGATCAGGCTAAGAGGACCGAAGGGCTGGTTCCTGTGCTGTCATATTCTCTGTTCTTTGATGGAGCCATTGGATCAAAGAACAAAACAGCACGGGAAACAGGCCCTTCGGCCCAATGAGCCCGTGCTGCCAACCAGATGTACCCCCCTCTACCCTTGATCCCTGTCTACATTTATAGATCTATGGATTAAAAACCAAATTTGAGACAATTTAGGGAGAATTGGTTTTGACAATTAGCCTAAGAGCACATCTTTGGGATGTGGGAGGAAACCAGAGCACCCGGAGAAAACCCACGCAAGCACAGGGGGAATGCGCAAACTCTCACAGACACATGCCCCAAATCCACGTATCTACACAGCACAGCAATAGTCACTGAGCTGTCGTGTTGCCCATCAAATGGTCCAGGTCAAGCGTACACAAATGACATGAAGCACTAGGATTCTCTCGAAAAAATCCAAGAGCAGCCCTCTCACGACCCAGCCCGTGTACGCCCCTTGTTAGACAACAAGGTGGACCAAAGCTCCTGTAGGATAAAAACAAGTACGTCAACATCATCATCTATTTACACACTTCCCAGGGACCCCCCAGGCTCATGATCCCTATTTTAAATCAGTTTTCTATACCTCTCCATTCCCGTTCTGTTCATGTGCCCATCTAAGTATCTCTTCAAGAACTCCAGAGTACCTGCCACCACCACTTTACTTGGCAGCACATTCCATACCCCCACCACCCTCTGTGTGAAAAAACTTCCTCTAGCATCCAACTTATACCATACCCCCATCGCCCTAAGCCCGTGACCCCTTGTGCTATTAGAGTCCATCCTAGGAAAAAGCTTAACCCTGTTTATCTATACCCCTCATAAACTTGTACACCTCTATTAGATCTCCTCTAAGTCTATATCTTTCTAAGGACAACAGCCCCAATTGGCCCAACATCTCCTTGTACCTCAGACCTTCGATACCAGGCAGCATCCTGGTAAACCTCCTCCGCACTCTCTCCAGAGTCTCCACGTCCTTCCGGTAGTAAGGTCACCAGAACTGGAAGCAGTATTAAGAACAAAAAACACCACAGCACGGGAAACAGGCCCTTCAGCCCAACGAAACCGCGCCGCCGTCCTAACGTCTTAATGACATATAGACATATTCCAAATGAGGTCTAACCAATGTTTTATACAACTGCAACAGTAAAAGCCAGCTCTTGTATGCTATACCACTTCCTATAAAGGAAAGCATACCATGTGCGATATACGAAGCATACCATATGCTTTCTTCACAACCTTCTCCACCTGCTCTGCCACCTTCAGAGACTTGTTCACCAGCACCCCCAGATCCCTCTGCCTTTCCATACTCTTAATAGCTCTACCCTTTATCATATACCTCCCCTCTACCTTCTTTCTCCTGAAATGCATCACCTCACATTTATCAGGATTGAATTCCATCTGCCATCTATCTGCCCAATCTACCAGTCTATGTCCTGCTGCATCGCCTGACAATGCTCCTCACTATCTGCAAGTCCAGCCATCTTTGTATCGCCGGCAAAATTGCTGATCACTCCACTTACTTCCTCTTCCAAGTCATTTATATATATAACTAGAAGAGCTCCCAGTACCGAGCCCTGCAGCACACCACTAGTGAACGATCTCCACCTAGAAGAACACAATTCCGCTATTCCTCTCTGTCTCCTATTACCAAGCCAGTTACTTATCCATCTAGCTACCTGTCCTTCTATCCCATGAGCCTTGACCTTTTCAACTAACCTCCCATGAGAGACTTTGTCAAACACCTTACTGAAATCCATATAGACATCAACAGCTCGCCCTTCGTCCACCATTTTCATCACCTCCTCAAAAAATTCTACCAGATTCATGAGGCACAACCTCCCCTTAACAAATCCATGCTGCGTATCCCTAAACAGATCGCAATGCTCTAAGTGCCTATACATCCTATCTCTAAGAATCCCCTCCAACAGCTTCCCTACCACTCACCGGCCTATAATTTCCAGGGTTATCCCTACTACCCTTTTTAAACGACGGTACAACATTAGCTATTCTCCAGTCCTCCGGGACCTCACCTGTGTCCAAAGAAGAGACAAAGATTTGCGTCAGAGGACCAGCAATTTCACCTCGCACCTCCCTAAGCAGCCTGGGATAAATGCCATCAGGCCCCGGAGATTTATCACTTTTAATGCTACCTAGAAGATCTAGCATTTCGTCCCTCTGTATGGACATTTCCCACAACTGGTCCACAGCTCCTTCAGAGACAGACAGTATGTAACCCATGGAAGATAAATCAGTGAGATCAGATAGTGTGTAACCTGTGGAGGATGGAGTCAGTGGCTCTGTTCAGTAGTTCCCATCCAAAGTAAACATCCAAATACTACAAAAATAATAAACATTAGGATCAATTAAGTTAGGTTCGATCCTGAGATTTGACTTGTCCAGTGGTATCAGCTGGGAATCTTAACTCACTGTTGTTCAGACCATGCTGCAATTTACATATATTTGACTGTCCCCACAGCAGGAGAATCAGAGCATGGGATGGGCAGATAATGGAAATGTCCGACGAATTCGAGTGGGATTTTCCAGTGTCTAGATTGATCTTATAGCCCCCAATGCCAACTATCTATTGGACAGTGCAAGAGCTCAGGAGCTCCCTATATCTGTGACTAGGATGTACCTCTCGATGGTCAGTCAATTCCGCCTCCGACTCTGCCCCTGTTCTCCTTTAACTTTAAATGCGAGTTGTTGATTCTTGCTCAAAATCTGGAACTTTACCCTGTAAGAAATTATGATATTAATTATTTTCTGAACCTACCTGATTTTCGAAATGTTCGGTGTAGTCCAGGAAACTCTCTCATTACATGCGCTGTAATAAATACAATTTTCCATGTAAAATTCCATCAAAAACTCCTCATAACAGCCATCTATTATACATGTGATATTTCAGGAAATTTGCAACGCAGAGTCTCTGCTAATCCTGTTCAATTCTCAAAATACAAAAAGAAAGGTGCCGGAAAATCCCAGCAGGTCTGGCAGCATCCGAGCGAAAGGAAACAGAGTAAACATGTTGAGTCCACAACGACTCTTGGTTCAAATCACAATGTTACTTCCGATTCGCTCTCCACAACGCTGCCATAGCTAGTGAGTTATTCCAGCACTTTCTGTTTTTATTGCACATCTCCAGTATTTAATTTTAACTCAACCAATGTATTCTAATTTGAACCCGTCCAGCCAAGATCAGGCAATCTGAAAATGTTCTTTCCTCTTTGGGCTTAGCTTTCTTTCAGCAGAGTCACAGGTGGGACTGCTGACATTCCCAGCCAGTACTCAATAAGTTATTAATAATTATCATTTCAAGCATACTCACTTCCAGACAGGATGCTGAGTAGTTTCAACTCAACCCAGCCGGTTCCCAATACCAGCTATCTCTAGGACAATTCCAGTACTCAGGAGCTCCCTCACCTGTGACAATCATGTCCCTCCACATGGTCACTCGCTTCCCTCCCCCTACCCAGCCACGAGAACTATGCAGCATCTTTCTTGGAACCAAAGAAAGTTTTACTAACAATTATCAGTAACTAGTTTCAGTTTCCTAAGGACCTCTTTGTCTGGTAAGCTTACAGTCAAGGCTCAATTTCCTATCAAATCTATCCATTGTGGCATCTGAAGAGGTTTTTGTTTATTACAGACACGCTTCCATGTGTAAAATACTAATTATCAGGTTAGCAAAACCATCTGCTGCACATTTAATAATGGTTTCCTTAAAGACCGCCGTTTGGTAAACTCACAATACGAGTTCAATTCCTCTCAAATCTATCCATTGTTATCTAGAGGGGAGTTTATTGATTATTATAGACACTGCACACTTTCAGGGGCAAATCAGATGTGTCTCAGATATATTCTAATTATCAAATCAGCAAATTAATCTGTCGCACAATTATCTCTTTCAAGTTCCACATCCTATAATGCAATCAGAGCATCCAATAGAGGATACTTCATCTTGATCTTAAAGCAGGAACTGATTCTGACCTTCAATCTTGTCAGGTTGGAGAACACAACAGAAATAAAAGCAGTCTTGTCACTGCTACACAGAATGATTATAACTCATTACAGGTCCATTTCACTGTACGGGAGTCATTAACGTTGCTCGTGATGGATGCAAAAATGTCGTTTTAATTCTTTGATAACAGTCTGCCCGACAACACAGCTGAAAACAAGTGATACCTTGTGAACCAGATCACAATCTCTTCCCCCTTTGTCACACACTGTCTGGCCTCATTGACTCCATCCTCTCTGGGTTACACACTGTCTGACCTCACTGACTCAATCTTCCTGTCGCTTTCTACCCTTAAACACAAGTTTTCCATTCACTTCGATCTGGAAGTAAATCACAGTCGGGCTTTCCACAAACGTACCTATAGCAAGGCGGACGCATTCTGTCACGCTCAATGATCCTTTGACAAGTTCCCTCATGGCAGACCAGTGCAGAATGTGAAATCTGCACAGGATCAGAAGTGAGCTGACAAGGTGGATATGGTCAAAGAAGAGACAGGGAAGCAGTGGAAGGGTGCGTTTCTGAATGAAGCCCTGTGACAAGTGTTGTTCCTCGGGGATCAGTGATGGGAACATTCCTGTTTGTAATATATAAAAGATTTGAAGTAAAGTGTAACTGGTTTGATTTGTAAGTTTGCAAATGCAATAAGAGTTGGTGGATTTGCAGATAGTGATGAGGACCATCAGAGAACACAGCAGGATATAGATTGGTTGGGGACTTCGGGACAGAGATAGCAGGTGGAGTTTAACCCGGACAAATGTGAAGTAATGCATATTGGAAGGTGCAATAGAGATAGGGAAATATATAGTAAATGGTTGAACCCTGAAGAGTATTGGTAAGCAAAGGAATCTAGCTGTAGAAGCACACAGATCACTGGAAGTGCCAATACAGGTGGAGATCCATACAGCATGTATCGGCCAGAGCATTGAGTTTAAAAGCTGGCAAGTCATGATGCAGCTTTATAGAACCTTAGACCAATTCTGGCCATCACATTACCAGACCGACGTGGAGGCTTTGAAGAGGGTGCAGAAAGGTTGTTCCTTTGTACGGAGGGCATCAGCTATGAAGAGAGTTTCGAGAAATTTGGTTTGTTCTCACTGGAATGACAGAGGTTGAGGGGCGACCTGATAGAAGTCTACAAGAACATGAGGGGCATGGGCAGAGTGGATAGTCAGAAGCTGCCACACTGGGGAATATCTTCACAAAGTGAACGTGTCAATTATTATGGGGCATAGATTTAAGGTGCAAAGGGCAAGATTAAAGGAGGTGTATGAGACAAGTTTTTTTTTACACAGAGGCTGGTGGGTGTCCAGAACTCACTGCTGGGGAAGTAGTCGAAGCAGATATTACAGTGAGTTTTAAGGGGCATTTGGACAAATACATAGATAGGATAGGAATAGAGGGAAATGGTACCTGGAAGATTTGGGGATTTTACTTAAGTCAGACAGCATGATCAGGCTAAGAGGACTGAAGGGCTGGTTCCTGTGCTATCATATTCTCTGTTCTTTGATGGAGCCATTGGATCAAAGAACAAAACAGCACGGGAAACAGGCCCTTCGGCCCAACGAGCTCGCGCTGCCAACCAGATGTTCCCCCCTCTACCCTTGATCCCTGTCTACATTTATAGATCTATGGATTAAAAACCAAATTTGAGACAATTTAGGGAGAATTGGTTTTGACAATTAATTTTGACAATTAGCCTAAGAGCACATCTTTGGGATGTGGGAGGAAACCGGAGCACCCGGAGGAAACCCACGCAAGCACGGGGGGAATGCGCAAACTCCCACAGACACAGGCCCAAATCCACGTATCTGCACAGCACAGCGATAGTCACTGAGCTGCCGTGTTGCCCATCAAATGGTCCAGGTCAAGCGTACAGAAACGACGTGAAGCACTAGGATACTCTCGAAAAAATTCCAAGAGCAGTCCTCTCACGACCCATACAAGGGGCGTGTATGCCCCTTGTTAGACAACAAGGTGGACCAAAGCACGTCAACATCATCATCTATTTACACACTTCCCAGGGACTCCCAAGGCTCATGATCCCTATTTTAAATCAGTTTTCTATACCTCTCCATTCCCGTTCTGTTCATGTGCCCATCTAAGTATCTCTTCAAGAACTCCAGAGGACCTGCCTACACCACTTTACTTGGCAGCTCGTTCCATACCCCCACCACCCTCTGTGAAAAAACTTCCTCTAGCATCCAACTTGTACCTTACCCCCATCGCCCTAAGCCCGTGACCCCTTGTGCTATTATAGAGTCCATGCTAGGAAAAAGCTTAACCCTGTTTATCTATACCCCTCATAAACTTGCACACCTCCATTAGATCCCCTCCAAGTCTATATCTTTCTAAGGAAAACAGCCCCAATTTGCCCAACATCTCCTCGTACCTCAGACCTTCGATACCAGGCAGCATCCTGGTAAACCTCCTCCGCACTCTCTCCAGAGTCTCCACGTCCTTCGGGTAGTAAGGTCACCAGAACCGGATGCAGTATTCCAAATGAGGTCTAACCAATGTTTTATACAACTGCAACATTAAAGGCCAGCTCTTGCATGCTATACCCCTTCCTATAAAGGAAAGCATACCATGTGCTATATACAAAACATACCATATGCTTTCTTCACAACCTTCTCCACCTGCTCTGCCACCTTCAGAGACTCGTGCACCTGCACCCCCAGATCCCTCTGCCTTTCCATACTCCTAATAGCTCTACCCTTTATCATATACCTCCCCTCTACCTTCTTTCTCCTGAAATGCATCACCTCACATTTATCAGGATTGAATTCCATCTGCCATCTATCTGCCCAATCTACCAGTCTATGTCCTGCTGCATCGCCTGACAATGCTCCTCACTATCTGCAAGTCTGCAGTATCTGCAAACTTGCTGATCACTCCACTTACTTCGTTTTCCAAGTCATTTATATATATAACAACTAGAAGAGCTCCCAGTACCGAGCCCTGCAGCACACCACTAGTGAACGATCTCCACCTAGAAGGACACAATTCCGCTATTCCTGTCTCCTATTACCAAGCCAGTTACTTATCCATCTAGCTACCTGTCCTTCTATCCCATGAGCCTTGACCTTTTCAACTAACCTCCCATGAGAGACTTTGTCAAACACCTTACTGAAATCCATATAGACATCAACAGCTCGCCCTTCGTCCACCATTTTCGTCACCTCCTCAAAAAATTCTACCAGATTCGTGAGGCACAACCTCCCCTTAACAAATCCATGCTGCGTATCCCTAAACAGATCGCAATGCTCTAAGTGCCTATACATCCTATCTCTAAGAATCCCCTCCAACAGCTTCCCTACCACTCACCGGCCTATAATTTCCAGGGTTATCCCTACTACCCTTTTTAAACAACGGTACAACATTAGCTATTCTCCAGTCCTCCGGGACCTCACCTGTGTCCAAAGAAGAGACAAAGATTTGCGTCAGAGGACCAGCAATTTCACCTCGCACCTCCCTAAGCAGCCAGGGATAAATGCCAACAGGCCCAGGAGATTTATCAGTTTTAATGCTACCGAGAAGCTCTAACACTTCCTCCCTCGGTATGGATATTTCCCTCAACTGGTCCACAGCTCCTTCAGAGACAGACAGTATGTAACCCATGGAAGATGAAGTCAGTGAGATCAGATAGTGTGTAACCTGTGGAGGATGGAGTCAGTGGCTCTGTTCAGTAGTTCCCATCCAAAGTAAACATCCAAATACTACAAAAATAATAAACTTTAGGATCAATTAAGTCAGGTTCGATCCTGAGATTTGACTTGTCCAGTGGTATCAGCTAGGAATGTTAACTCACTGTTGTTCAGACCATGCTGCAATTTACATATATTTGATTGTCCCCACAGCAGGAGAATCAGAGCATGGGATGGGCAGATAATGGAAATGTCCGACGAATTTGAGTGGGATTTTCCAGTGTCTAGATTGACCTTATAGCCCCCAATGCCAACTATCTATTGGACAGTGCAAGAGCTCAGGAGCTCCCTATATCTGTGACTAGGATGAACCTCTCGATGGTCAGTCAATTCCGCATCCGACTCTGCCCATTCTCCTTTAACTTTAAATGTGAGTTGTTGATTCTTGCTCAAAATCTGGAACTTTACCCTGTAAGAAATTATGATATTAATTATTTTCTGAACCTACCTGATTTTCGAAATGTTCGATGTGGTCCAGGAAACACTCCCATTACATGCCCTGTAATAAATACAATTTTCCATGTAAAATTCCGTCAAAAACTCCTCATAACAGCAATCCATTATACATGTGATATTTCAGGAAATTTGCAACGCAGAGTCTCTGCTAATCCTGTTCAATTCTCAAAATACAAAAAGAAAGGTGCTGGAAAATCCCAGCAGGTCTGGCAGCATCTGAGGGAAAGGAAACAGAGTAAACATGTTGAGTCCACAATGACTCTTGGTTCAAATCACAATGTTACTTCCGATTCTCTCTCTCCACGATGCTGCCATAGCCAGTGAGTTATTCCAGCACTTTCTGTTTTCATTGCACATCTCCAGTATTTAATTTTAACTCAATGTATTCTGATTTGAACCCGTCCAGCCAATCTCAGGCAATCTGAAAACGTTCTTTCCTCTTTGGGCTTAGCTTTCTTTCAGCAGAATTACAGGTGGGACTGCTGACATTCCCAGCCAGTACTCAATAAGTTATTAATAATTATCATTTCGAGCATACTCACTTCCAGACAGGATGCTGAGTAGTTTCAACTCAACCTAGGCAGTTCCCAATACCAGCTATCTCTAGGACAATTCCAGTACTCAGGAGCTCCCTCACCTGTGACAATCATGTCCCTCCACATGGTCACTCACTTCCCTCCCCATACCCAGCCACTAGAAATATGCAGCATCTTTCTTGGAACCAAAGAAAGTTTTACTAACAATTATTAGTAACTAATTTCAGTTTCCCAAGGACCTCTTTGTCTGGTAAACTTACAGTCAAGGCTCAATTCCCGATCAAATCTATCCATTGCGTCATCTGAAAAAGAGATTATTGTTTATTACAGACATGCTTCCATGAGTAAAACACTAATTATCAGGTTAGCAAAACCATCCGCTGCACATTTAATAACTGTTTCCCTAAAGATCGCCGTTTGGTAAACTCACAACGCGGGTTCAATTCCTCTCAAGTCTATCTATCCATTGTTATCTAGAGGGGAGTTTGTTGATTATTATAGACACTGCACACTTTCAGGGGCAAATCTCTGTGTCTCAGATAAATTCTAATTATCACATCAGCAAATTAATCTGTTGCACACTTATCTCTTTCAAGTTCCACATCCTATAATGCAGTCAGGGCATCCAATAGAGGACACTTCATCTTGAGCTGAAGCAGGAATGGATTCTGACCTTCAATCTCGTCAGGTTGAAGAACACAACAGAAATAAAAGCAGTCTTGTCACTGCTACACGGAATGATTATAACTCATTACAGGTCCATGTCACTGTATGGGAGTCATTAATGTTACTCGTGATGGATGCAAAAATGTCGTTTTAATTCTTTGATAACAGTCTGCCCGACAACACAGCTGAAAACAAGTGCTAACTTGTGAACCAGATCATAATCTCTTCCCCCTTTGTCACACACTGTCTGGTCTCATTGAATCCATCCTCTCTGGGTTACACACTGTCTGACCTCACTGATTCAATCTTCCTGTCGCTTTCTACCCTCAAACACAAGTTTTCCATTCACTTCGATCTGGAAGTAAATCAGAGTCGGGCTTCCCACAATCGTACCTATAGCAAGGCGGACGCATTCTGTCACGCTCAATGATCCTTTGACAAGTTCCCTCATGGCAGACCAATGCAGAATGTGAAATCTGCATGGGATCAGAAGTGAGCTGACAAGGTGGATACGGTCAAAGAAGAGACAGGGAAGCAGTGGAAGGGTGCGTTTCTGAATGAAGCCCAGTGACAAGTATTGTTCCTCGGGAAGCAGTGATGGGAACTTTCCTGTTTGTAATATATAAATGATTGGAAGTGTAACTGGTTTGTTTTGTAAGTTTGCAAATGCAATAAGAGTTGGTGGATTTGCAGATAGTGATGAGGACCATCAGAGGTCACACAGCAGGATATAGATTGGTTGGGGACTTCGGGACAGAGATAGCAGGTGGAGTTTAACAAGGACAAATGTGAAGTAATGCATATTGGAAGGTGCAATAGAGATAGGGAAATATATAGTAAATGGTTGAACCCTGAAGAGTATTGGTAAGCAAAGGAATCTAGCTGTAGAAGCACACAGATCACTGGAAGTGCCAATACAGGTGGAGATCCATACAGCATGTATCGGCCAGAGCATTGAGTTTAAAAGCTGGCAAGTCATGATGCAGCTTTATAGAACCTTAGACCAATTCTGGCCATCACATTACCAGACCGACGTGGAGGCTTTGAAGAGGGTGCAGAAAGGTTGTTCCTTTGTACGGAGGGCATCAGCTATGAAGAGAGTTTCGAGAAATTTGGTTTGTTCTCACTGGAATGACAGAGGTTGAGGGGCGACCTGATAGAAGTCTACAAGAACATGAGGGGCATGGGCAGAGTGGATAGTCAGAAGCTGCCACACTGGGGAATATCTTCACAAAGTGAACGTGTCAATTATTATGGGGCATAGATTTAAGGTGCAAAGGGCAAGATTAAAGGAGGTGTATGAGACAAGTTTTTTTTTTTTACACAGAGGCTGGTGAGTGTCCAGAACTCACCGCAGGGGAAGTAGTCGAAGCAGATATTACAGTGAGTTTTAAGGGGCATTTGGACAAATACATAGATAGGATAGGAATAGAGGGAAATGGTACCTGGAAGATTTGGGGATTTTACTTAAGTCAGACAGCATGATCAGGCTAAGAGGACCGAAGGGCTGGTTCCTGTGCTGTCATATTCTCTGTTCTTTGATGGAGCCATTGGATCAAAGAACAAAACAGCACGGGAAACAGGCCCTTCGGCCCAACGAGCTCGCGCTGCCACCGTGATGTTCGCTCCTCTACCCTTGATCCCTGTCTACATTTATAGATCTATGGATTAAAAACCAAATTTGAGACAATTTAGGGAGAATTGGTTTTGACAATCAGCCTAACAGCACATCTTAGGGATGAGGCAGGAAACCGGAGCACCCGGAGGAAACCCACGCAAGCACGGGGAGAATGTGCAAACTCCCACAGATACAGGCCCAAATCCATGTATCTACACAGCACAGCGATAGTCACTGATCTGTCATGTTGCCCATCAAATGGTCCAGGTCAAGCGTACACTAACGACGTGAAGCACTAGGATACTGTCGAAAAAAAATCCAAGAGCAGCCCTCTCACGACCCATCGCGTGTATGCCGCTCGTTAGACAACAAGGTGGACCAAAGCACCTGTAGGATAAAAACAAGTACATCAATATCATCATCTATTTACACACTTCCCAGGGACTCCCAAGGCTCATGGTCCCTATTTTAAATCAGTTTTCTATACCCCTCCATTCCCGTTCTGTTCATGTGCCCATCTAAGTATCTCTTCAATAACTCCAGAATGCCTGCCTCCACCACTTTACTTGGCAGCGCATTCCATACCCACACCACCCTCTGTTTAAAAAAACTCCCTCTAGCATCCAAATTATACCTTACCCTACTCACCCTAAGCCCGTGACCCCTCGTGCTATTTGAGTCTATCCTAGGAAAAAGCTTAACCCTGTTTACACTATCTATACCCCTCATAATCTTGTACACTTCTATTAAATCTCCTCTCAGTCTATATACTTCTAAGGAAAACAGCCCCAATTTGCCCAACATTTCCGTGTACCTCAGACCTTCGATACCAGGCAGCATCCTGGTAAACCTCCTCTGCACTCTCTCCAGAGTCTCCATGTCCTTCCGGTAGTAAGGCCATCAGAACTGGACGCAGTATTCCAAATGAGGTCTAACCAATGCTTTATGCAACTGCAACAGTAAAAGCCAGCTCTTGTACTCTGTACCCCTTCCTACAAAGGAAAGCATACCATGTGCTATATACAAAGCATACCATATGCTTTCTTCACAACCTTCTCCAAGCTGCTCTGCCACCTTTAGAGACTCGTGCACGTGCACCCCCAGATCCCTCTGCCTTTCCATACTCCTAATAGCTCTACCCTTTATCATATACCTCCCCTCTACATTCTTTCTCCCGAAACGCATCACCTCACATTTATCAGGATTGAATTCCATCTGCCATCTATCTGCCCAATCTACCAGTCTATGTCCTGCTGCATCGCCTGACGATGCTCCTCACTATCTGCAAGTCCAACCATCTTTGTATCGCCGGCAAAATTGCTGATCACTCCATTCACTTCCTCTTCCAAGTCATATATATATATAACTAGAAGAGCTCCCAGTACCGAGCCCTGCGGCACACCACTAGTGAACGATCTCCACCTAGAAGAACACAATTCCGCTATTCCTCTCTGTCTCCTATTACCAAGCCAGTTACTTATCCATCTAGCTACCTGTCCTTGTATCCCATGAGCCCTGACCTTTTCAACTAACCTCCCATGAGAGACTTTGTCAAACACATTACTGAAATCCACATAGACAACATCAACAGCTCGCCCTTCGTCCACCATTTTCGTCACCTCCTCAGAAAATTCTGCCAGATTCCTGAGGCACAACCTCCCCTTAACAAATCCATGCTGCGTATCCCTAAACAGATCGCAATGCTCGAAGGATGTATAGGCACTATCTCTAAGAATCCACTCCAACAGCTTCCCTACCACTCACCAGCCTATAATTTCCAGGGTTATACCTACTATCCTTTTTAAACAACGGTACAACATTAGCTATTCTCCAGTCCTCCGGGACCTCACCTGTGTCCAAAGAAGAGACAAAGACTTGCGTCAGAGGACCAGCAATTTCACCTCGCACCTCCCTAAGCAGCCAGGGATAAACGCCAACAGGCCCAGGAGATTTATCAGTTTTAATGCTACCGAGAAGCTCCAACACTTCCTCCCTCGGTATGGATATTTCCCTCAACTGGTCCACAGCTCCTTCAGAGACAGACAGTATGTAACCCATGGAGGATGAAGTCAGTGAGATCAGATAGTGTGTAACCTGTGGAGGATGGAGTCAGTGGCTCTGTTCAGTAGTTCCCATCCAAAGTAAACATCCAAATACTACAAAAAATAATAAACTTTAGGATCAATTAAGTCAGGTTCGATCCTGAGATTTGACTTGTCCAGTGGTATCAGCTGGGAATCTTAACTCACTGTTGTTCAGACCATGCTGCAATTTACATATATTTGACTGTCCCCACAGCAGCAGAATCAGAGCATGGGATGGGCAGATAATGGAAATGTCCGACGAATTCGAGTGGGATTTTCCAGTGTCTAGATTGACCTTATAGCCTCCAATGCCAACTATCTATTGGACAGTGCAAGAGCTCAGGAGCTCCCTATATCTGTGACTAGGATGAACTTCTCGATGGTCAGTCAATTCCGCCTCCGACTCTGCCCCTGTTCTCCTTTAACTTTAAATGCAAGTTGTTGATTCTTGCTCAAAATCTGGAACTGTATCCTGTAAGAAATTATGATTTTAATTATTTTCTGAACTTACCTGCTCTTCGAAATGTTCGGCTTGGTCCAGGAACCCATCTGATTACTGGCACTGTAATAAATCCAATTTTCCATGTAAAGTTTCATCAAAAACTCATCATAACAGCCATCCATTATACATGTGATATTTCAGGAAATTTGCAACGCAGAGTCTCTGCTAATTCACTTCAATTCTCGAAATACAAAAAGGTGCTGGAAAATCCCAGCAGGTCTAGCAACATCTGAGGGAAAGGAAACAGAGTAAACATGTTGAGTCCACAATGACTCTTGGTTCAAATCACAATGTTATTTCCGATTCTCTCTCCGTGATGCTGCCATAGCGACTGAGTTATTCCAACATTTCCTGTTTTAATTTAATTTTTACTCAACCAATGTATTCTAATTTGAACTCGCCCAGCCAAGCTCAGGCAATCTGAAAACATTCTTTCTTCTTTGGGCTTGGCTTACTTTAGCAGAATTACAGGTGGGACTGCTGACATCCCCAACCAGTATTCAATAATTATCATTTAATAATTATCATTAATAATTATCATTTAAAGCATACTCAGTTCCAGACAGGATGCTGAGTAGTTTCAACTCAACCTAGGCAGTTCCCAATACCAGCTATCTCTAGGACAATTCCAGTACTCAGGACCTCCCTCACCTGTGACAATCATGTCCCTCCACATGGTCACTCACTTCCCTCCCCATACCCAGCCACGAGAAACATGCAGCATCTTTCTTGGAACCAAAGAAAGTTTTACTACAATTATTAGTAACTAGTTTCAGTTTCCTAAGGACCTCTTTGTCTGGTAAACTTACAGTCAAGGCTCAGTCCCCTATCAAATCAATTAATTAAATCAAATCAATGCGTCATCAGAAGAAGAGCTTTTTGTTTATTACAGACACGCTTCCATGTGTAAAACACTAATTATCAGGTTAGCAAAATCATCCACTGCACATTTAATAACGGTTACCTTAAAGACCGCCGTTTGGTAAACTCTCAATGCGAGTTCAATTCCTCTCAAGTCTATCCATTGTTATCTAGAGGGGAGTTTATTGATTATTATAGACACTGCGCACTTTCAGGGGCAAATCTGTGTGCCTCAGATATATTCCAATTATCAAATCAGCAAATTAATCTGTTGCACAATTATCTCTTTCAAGTTCCACATCCTATAATGCAGTCAGAGCATCCAATAGAGGACACTTCATCTTGAGCTGAAGCAGGAATTGATTCTGACCTTCAACCTCGTCAGGTTGGAGAACACAACAGAAATAAAAGCAGTCTTGTCACTGCTACACGGAATGATTCTAACTCATTACAGGTCCATTTCACTGTACGGGAGTCATTAACGTTGCTCGTGATGGATGCAAAAATGTCGTTTTAATTCTTTGATAATAGTCTGCCTGACCACACAGCTGGAAACAAGTGCTACCTTGTGAACCAGATCACAATCTCTTCCCCCTTTGTCACACACTGTCTGGTCTCATTGACTCCATCCTCACTGTCTGACCTCACTGACTCAATCTTCCTGTCGCTTTCTACCCTCAAATACAAGTTTTCCATTCACTTCGATCTGGAAGTAAATCAGAGTCGGGCTTTCCACAATCGTACCTATAGCAAGGCGGACACATTCTGTCACGCTCAATGATCCTTTGACAAGTTCCCTCATGGCAGACCAGTGCAGAATGTGAAATCTGCATGGGATCAGAAGTGAGCTGACAAGGTGGATATGGTCAAAGAAGAGACAGGGAAGCAGTGGAAGGGTGCGTTTCTGAATGAAGCCCTGTGACAAGTGTTGTTCCTCGGGGATCAGTGATGGGAACTTTCCTGTTTGTAATATATAAATGATTTGAAGTAAAGCGTAACCGGTTGGATTTGTAAGTTTGCAAATGCAATAAAAGTTGGTGGATTTGCAGATAGTGATGAGGACCATCAGAGGTCACAGCTCGATATAGATTGGGTGGGGACTTCGGGACAGAGATAGCAGGTGGAGTTTAACAAGGACAAATGTGAAGTAATGCATATTGGAAGGTCCAATAGAGATAGGGAAATATATAGTAAATGGTTGAACCCTGAAGAGTATTGGTAAGCAAAGGAATCTAGCTGTAGAACCACACAGATCACTGGAGGTGCCAATACAGGTGGAGATTCATACAGCATGTATCGGCAAGAGCATTGAGTTTAAAAGCTGGCAAGTCATGATGCAGCTTTATAAAACCTTAGACCAATTCTGGCCATCACATTACCAGACCGACGTGGAGGCTTTGAAGAGGGTGCAGAAAGGCTGTTCCTTTGTACGGAGGGCATCAGCTATGAAGAGAGTTTCGAGAAATTTGGTTTGTTCTCACTGGAATGACAGAGGTTGAGGGGCGACCTGATAGAACTCTACAAGAACATGAGGGGCATGGGCAGAGTGGATAGTCAGAAGCTGCCACACTGGGGAATATCTTCACAAAGTGAACGTGTCAATTATTATGGGGCATAGATTTAAGGTGCAAAGGGCAAGATTAAAGGAGGTGTATGAGACAAGTTTCTTTTTTTTTTTTACACAGAGGCTGGTGGGTGTCCAGAACTCACTGCAGGGGAAGTAGTCGAAGCAGATATTACAGTGAGTTTTAAGGGGCATTTGGACAAATACATAGATAGGATAGGAATAGAGGGAAATGGTACCTGGAAGATTTGGGGATTTTACTTAAGTCAGACAGCATGATCAGGCTAAGAGGACCGAAGGGCTGGTTCCTGTGCTATCATATTCTCTGTTCTTTGATGGAGCCATTGGATCAAAGAACAAAACAGCACGGGAAACAGGCCCTTCGGCCCAACGAGCTCGCGCTGCCACCCAGATGTTCCCCCCTCTACCCTTGATCCCTGTCTACATTTATAGATCTATGGATTAAAAACCAAATTTGAGACAATTTAGGGAGAATTTGTTCTGCCAATCAGCCTAACAGCACATCTTTGGGATGGGAGGAAACCGAAGCACTCGGAGAACACCCACGCAAGCACGGGGAGAATGCGCAAACTCCCACAGACACAGGGCCCCAAATCCATGTATCTGCACAGCACAGCGATAGTCACTGAGCTGTCATGTTGCCCATCAAATGGTCCAGGTCAAGCGTACACTAACGATGTGAAGCACTAGGATACCCTTGAAAAAATCCAAGAGCAGCCCTCTCACGACCCAGCCCGTGTATGCCGCTCATTAGGCAACAAGGTGGACCAAAGCACCTGTAGGATAAAAACAAGTACATCAACATCATCATCTATTTACACACTTCCCAGGGACTCCCAAGGCTCATGATCCCTATTTTAAATCGGTTTTCTATAACCCTCCATTCCCGTTCTGTTCATGTGCCCATCTAAGTATCTCTTCAATAACTCCAGAGTACCTGCCTCCACCACTTTACTTGGCAGATCGTTCCATACCCCCACCACCCTCTGTATGAGAAAATTCCCTGTAGCATCCAACTTATACCTTACCCCCATCGCCCTAAGCCCGTGACCCCTTGTGCTATTAGAGTCCATCCTAGAAAAAAGCTTAACCCTGTTTATCTATATCCTTCATAAACTTGTGCACCTCCATTAGATCTCCTCTAAGTCAATATCCTTCTAAGGAAAACAGCCCCAACTTGCCCAACATCTCCTTGTAACTGAGACCTTATGTACCAGGCAGCATCCTGGTAAACCTCTTGTGCACTCGCTCCAGAGTCTCCACGTCCTTCCGGTAGTAAGGTCACCAGAACTGGACGCAGTATTCCAAATGAGGTCTAACCAATATGTTGTATACAACTGCAACAGTAAAAGCCAGCTCTTGCATGCTATACCCCTTCCTATAAAGGAAAGCATACCATGTGCTATATACAAAACATACCATATACTTTCTTCACAACCTTCTCCAGCTGCTCTGCCACCTTCAGAGACTCGTGCACATGCACCCCCAGATACCTCTGGCTTTCTATACTCCTAATAGCTCTACCTTTTACCATATACCTCCCCCACCGCGACATTCTTTCTCCCGAAATGCATCACCTCATATTTATCAGGATAGAATTCCATCTGCCATCTATCTGCCCAATCTACCAGCCTATCTATCTCCTGCTGCATCGCCTGACAATGCTCCTCCCTATCTGCAACCCAACCATCTTTGTATCGTCTGCAAACTTGCTGATCACTCCACTTACTCCCTCATCCAAGTCATTTATATATAAACTAGAAGAGCTCCCAGTACCGAGCCCTGCAGCACACCACTAGTGAACGATCTCCACCTAGAAGAACACAATTCCGCTATTCCTCTCTGTCTCCTATTACCAAGCCAGTTACTTATCCATCTAGCTACCTGTCCTTCTATCCCATGAGCCTTGACCTTTTCAACTAACCTCCCATGAGAGACTTTGTCAAACACCTTACTGAAATCCATATAGACATCAACAGCTCGCCCTTCGTCCACCATTTTCGTCACCTCCTCAAAAAATTCTACAAGATTCGTGAGGCACAACCTCCCCTTAACAAATCCATGCTGCGTATCCCTAAACAGATCGCAATGCTTTAAGTGCCTATACGTCCTATCTCTAAGAATCCACTCCAACAGCTTCCCTACCACTCACCGGTCTATAATATCCAGGGTTATCCCTACTACCCTTTTTAAACTACAGTACAACATTAGCTATTCTCCAGTCCTCCGGGACCTCACCTGTGTCCAAAGAAGAGACAAAGATTTGCGTCAGAGGACCAGCAATTTCACCTCACACCTCCCTAAGCAGCCTGGGATAAATGCCATCAGGCCCAGGAGATTTATCAGTTTTAATGCTACCTAGAAGATCTAGCATTTCGTCCCTCTGTATGGACATTTCCCACAACTGGTCCACAGCTCCTTCAGAGACAGACAGTATGTAACCCATGGAAGATAAATCAGTGAGATCAGATAGTGTGTAACCTGTGGAGGATGGAGTCAGTGGCTCTGTTCAGTAGTTCCCATCCAAAGTAAACATCCAAATACTACAAAAATAATAAACATTAGGATCAATTAAGTTAGGTTCGATCCTGAGATTTGACTTGTCCAGTGGTATCAGCTGGGAATCTTAACTCACTGTTGTTCAGACCATGCTGCAATTTACATATATTTGACTGTCCCCACAGCAGGAGAATCAGAGCATGGGATGGGCAGATAATGGAAATGTCCGACGAATTCGAGTGGGATTTTCCAGTGTCTAGATTGATCTTATAGCCCCCAATGCCAACTATCTATTGGACAGTGCAAGAGCTCAGGAGCTCCCTATATCTGTGACTAGGATGAACCTCTCGATGGTCAGTCAATTCCGCCTCCGACTCTGCCCCTGTTCTCCTTTAACTTTAAATGCGAGTTGTTGATTCTTGCTCAAAATCTGGAACTTTACCCTGTAAGAAATTATGATATTAATTATTTTCTGAACCTACCTGATTTTCGAAATGTTCGGTGTAGTCCAGGAAACTCTCTCATTACATGCGCTGTAATAAATACAATTTTCCATGTAAAATTCCATCAAAAACTCCTCATAACAGCCATCTATTATACATGTGATATTTCAGGAAATTTGCAACGCAGAGTCTCTGCTAATCCTGTTCAATTCTCGAAATACAAAAAGAAAGGTGCTGGTAAATCCCAGCAGGTCTGGCAGCATCTGAGGGAAAGTAAACAGAGTAAACGTGTTGAGTCCACAACGACTCTTGGTTCAAATCACAATGTTATTTCCGATTCTCTCTCCACGATGCTGCCATTGCTACTGAGTTATCCCAGCATTTTCTGTTTTTATTGCACATCTCCAGTATTTAATTTTAACTCAATGTATTCTGATTTGAACCCGTCCAGCCAATCTCAGGCAATCTGAAAACGTTCTTTCCTCTTTGGGCTTAGCTTTCTTTCAGCAGAATTACAGGTGGGACTGCTGACATTCCCAGCCAGTACTCAATAAGTTATTAATAATTATCATTTCAAGCATACTCAGTTCCAGACAGGATGCTGAGTAGTTTCAACTCAACCTAGGCAGTTCCCAATACCAGCTATCTCTAGGACAATTCCAGTACTCAGGAGCTCCCTCACCTGTGACAATCATGTCCCTCCACATGGTCACTCACTTCCCCCCCCATACCCAGCCACTAGAAATATGCAGCATCTTTCTTGGAACCAAAGAAAGTTTTACTACCAATTATCAGTAACTAGTTTCAGTTTCCCAAGAACCTCTTTGTCTGGTAAACTTGCAGTCAAGGCTCAATTTCCTATCAAATCTATCCATTGTGGCATCTGAAGAGGTTTTTGTTTATTACAGACACGCTTCCATGTGTAAAATACTAATTATCAGGTTAGCAAAACCATCTGCTGCACATTTAATAATGGTTTCCTTAAAGACCGCCGTTTGGTAAACTCACAATACGAGTTCAATTCCTCTCAAATCTATCCATTGTTATCTAGAGGGGAGTTTATTGATTATTATAGACACTGCACACTTTCAGGGGCAAATCAGATATATCAGATGTGTCTCAGATATATTCTAATTATCAAATCAGCAAATTAATCTGTCGCACAATTATCTCTTTCAAGTTCCACATCCTATAATGCAATCAGAGCATCCAATAGAGGATACTTCATCTCGATCTTAAAGCAGGAACTGATTCTGACCTTCAATCTTGTCAGGTTGGAGAACACAACAGAAATAAAAGCAGTCTTGTCACTGCTACACAGAATGATTATAACTCATTACAGGTCCATTTCACTGTACGGGAGTCATTAACGTTGCTCGTGATGGATGCAAAAATGTCGTTTTAATTCTTTGATAACAGTCTGCCCGACAACACAGCTGGAAACAAGTGATACCTCGTGAACCAGATCACAATCTCTTCCCCCTTTGTCACACACTGTCTGGCCTCATTGACTCCATCCTCTCTGGGTTACACACTGTCTGACCTCACTGACTCAATCTTCCTGTCGCTTTCTACCCTTAAACACAAGTTTTCCATTCACTTCGATCTGGAAGTAAATCACAGTCGGGCTTTCCACAAACTATAGCAAGGCGGACGCATTCTGTCACGCTCAATGATCCTTTGACAAGTTCCCTCATGGCAGACCAATGCAGAATGTGAAATCTGCACAGGATCAGAAGTGAGCTGACAAGGTGGATATGGTCAAAGAAGAGACAGGGAAGCAGTGGAAGGGTGCGTTTCTGAATGAAGCCCTGTGACAAGTGTTGTTCCTCGGGGATCAGTGATGGGAACTTTCCTGTTTGTAATATATAAATGATTTGAAGTAAAGTGTAACTGGTTTGATTTGTAAGTTTGCAAATGCAATAAGAGTTGGTGGATTTGCAGATAGTGATGAGGACCATCAGAGAACACAGCAGGATATAGATTGGTTGGGGATTTCGGGACAGAGATAGCAGGTGGAGTTTAACAAGGACAAATGTGAAGTAATGCATATTGGAAGGTCCAATAGAGATAGGGAAATATATAGTAAATGGTTGAACCCTGAAGAGTATTGGTAAGCAAAGGAATCTAGCTGTAGAAGCACACAGATCACTGGAAGTGCCAATACAGGTGGAGATTCATACAGCATGTATCGGCCAGAGCATTGAGTTTAAAAGCTGGCAAGTCATGATGCAGCTTTATCGAACCTTAGTCCAATTCTTGGCCATCACATTACCAGACCAACATGGAGGCTTTGAAGAGGGTACAGAAAGGCTGTTCCTTTGTACGGAGGGCATCAGCTATGAAGAGAGTTTCGAGAAATTGGGTTTGTTCTCACTGGAATGACAGAGGTTGAGGGGCGACCTGATAGAAGTCTACAAGAACATGAGGGGCATGGGCAGAGTGGATAGTCAGAAGCTGCCACTCTGGGGAATATCTTCACAAAGTGAATGTGTCAATTATTATGGGGCATAGATTTAAGGTGCAAAGGGCAAGATTAAAGGAGGTGTATGAGACAAGTTTCTTTTTTTTTTTTACACAGAGGCTGGTGGGTGTCCAGAACTCACTGCAGGGGAAGTAGTCGAAGCAGATATTACAGTGAGTTTTAAGGGGCATTTGGACAAATACATAGATAGGATAGGAATAGAGGGAAATGGTACCTGGAAGATTTGGGGATTTTACTCAAGTCAGACAGCATGATCAGGCTAAGAGGACTGAAGGGCTGGTTCCTGTGCTATCATATTCTCTGTTCTTTGATGGAGCCATTGGATCAAAGAACAAAACAGCACGGGAAACAGGCCCTTCGGCCCAACGAGCTCGCGCTGCCAACCAGATGTTCCCCCCTCTACCCTTGATCCCTGTCTACATTTATAGATCTATGGATTAAAAACCAAATTTGAGACAATTTAGGGAGAATTGGTTTTGACAATTAATTTTGACAATTAGCCTAAGAGCACATCTTTGGGATGTGGGAGGAAACCGGAGCACCCGGAGGAAACCCACGCAAGCACGGGGGGAATGCGCAAACTCCCACAGACACAGGCCCAAATCCATGTATCTACACAGCACAGCAATAGTCACTGAGCTGTCGTGTTGCCCATCAAATGGTCCAGGTCAAGCGTACAGAAACGACGTGAAGCACTAGGATTCTCTCGAAAAAAATCCAAGAGCAGTCCTCTCACGACCCATAGAAGGGGCGTGTATGCCCCTTGTTAGACAACAAGGTGGACCAAAGCACCTGTAGGATAAAAACAAGTACGTCAACATCATCATCTATTTACACACTTCCCAGGGACTCCCAAGGCTCATGATCCCTATTTTAAATCAGTTTTCTATACCCTTCCATTCCCGTTCTGTTCATGTGCCCATCTAAGTATCTCTTCAATAACTCCAGAGTACCTGCCTCCACCACTTTACTTGGCAGCTCGTTCCATATCCCCACCACCCTCTGTGTGAAAAAAATTTCTCTAGCATCCAAGTTGTACCTCACCCCCATCGCCCTAAGCCCGTGACCCCTTGTGCTATTTGAGTCCATCCTAGGAAAAAGCTTAACCCTGTTTACTCTATCTATACCCCTCATAATCTTGTACACTTCTATTAGATCTCCTCCAAGTCTATATCTTTCTAAGGAAAACAGCCCCAATTTGCCCAACATCTCCTCGTACCTCAGACCTTTGATACCAGGCAGCATCCTGGTAAACCCCCTCTGCACTCTCTCCAGAGTCTCCATGCCCTTCCAGTAGTAAGGCCATCAGAACTGGACGCAGTATTCCAAAAGAGGTCTAACCAATGTTTTATACAACTGCAACAGTAAAAGCCAGCTCTTGTACTTTATGCCCCTTCCTATAAAGGAAAGCATACCATGTGCTATATACAAAGCATACCATATGCTTTCTTCACAAACTTCTCCACCTGCTCTGCCACCTTCAGAGACTCGTGCACCTGCACCCCCAGGTCCCTCTGCGTTTCTATACCCTTAATAGCTCTACCCTTTATCATATACCTCCCCTCTACATTCTTTCTCCTGAAATGCATCGCCTCACATTTCAGGATTGAATTCCATCTGCCATCTATCTGCCCAAGCTACCAGCCTATGTCCTGCTTCATCGCCTGACAATGCTCCTCCCTATCTGCAAGTCCAACCATCTTTGTATCGCCGGCAAACTTGCTGATCACTCCACTCAGTTCCTCTTCCAAGTCATTTATATATATATATATCAACGAGAAGAGCTCCCAGTACCGAGCCCTGCAGCACACCACTAGTGAACGATCTCCACCTAGAAGAACACAATTCCGCTATTCCTGTCTCCTATTACCAAGCCAGTTACTTATCCATTTAACTACCTGTCCTTCTATCCCATGAGCCTTGACCTTTTCAACTAACCTCCCATGAGAGACTTTGTCAAACACCTTACTGAAATCCATATAGACATCAACAGCTCGCCCTTTGTCCACCATTTTCGCCACCTCCTCAAAAAATTCTACCAGATTCATGAGGCACAACCTCCCCTTAACAAATCCATGCTGCGTATCCCTAAACAGATCGCAATGCTCTAAGTGCCTATACATCCTATCTCTAAGAATCCCCTCCAACAGCTTCCCTACCACTCACTGGCCTATAATTTCCAGGGTTATCCCTACTACCCTTTTTAAACAACGGTACAACATTAGCTATTCTCCAGTCCTCCGGGACCTCACCTGTGTCCAAAGAAGAGACAAAGATTTGCGTCAGAGGACCAGCAATTTCACCTCGCACCTCCCTAAGCAGCCAGGGATAAATGCCAACAGGCCCAGGAGATTTATCAGTTTTAATGCTACCGAGAAGCTCTAACACTTCCTCCCTCGGTATGGATATTTCCCTCAACTGGTCCACAGCTCCTTCAGAGACAGACAGTATGTAACCCATGGAAGATGAAGTCAGTGAGATCAGATAGTGTGTAACCTGTGGAGGATGGAGTCAGTGGCTCTGTTCAGTAGTTCTCTTCCAAAGTAAACATCCAAATACTACAAAAATAATAAACTTTAGGATCAATTAAGTCAGGTTCGATCCTGAGATTTGACTTGTCCAGTGGTATCAGCTGGGTATCTTAACTCACTGTTGTTCAGACCATGCTGCAATTTACATATATTTGACTGGCCCCACAGCAGGAGAATCAGAGCATGGGATGGGCAGATAATGGAAATGTCCGACGAATTCGAGTGGGATTTTCCAGTGTCTAGATTGACCTTATAGCCCCCAATGCCAACTATCTATTGGACAGTGCAAGAGCTCAGGAGCTCCCTATATCTGTGACTAGGATGAACCTCTCGATGGTCAGTCAATTCCGCATCCGACTCTGCCCCTGTTCTCCTTTAACTTTAAATGAGAGTTGTTGATTCTTGCTCAAAATCTGGAACTTTACCCTGTAAGAAATTATGATATTAATTATTTTCTGAACCTACCTGATTTTCGAAATGTTCGGTGTAGTCCAGGAAACTCTCTCATTACATGCGCTGTAATAAAAACAATTTTCCATGTAAAATTCCATCAAAAACTCCTCATAACAGCAATCCATTATACATGTGATATTTCAGGAAATTTGCAACGCAGAGTCTCTGCTAATCCTGTTCAATTCTCAAAATACAAAAAGAAAGGTGCTGGAAAATCCCAGCAGGTCTGGCAGCATCTGAGGGAAAGGAAACAGAGTAAACATGTTGAGTCCACAATGACTCTTGGTTCAAATCACAATGTTACTTCCGATTCTCTCTCTCCACGATGCTGCCATAGCTAGTGAGTTATTCCAGCACTTTCTGTTTTTATTGCACATCTCCAGTATTTAATTTTTACTCAACCAACGCATTCTAATTTGAACCCGTCCAGCCAATCTCAGGCAATCTGAAAACGTTCTTTCCTCTTGGGGCTTAGGTTTCTTTCAGCAGAGTCACAGGTGGGACTGCTGACATTCCCAGCCAGTACTCAATAAGTTATTAATAATTATCATTTCAAGCATACTCAGTTCCAGACAGGATGCTGAGTAGTTTCAACTCAACTTAGGCAGTTCCCAATACCAGCTATCTCTAGGACAATTCCAGTACTCAGGACCTCCCTCACCTGTGACAATCATGTCCCTCCACATGGCACTCACTTCCCTCCCCATACCCAGCCACTAGAAATATGCAGCATCTTTCTTGGAACCAAAGAAAGTTTTACTAACAATTATTAGTAACTAATTTCAGTTTCCTAAGGACCTCTTTGTCTGGTAAACTTACAGTCAAGGCTCAATTCCCGATCAAATCTATCCATTGCGTCATCTGAAAAAGAGGTTATTGTTTATTACAGACACGCTTCCATGTGTAAAACACTAATTATCAGGTTAGCAAAACCATCCGCTGCACATTTAATAACTGTTTCCCTAAAGACCGCCGTTTGGTAAACTCACAACGTGGGTTCAATTCCTCTCAAGTCTATCTATCCATTGTTATCTAGAGGGGAGTTTGTTGATTATTATAGACACTGCACACTTTCAGGGGCAAATCTCTGTGTCTCAGATAAATTCTAATTATCACATCAGCAAATTAATCTGTTGCACACTTATCTCTTTCAAGTTCCACATCCTATAATGCAGTCAGAGCTTCCAATAGAGGACGCTTGATCTTGAGCCGAAGCAGAGATTGATTCTGACCTTCAATCTCAAAGAACAAAGAACAAAACAGCACGGGAAACAATAAAAGCAGTCTTGTCACTGCTACACTGAATAATTCTAACTCATTACAGGTCCATTTCACTGCAACATCAAATGGGAGTCATTAACATGGCTCGTGATGGACGCAAAAATGCCAGTTTAATTCTTTGATAACAGTCTACCCTACAACACAGCTGAGAAAAGATGCTACCTCATTCACCAGATCATAATGTCTTCCCCCTTTGTCACACACTATCTGGTCTCATTGACTCCATCCTCCCCAGGTTACACACCCATCTCATTGACTCCATCCTCCCCAGGTTACACACCCATCTCCCTGACTCCATCCTCCCCGGGTTACACACTGTCTGGTCTCCCTGACTCCATCCTCTCTGGGTTACACACTGTCTGGTCTCCCTGACTCCATCCTCTCTGGGTTACACACTGTCTGGTCTCCCTGACTCCATCCTCTCTGGGTTACACACTGTCTGGTCTCACTGACTCCATCCTCTCTGGGTTACACACTGTCTGGTCTCCCTGACTCCATCCTCTCTGGGTTACACACTGTCTGGTCTCCCTGACTCCATCCTCTCTGGGTTACACACTGTCTGGTCTCCCTGACTCCATCCTCTCTGGGTACACACTGTCTGGTCTCTGACTCCATCCTCTCTGGGTTACACACTGTCTGGTCTCACTGACTCCATCCTCTCTGGGTTACACACTGTCTGGTCTCACTGACTCCATCCTCTCTGGGTTACACACTGTCTGGTCTCACTGACTCCATCCTCTCTGGGTTACACACTGTCTGGTCTCACTGACTCCATCCTCTCTGGGTTACACACTGTCTGGTCTCACTGACTCCATCCTCTCTGGGTTACACACTGTCTGGCCTCACTGACTCCATCCTCTCTGGGTTACACACTGTCTGACCTCACTGACTCGATCTTCCTGTAGCTTTCTACCCTCAAACCCAAAGTTTACATTCACTCTCACTTTGAAGTAAATCACACAGTCAGGCTTTCCACAATCATACCCATAGCATCGTGGACATATTCTGTCACATTCAACGACCTTAATGATCCTTTGACAAGTTCCCTCATGGCAGACCGTGCAGAAGGTGAAATCGCATGGGATCAGAGATGAGCTGGCAAGGTGGATACAGTCAAAGGACAGAGGGTAACAATGGAATGCTGCATTTCTGAGTGAAGCGGTGACAACTGGTATTCCTTAGGGATCAGTGATGGGACATGTTTGTAACATACGTAAATGTTTTTGAGGAAAACGTAATGGTTTAATTGGTAAGTTTGCAGATGACATGAAAGTTGGTGACGAGGACCATCAGAGGATACAGCAGCATATAGATTGGTTGAGGACTTGGGTGCAGAGATGATAGATGGAGATTAACCCACACAAATATGACGTAATGCGTCTTGGAACGTCTAATTGAGAAAGAGAAATACTTAGTGAATGCTAGAAATTTAAGAGTTTTGTTAGGCAAAGAAATCTGGCTGTACAGGTACAGGTCACTGAAAGTGGAAGGCAAATGAAGAAAGCATACAGCATGTTTGCCTTCATCGGCCAGGGCACTGAGTTCAAAATTGGCATGTCATATTGCAACTTTACAGAACCTTCGCCTTGGAATACGGTGTTCAATTCTGGTCGTCACACTAATAGATCGAAGTGGAGGCTTTGAACAGGGTACAGAAAGGCTGTTCCTTAGTACGGAGGGCATTAGCTATGAAGAGAGTTTCGAGAAACTTGGTTCGCCCTCACTGGAACGACAGAGATTGAGGGACGACCTGATAGAAGTCTACAAGAACATAAGGTGCATGGACAGAGCGGATAGTCAGCAGCTGCCATCGTCGGAAGGACCTTTCCTGGGGTGGGGAGAGGGGGGAAAGAGTCAATCATTTGGCTGTATAGGTTTAAGGCACAAAGAGCAAGATTTAAAGAAGGTGTACGAGACAAGTTTTGTTTTTAAACGCAGAGGGCGGTGAGTGTCTGGAACTCACTGTCAGGGAGGTAGTTGAAGCAGCTACTGCAGTGAGTTTCAAGTGGCATTTGGACAAATACACAAATAGGATGGAAATAGAGGGGAATGGTCCCTGGAAGGGGATTTTAATTAAGTCAGGCAGCATGGTCAGCTAAGAGGACTGGAGGATATACCCTGGGGAGAACAAAGTCAATGAGATCAGACAGTGTGTAACCCAAGGAGGATGGAGGCAGTGAGATCAGACAGAGTGTAACCCGAGGAGGATGGATTCAGTGGCTCTGTTCAGTAGTCACCATCCAAAGTAAACACATAAATACTACATAAATAATAAAAATTAGGATCAATTTGCCAGCTTCAATCCTGAATATTGACTTGCCCAGTGGTATCAGCTGGGATCTTAACTCACTGTTGTTCAAACTGTGTTGCAATTTATTGGGGTGTATTTTACCATCCCACATGGCAGGAGAATCACAGTGTGGGAGGGGTGGACCGTGGAAAGATCCAGGGAGCTTGAGTGGGATTTCCAGATGTCTAGATTCATCTTATAGCCCCCAATGCCAGCTACCTATTTGGACAGTACAAGAGCTCATGAGCTCCCTACATCTGAGAATAGGAAGAACCTCTAGATGGTCACTCAATTCCTCTTCCTACTCTGCTCCTGTTCCCTTTGCATGTGAGCTGTTGATTGTTGCTCAAAATCTGGACCTTTACCCTGTAAGAAATTACAATTTTAATTATTTTCTGAACCTACCTTCATCTAATTCCACTACCATTAAAGATGTTGGATCTGATCCTTCAGACACAGTGCTGTTAGACGATCCCATACTTTGGCACGCTGTAATAAATACAATTTTCAACATAAAATTCCATCAAGAATCTCCTCATAACAGCCATGCATTTTACACGCAATATTTCAGGAGATTTATTTGTGACGCAGAGTCACTGCTAATTCCGTCGAATTCTCAAAATAGAGAAGGTGCTGAAAAATCACAGCATGTCTGACAGCATCTGAGGGAAAGGAAACAGAGTAAACCTGTTGAGTCCACAACGACTCTTGGTTCAAATCACAATGTTATTTCCGATTCTCTCTCTCCGCGATGCTGCCATAGCTACTGAGTTATTCCAGCACTTTCTGTTTTTATTTAATTTTTACTCAACCAATGTATTGATTTGAACTCGTCCAGCCAAGATCAGGCAATCTGAAAATGTTCTTTCTTCTTTGGGCTTAGCTTTCTTTCAGCAGAATCACAGGTGGGACTGCTGACATTCCCAGCCAGTACTCAATAAGTTATTAATAATTATCATTCAAAGCATACTCAGCTCCAGAGAGGATGCTGAGTAGTTTCAACTCAACCTAGGCAGTTCCCAATACCAGCTATCTCTAGGACAATTCCAGTACTCAGGAGCTCCCTCACCTGTGACAATCATGTCCCTCCACATGGTCACTCACTTCCCTCCTCCTACCCAGCCACTAAAAATATACAGCATCTTTCTTGGAACCAAAAAGTTCTACGAACAATTATTAGTAACTAGTTTCAGTTTCCCAAGGACCTCTTTGTCTGGTAAACTTACGTTCAAGGCTCACTTCCCTATCAAATCTATCCAATGTGTCATCTGAAGAAGAGCTTTTTGTTTATTACAGACACGCTTCCATGTGTAAAATACTAATTATCAGGTTAGCAAAACCATCTACTGCACATTTAATAACTGTTTCCCCAAAGACCGCCGTTTGGTAAACTCACAATGCGAGTTCAATTCCTCTCAAGTTTATCTATTGTTATCCAGAGGGGAGTTTATTGATTATTATAGACACTGCACACTTTCAGGGGCAAATCTCTGTGTCTCAGATATATTCTAATTATCAAATCAGCAAATTAATCTGTTGCACACTTATCTCTTTCAAGTTCCACATCCTATAATGCAGTCAGGGCATCCAATATAGAACATAGAACATTACAGCGCAGAACAGGCCCTTTGGCCTTCGATGTTGCACCGACCAATTAGGAAAAAGCAATGACCCTCTAACCTAAACCATTCCCTTTTCGTCCATAAACTTATCCACTAACCTCTTAAATGCCACCAAACTTGACGCATCTACAACTGCAGCAGGCAGGGCATTCCATACACTAACCACCCTCTGGGTAAAGAACCTACCTCTGACATCCGTCCTATAACTACCACCCCTTAATTTAAAGCTACGTCCCCTCGTGCTAGCTTTCTCCATCCTAGGAAAAAGGCTTTCACTGTCCAGCCTATCTAAACCTCTAATCATCTTATATGTTTCAATAAGGTCTCCTCTTAGCCGCCTTCTTTCTAACGAAAACAGCATCAAATCCCTCAGCCTCACTTCATAAGACCTGCCCTCCATACCAGGCAACATCCTGGTAAACCTCCTCTGTACCCTCTCCAATGCCTCCACATCTTTCTTATAATGCGGGGACCAGAACTGCACACAATACTCCAAGTGCGGCCGCACTAGAGTTTTGTACAGTTGCAACATGACGTTGCGACTCCGAAATTCAATCCCCGTACCAATAAAAGCTAAGACTCCATATGCCTTCTTAACAAGGTACGTTTCTGAATGAAGCCCTGTGACAAGTGTTGTTCCTCAGGGATCAGTGATGGGAACTTTCCTGTTTGTAATATATAAATGATTTGAAATAAAGTGTAACCGGTTTGATTCCTAACTTTGCAAATGCAATAAAAGTTGGTGGATTTGCAGATAGTGATGAGGACCATCAGACCATATGGCCAATAGAGGACACTTCATCTTGAGCTGAAGCAGGAATTGATTCTGACCTTCAATCTCGTCAGGTTGGAGAACACAACAGAAATAAAAGCAGTCTTGTCATGGAATGATTATAACTCATTACAGGTCCATTTCACTGTACGGGAGTCATTAACGTTGCTCGTGATGGATGCAAAAATGTCGTTTTAATTCTTTGATAACAGTCTGCCCGACAACGCAGCTGAAAACAAGTGCTACCTTGTGAACCAGATCACAATCTCTTCCCCCCTTTGTCACACACTGTCTGGCCTCATTGACTCCATCCTCTCTGGGATACACACTGTCTGACCTCACTGACTCAATCTTCCTGTCGCTTTCTACCCTCAAACACAAGTTTTCCATTCACTTCGATCTGGAAGTAAATCACAGTCGGGCTTCCCACAATCGTACCTATAGCAAGGCGGACGCATTCTGTCACGCTCAATGATCCTTTGACAAGTTCCCTCACGGCAGACCAGTGCAGAATGTAGTGAGATCAGATAGTGTGTAACCTGTGGAGGATGGAGTCAGTGGCTCTGTTCAGTAGTTCCCATCCAAAGTAAACATCCAAATACTACAAAAATAATAAACTTAAAATGCGGGTTCAATTCCTCTCAAGTCTATCTATCCATTGTTATCTAGAGGGGAGTTTGTTGATTATTATAGACACTGCACACTTTCAGGGGCAAATCTCTGTGTCTCAGATAAATTCTAATTATCACATCAGCAAATTAATCTGTTGCACACTTATCTCTTTCAAGTTCCATATCCTATAATGCAGTCAGAGCCTCCAATAGAGGACGCTTGATCTTGAGCCGAAGCAGGGATTGATTCTGACCTTCAATCTCAAAGAACAAAGAACAAAATAGCACGGGAAACAATAAAAGCAGTCTTGTCACTGCTATACTGAATAATTGTATTCATTCACTCCATTTCACTGCAACATCAAATGAGAGTCATGAACATGGCTCGTGATGGATCCAAAGATGCCAGTTTAATTACCCTACAATACAGCTGAGAAAAGATGCTACCTCATTCACCAGATCATAATGTCGTCCCCCTTTGTCACACACTATCTGGTCTCACTGACTCCATCCTCCCCAGGTTACACACTGTCTGGTCTCACTGACTCCATCCTCCCCAGGTTACACACTGTCTGGTCTCACTGACTCCATCCTCTCCGGGTTACACACTGTCTGGTCTCACTGACTCCATCCTCTCCGGGTTACACACTGTCTGGTCTCACTGACTCCATCCTCTCCGGGTTACACACTGTCTGGTCTCACTGACTCCATCCTCTCTGGGTTACACACTGTCTGGTCTCACTGACTCCATCCTCTCTGGGTTACACACTGTCTGGTCTCACTGACTCCATCCTCTCTGGGTTACACACTGTCTGGTCTCACTGACTCCATCCTCTCTGGTACACACTGTCTGGTCTCACTGACTCCATCCTCTCTGGGTTACACACTGTCTGGTCTCACTGACTCCATCCTCTCTGGGTTACACACTGTCTGGTCTCACTGACTCCATCCTCTCTGGGTTACACACTGTCTGGTCTCCCTGACTCCATCCTCTCTGGGTTACACACTGTCTGGTCTCACTGACTCCATCCTCTCTGGGTTACACACTGTCTGGTCTCACTGACTCCATCCTCTCTGGGTTACACACTGTCTGGTCTCACTGACTCCATCCTCTCTGGGTTACACACTGTCTGGTCTCACTGACTCCATCCTCTCTGGGTTACACACTGTCTGGTCTCACTGACTCCATCCTCTCTGGGTTACACACTGTCTGGTCTCACTGACTCCATCCTCTCTGGGTTACACACTGTCTGGTCTCACTGACTCCATCCTCTCTGGGTTACACACTGTCTGACCTCACTGACTCCATCCTCTCTGGGTTACACACTGTCTGACCTCACTGACTCGATCTTCCTGTAGCTTTCTACCCTCAAACCCAAAGTTTACATTCACTCTCACTTTGAAGTAAATCACACAGTCAGGCTTTCCACAATCATACCCATAGCATCGTGGACATATTCTGTCACATTCAACGACCTTAATGATCCTTTGACAAGTTCCCTCATGGCAGACCGTGCAGAAGGTGAAATCGCATGGGATCAGAGATGAGCTGGCAAGGTGGATACAGTCAAAGGACAGAGGGTAACAATGGAATGCTGCATTTCTGAGTGAAGCGGTGACAACTGGTATTCCTTAGGGATCAGTGATGGGACATGTTTGTAACATACGTAAATGTTTTTGAGGAAAACGTAATGGTTTAATTGGTAAGTTTGCAGATGACATGAAAGCTGGTGACGAGGACCATCAGAGGATACAGCAGGATATAGATTAGTTGAGGACTTGGGCGCAGAGATGATAGATGGAGTTTAGCACACACAAATATGACGTAATGCGTCTTGGAAAGTCTAATACAGATAGAGAAATACTTAGTGAATGGTAGAACTTTTAAGAGTTTTGTTAGGCAAAGGAATCTGGCTGTACAGGTACAGGTCACTGAAAGTGGAAAGCAGATGAAGAAAGCATACAGCATGTTTGCCTTCGTCGGCCAGGGCACTGAGTTCAAAATTGGCATGTCATGTTGCAACTTTACAGAACCTCAGTTAAGCCGCCTTGGAATACGGTGTTCAATTCTGGTCATCACACTACCAGATTGAAGTGGAGGCTTTGAACAGGGTACAGAAAGGCTGTTCCCTAGTACGGAGGGCATTAGCTATGAAGAGAGTTTCGAGAAACTTGATTTGTTCTCACTGGAACGACAGAGGTTGAGGGGCAACCTGATAAGTCTACAAGAACATGAGGTGCATGGACAGAGCAGATAGTCAGAAGCTGCCACACTCGCAAGGACCTTCCCGGGGGAAAGAGTCAATCATCAGGCTGTATAGGTTTAAGGCACAAGGGGCAAGATTTAAAGAAGGTGTAAGAGAAAAGTTTTTTTTTTTAAAACGCACAGAGGGCGGTGAGTGTCTGCAACTCACTGTCAGGGAGGTGAAGCTACTGCAGTGAGTCTTAAGAGGCAGTTGGACAAATAGATGGGAATGGTCCCTGGAAGGGGATTTTAGTTAAGTCAGGCAGCACGGTCAGCTAAGAGGACTGGAGGATATAACCTGGGGTGAACGAAGTCAGTGAGATCAGACAGTGTGTAACCCAAGAAGCATGGAGTCAGTGGCTCTGTTCAGTAGTCACCATCCAAAGTAAACACATAAATACTACATAAATAATAAAAATTAGGATCAATTTGCCAGCTTCAATCCTGAATATTGACTTGTCCAGTGGTATCAGCTGGGATCTTAACTCACTGTTGTTTAAACTGTGCTGCAATTTGTTGGGGTGTATTTTACCATCCCACATGACAGGAGAATCAGTATGGGAGGGGTGGACCATGGAAAGGTCTGGGGAGCTTGAGTGGGATTTCCAGATGTCTAGATTCATCTTATAGCCCCCAGTGCCAGCTACCTATTTGGACAGTACAAGACCTCATGAGCTCCTACATCTGAGAATAGGAAGAACCTCTAGATGGTCACTCAATTCCTCTTCCTACTCTGCTCCTGTTCCCTTTACGTGAGCTGTTGATTGTTGCTCAAAATCTGGACCTTTACCCTGTAAGAAATTACAATTTTAATTATTTTCTGAACCTACCTTCATCTACTACCGCTGCCATTGAAGATGTTGGATCTGATCCTTCAGACACAGTGCTGTTAGACGATCCCATACTTTGGCACTCTGTAATAAATACAATTTTCAACATAAAATTCCACCAAGCATCTCCTCATAACAGCCACGCATCTTACACGCAATATTTCAGGAAATTTATTTGTGATGCAGAGTCACTGCTAATTCTGTCGAATTCTCAAAATAGAGAAGGTGCTGAAAAATCACAGCATGTCTGACAGCATCTGAGGGAAAGGAAACAGAGCAAACCTGTTGAGTCCACAACGACTCTTGGTTCAAATCATAATGTTATTTTTGATTCTCTCTCTCCGCGATGCTGCCATAGCTACTGAGTTATTCCAGCATTTTCTGTTTTAATTCCAGACCTACAGTATTTAATTTTTACTCAACCAATGTATTTTGATTTGAAACTCATCCAGTGAAGCTCAGGCAATCTGCAAAAAAGCTTTTTCCTTTGGGCCTGACTTTCTTTCAGCAGAATCACAGATAGAGACCGCTAACATTTCCTGTCAGTCCTCAAAAGCCAGTTATTAATAATTATAATTTAAATTATATTCAGTTCCAGACAGGATGCTGAGTAGTTTCAACTCAACCGAGGCAGTTCTCAATACCAGCTATCTCTAGGACAATTCCTAGTACTCAGGAGCTCCCTCACCTGTGACACTCATGTCCCTCCACATGGTCACTCACTTCCCTCCTCCTACCCAGCCATTAGAAATATTTACCTCACAAAATGCAACATCTGCCTTGGAAGATAGTTTTTACTACCAATTATTAGCTGCCTCCGTAATTATTAGCTAATGCCCTCCGTGCTAGGGAACAGCCTTTCTGTACCCTGTTCAAAGCCTCCACTTTGATCTGGTAACGTGACAACTAGAATTGAACACCGTATTCCAAGGCGGCTTAACTAAGGTTCTGTAAAGTTGCAACACGACATGCCAATTTTGAACTCAATGCCCTGGCCGATGAAGGCAAACATGCCGTACGCTTTCTTCATCTGCTTTCCACTTTCAGTGACCTTTGCCAATCAAAACTCTTAAAAGTTCTACCATTCACTAAGTATTTCCCTATCTGTATTAGAAAACTGTCTGTGCCGATGTGTGTGCTTTTAGAGACCAGAACACCTCATTCGCCTGACAAAGGCTATAAAGCCGAATGCTAGCGAGTTTACCATCAAATAAATCAGTTGGATTTAAAACTGGTGTTGCAGACTTCTTACCCCAGTCCAACGCTGGCATCTCGATATCAAGATGGATACAGTCAAAGAAAACAGAGGGAAGGAATGGAACGGTGCGTTTTTGAATGTAACAAGTGTTGTTCCTCAGGGATCAGTGATGGGATCTTCCTGTTTGTAATACATAAATGATTTGGAGGGAAATGTAACTGGTTTGATTTGAAAGTTTGTGAATGACATAAAAGTTGGATTGCTGATAGTGAAGGAGACCAGAGGATGGAGCAGGATATAGATCAGTCAGAGACTTGCGCAAAGAGATGGCAGATTGAATTTAACCCAGGCAAATGTGAAAGAAGGTCAAATACAGATAGGGAAATATATATCGAATGGTAGAATCGTTAAGAGTATTGGTAGCAAAGGGATCTGGGCGTACAGGTACGCAGGTCAGTGGAAGTGACAATGCAGATGGAGAATCCATATGGCATGCTTGCCTTCATTGGCCAGGGCACTGAGTTTAAAAATTGGCAAGTCATGATGCAGCTTTATAGAACTTTAGTTAGGTGGCATTTGGAATATAGTGTTCAATTCTGGTCACCACACTACAAGGAGGATCTGGAACCTCTAGAGAGGGTACAGAAAAGATTTACTAGGATGTCACCTAGTAGGATCCTACTAGGATGGTAGGAGGACGTTAGCCATAACAGGAGGTTGGCGAAACTTGGTTTGTTCTCACAACAGAAGTTGAGGGACGACTTGAAAGATGAGAGACGTGGACAGAGTGAACAGTCAGAAGCCTTTTCCTAGGGTGAAGAATCAATTACTAGGGGGCACAGCTTTAAGGTACAAGGTTTATAGGATTTGTAAAGGGCAGATTTTGTTTTTAAACACAAATAGTGGTGGGTGCCTGCAATTTGGTGGAAGGCAGTAGAAGCGGATACCGTACTGACTGTTAAGGGGCGTCTTTACAAATACATGAATAGGAGGGGAATAGAGGGATAGGAAGTATTGGAGTTTTAGTTATGTATTTATCCTGTGTCCTTCTCTATTATCACTCTAAACTTACAGCACAGAGTGTGGTTTAGATGGATAGACCATGCTAAATTGCCCCTTAGTGTCAGGGGGAATGGCTAGGGTAAATACGTGGAATTGTGGGGATAGGCCCTGGGTGGAATTGTTGGTGTAAACTCATTGGGCTGAATGGCCTGTTTCAGCACTGTAGGATTCTATGACTATCTACTAAATGACATTTGACACTTGATCTACTTGCCTCACCTCATTTTCGAGAACCAGGTTTGACAGTGCAACCTTTCTTGGTGAAATGCAGACTCATTATAGTCAAAGATTGCTCATATATTGGATCCTCTGACCCCCTCCATCTACTATACTCCTAATTTCCAAGTATACATTCAGGAAATGAAATTGTAACTATCATTTCTGCATTTTTCAGCAATTAATTCAGATATATCCTGCTTCATCCTGCACAATGGTCTGTCTCTAGACTACAGAGAGCAATATAAACGCACCTTTTTGTTCCTTTGCTTCAACCAAGTTGATACTGTCCTTGAACCCCCTGGGACGTGCTCTTTCTCCAGCACTCCAAAGCTCTCCCTTAACCAATACCCCCCACCCCCCGACGTCCTCCTCCTTTCCTTCCAGTCCTAGCTTCTTCAAAGTCTTGTATCCAAGTCTGATATCAGAGCATCAAACTTTCACACCGGAATCTATATCCATAACTCAACAATCTTACTTGTTATACTCTGCACGTTCATATATACATGTAGAAACCCTGATTTGAACAACATTACTTTCATCCTTAATTCATCTTCACCTATTACTACTCTCTACACTAGTGCTATCCATCTCTCCCAGTATTTTGCTGACACTACTATTCCTCCATATTTCTCATATCCCAGAGGACTTAGTAAAAAGCCCTCACAACAACGCAAGCAAATACCCCTCAAAGAACTTGGGATCAACTATACTAAGGTGCAATCTGTCCCCCTTCTACACATGCCAACCCTCCCAAAGCAAGTCGCACTGTCTCTGAAATCTGAAGCATTCCTTTCTGCACCACCTTTCCAGCCATGCTGGATGGATAAAGTATAACAAGGGAATCTGTCTTATTTTACTGTTTCGCACTCCCTTGCACGTAATCCTGGTCTTATTACACAAGAGATTCTGTCTATTAAATTTTCCACCTAGATCCCCAAATTCTGTTTGCAGGACACCATCCTGCTTTCTACCTAACCCAGACAGAGAGCAGAAAGATGGGGAGCAAGAATACTCTGAACTTGTCAGATACAGTTAAAAATGCAACATCAGTCAAACGACGAAGTAAGTATCCTGGTCTGCATCAGTCTTTGATGTTGTTTGTTTATCATCAAAGAGGACCTCGACACCATTAGTCAATTTGAGGCTGGTTGCGGTGTGTCCGATCATGACTGATGAGGCCAATTCGGGCACGGAATGTCCTGGCACATATTGGACAGACTTGTGTAGACGCTGTAGTTGTTGCGCTGGTGGCTCTGGACTTGTGCAGCTCACGCTTAAGTTGTGCTTCAGCAATACATCTTGCTTTGTGAGCTTGGCAATATTTGTGGATGAGGAAACGCCAGGTACGGCAGTTTTGTGCCAGCGTTTCCTGGGTGGTTGTGTCAATGTCAAGCGACTTCAGGGAGGTTTTGAGTGTGTATTTGAAACATTTCTTCTGCTCTCTCCATGCGAGTGTTTTCCAGCAGAGAGTTCCCCAAAAAGGAGCTGCTTGGGTACGCGCTCATCTGACATGACCTGCCCACCAGGGCTATGCTCTCATCAGCATTGCGTGGACTGATGGTAGACTTGCTCTAGAGAGAACTTCAGTGTCTGGTACTTTGTCTTGCCATCTGATGCGTAATATTCTGCGAAGACAAGTCATGTGGAAATGATTGAGCTGGCTTGCATGCCTTCGATACACAAGTCCACGTTTCACAGATATACAGGAGGGTAGTGAGTACTGCAGTGCTGTACACCTCAGATTTGTTCCTGGGCTGATTCCTTGACGTTCCCATACAGTGGAGCGCAGTCGACCAAAAGCAGAACTTGTCTTTGCTATTCTGCAGTTAACTTCAGCATCAATAAGTCACTGCTTGGGAGACGGTGCTGCCAAGATAATTGAACTGGTCTACTCCTGTAGTTTCTGCCCTTTGATTGTGATTATGGGTTCTGTGTAGGTGCATGAGGAGCAGGCTAGTGTATGACTTCGGTCTTAATGTTGATAGTTAGTCTAAAGTTGTCACAAGCTGTGGAAAATTTGTCTATACTGACTTGCATCTCTGGCTCTGATCCATCATACAGGGTGCAGTCATCAGCAAAGAGGAAATCTCTCAACATCGTCTCTTTCACTTTGGTAATAGTCTTCTCAGGTTGAAAAGCTTCCCATCCCCTCTGAACTTGAGACTGATTTCAGAACACTGTGCTGGAAGGTATCATTCAGCATGGCAGTAAACATCATGCTGAACAGTGTGGATGCGAGCACACAGCCCTATTTGACCCAATGGTGACTGGGAATGCCTCAGAGGATTTTCCACCATCCAGTACTCTGGCCATCATGGAACTGGCGTACCATCTGAATGAATTTGGGAGAGCAGCCGAACTTTGACATGATCCTCCACAGGCCTTGTAGGCTGACAATGTCGAAGGTTTTGGTGAGATCAACAAAGATCGCGATTCTGCTCTTGACACTTCTCCTGAAATTGGTGCATAGCAAAGATCATGTCAGTAGTCCCGTGACCTTTGCGGAAGCCACACTGACTCTGGAAGCAGGCCCAGGTCCAGATGAGTGACCAGATGATTTAGCAGGATTCTTGCGAGGGTTTTTCTTGTGATGGAGAGCAGAAAGGTTCCACGGTGGTTGTCGCATACTTGCCAATTGCTGTTCCGCTTGTAGAGGTGTCCAATGGAAACATCTTTAAGTTCCTGAGTAATGGATCCTTGCTTCCAAAAGGACTGGAAGAACTAGTGAGCCTCTTGATAACTGCAGGACCAGCAGCTTTATAGATCTCTGCAGGTATGGCATCTGCCCCTGGGGCTTTGCCACTGAATAGCTGGGTGACAGCTTTCGTGACTTTGGCTACTACCGGCGGGTCATCCATGGCACTGTTGATGTTAACCTGGGGAATTCTGTCTATTGCCCTCATCGTTAATAGATGACGGTGGGTTGAGGACGACTTCAAAATGTTCAGCCATCTCTGCAGGATCTGAGCCCCCTCTCTAATGAGAGTTGAACCATTTGTACTCAGGAGGGGGAACTTCCGAGAGATTGAGGTCCATAGAGAGTGTTGAGGGCTTCATAGAACCATTTCAAGTCATTTGTGTCAGATGTATTTCATCTGCCTTGGCGTTCAGCCAGGCATCCTGCATTTTACACAGTTTATTCTGGACTTTCCTGTGAGCACTGCTAAAAGCATTTTTCTTGGCAGCTGAAGATGGGTTGTTCTGACAGGCCCGATGAAGATGGTGCTTTTCAACAAGTAGAGCCTCATCATTCTCAGCGAACCAATCATGTTGCTTGTGGGTGGAGGGGCTGAGCGTCTTCAGTGCAGATGAATGGATAGCATCCCTGAAGCGATCCTAGTTGTTCTCAGCGCTGCCTGCAAGGTGTAGATTATCAAGCTTGATTTCTAAGTCTTCAGCCAGTACTGAAGCTATGCTGGGGTTCTTCAGCTTGGCTGCATTGATTCTTTTCATAACCTTGCTTCCATGGGTCGCTTCTTGGGTCTGATGTGGAGCCTCATTTTGGAGACAATGAGCCTGTGATCTGTCCAGCAGTCAGCACCACACATGGCCTTGGTCACTCTGACATCCTGCCTGTCTTTTCTCCTGACAATGACATAGTCGATAAGATGCCAAAGCTTAGAACGTGAGTGGATCCAGGAGGTCTTGTCACGGGTAGGCAGACGGAAGGTTGTATTGGTGATGAGGAGGCTGCACAGGTCTTCAGTAAGACTGGGCCATTACTGTTACACTTGCCCACTTCATGCCTCCCAATGACTCCCTGCCAGATTGCAGAGTCACACCCTACTCTTGCATTGAAATTGCTAAGCAAGATCAGCTTGTCAGTACTGCTCACTGCTGATAGTAGGGCATCTAGTTCTTTGTAGAAGTGCTGTATAGATAGTTCTTTGTAGATAGTAGTTCTTTGTAGAACTTGTCTTTTATCTCACCCGGGTCATTCATTGTGGGGGCATAGGCACTGATCAGAGTGGCGTGACTCTGTTCTGTAGCGGAAGCTGTAATGTCATAAGCCAGTTGTTCACACCCTTGGGTAGACTATTAAGCTTCCAAACAAGGTGATTTCCGATGGCAAATCCAACTCCAGCATCACGACGCTCATCGCTGCCAAAGTGTATCCACCTCCAGTTTCATTAACCGACCTACGTTGACAAGATGGGTTTTGCTCAGGGCTGCAATGTCAATATTGTATCTTGCAAGCTCTCTGGCATCTAAGGCTGTTCTTCTCTCTGGTCCGTCTGCTGTAGGGTTGTTCGAAAGCGTGCGCACATTCCAAATGCCAATGGTAAGCAGTATCATCTTGTGTTTTATTTTGTATGTTTGAATGCGAGATGGTATCCCTACCACAGTAAACTGACCAGGTGTAGTGAAGCAGGCAACGTTTAGGGCACCTTTTCCAGCCCCTTCCTCATTCTACAGAGGTGAGCAGTGCATTCTTGAAGAGGGCTGCTCAGTCGCCCAGGTAGACGTCGAGTTTCACTGCTGCTTCAGTCAGCAGAAAACGACCATTAAACCTGAGCCGCCTGCGTGCAGGTCCGTGACTACAACTCCCAGTGTATCCACATCTGCTGCTTCGCTGCTCGCCCATTGCCACATGACTTCAAGAGTTGAACAGGACACCGGTAGTGACGGTGACGATGTTATCGAAACTAGCGCTTGATTTGGATTAAAGTGAGGGAGAGTTGCACAACATCAGCCTCACTCTCTCTTTCCAATTCCCATCTAGATCCAGTGGCAAGACAACTCGAGGTGGGAACTAGGCGCAGTGGATGACCAAGATGTCTTTTGTGTCTTGTCCTGCTCTTCACATTCCACAACACTTGCAGAAACCACCTTCCTGACCATTGAGTGGAAGAGACCAATCTGGTGGAGTCTTGTCTTCACATGCTGGAATAGACATCTCCCTATCTCACCGTCAGCTACCCTCACGTGGTTTAGAACATAGAACAATACAGCACAAACAGGCCCTTTGGCCCATGAGTTGCGCCGATCACATCTACCAATCCACAGACCTATCTATAACCCCCCATCCTATTCGTTTCCATACATTCATCCAGAAGTCTCTTAAAAGACCCTAGCGAGTTTGCCTCAACAACCTCCGACGGCAGCTGATTCCATTCACTCACCACCCTCTGAATGAAAAACTTACCCCTAACATCTCCTCTGTATTTGCTTCCCTGCACCTTAAATCTGTGTCCCCTCGTAGTGACCATTTCAGCTCAGGAAAATGGTCACTATCTATTTCTCTCAACATTTTATAAACCTCTATCAGGTCGCCTCTCAACCTACATCTCTCCAGTGAGAAGAGTCCCAGCTCCCTCAACCTATCTTCATAAGGCCTGCCTCCCAATCCAGGCAGCATCCTTGTAAATCTCCTCTGAACCCTCTCAATAGCCTCTACATCCTTCCTATAATGAGGCGACCAGAACTGCGCACAATACTCCAAGTGGGGTCTGACAAGAGTCTTATAGAGCTGCATCATTACCTCCTGACTCCTAAACTCTATTCCTCGATTAATGAAGGCCAGTACACCGTACGCCTTCTTGACCACTTCCTCCACCTGCGAGGCCGATTTAAGAATCCTATGGACCCAGACCCCGAGATCCTTCTGCTCTACAACACAGCTAAGACTCCTACCCCTTATATTGTACTCCTTCATCCCATTATTCCTGCCAAAATGGACCACTACACATTTATCTGCGTTGAAGTCCATCTGCCACTTCTCCGCCCAGTCTTGCATCCTGTCTATGTCCCGCTGCAACTTTTAGCATCCCTCCAGACCATCCACAACACCACCGATCTTTGTATCGTCAGCAAACTTGCTAACCCATCCCTCCACTCCCTCATCCAGGTCATTTATGAAAATGACAAACAGCAGGGGTCCCAGAACAGATCCCTGGGGCACTCCACAGGTTACCAACCTCCATGAAGAACAAGACCCATCCACAACCACTCCCTGCCTTCTGCCTGCAAGCCAGTTCTGGATCCACGAGGCCAAAGTCCCTTGGAACCCATGCCCTCTCACCTTCTCCAGAAGCCTTGCATGGGGGACCTAATCAAATGCCTTGCTAAAGTCCACGTACACGACGTCCACCGCTCTTCCTTCGTCAATGTGCTCAGTCATATTTTCGAAGAACTCAACTACGCTCGTAAGGCCGAGAGAGAGAGGCAGGCAGAGAGAGAGAGAGAGAAGAGAGAGAGAGAGAGAGAGATAGCTAGGCAGGCAGAGAGAGAGAGAGGCAGCAGAGAAGAGGAGAGAGAGAGAGATGCAGGCATAGAGATATAGATAGTTAGAGTAAGAGATAGAGATGCATTTCAGGGAGAGAGAGAAGAGAGAGAGATAGCTGCATGCAGAGAGAGAGAGAGAGAGTCAGAGATAGAGTAGAGAGATAGAGTCCATAGAGAGAGAGATAGAGTATAGAGAGACATTCGAGATAGTATATGATAGGCATGCATATTTAGACGAGTAGAGATATGCGAGAGAGATATTAGGAAGAGATAGAGAAGGCATGCAGAGAGAGAGAGAGGCAGGCATAGAGAAAAAAGAGAGAGAGAGAGTGAGCAAGGCAGCAGAGAGAGATGAGATTAGAGAGAGAGAGAGAGAGATAGGCAAGGCAGAATAGATAGAGAGAGAGAGAGGAGAGAGGCGGTCTATAAGAGAATAGAGGAAGAGGAGTCAGGCATATGAGAGAGAGAGAGCGAGAGAGAGAGGGCAGGCATGAGAGAGCTAGGAGGCAGAGAAGAGAGATACAGAGAGGCGAGAGAGATGAGAGAGAGAGAGAGAGAAGGCACATAGGTAGCAGAGATGCAGGCAAAGAGAAAAAAAGAGCGAGAGGAGAGAGCATAGAAGAGAGAGGCAGGCAGAGAGAAGAGAGATAAGAGAGTCAGGGCGAAGAGATAGAGAGAGAGATAGAGAGTCAGGCAGAGAGAGAGAGAGGAGAGAGGCAGCAGTAGAAGAGAGAGAGAGAGAGAGGCGGCATAAGAGGAGAGAGAGAGAGAGGCAGCAGAGAGAGAGTAGAGAGTGAGGAGCATGCGAGAGAGAGAGAGAGAGAGAGATGTCAGGCAGAGAGAGAGAGGAGAGATAGAGAGGCAGGCATAGAGAGAGAGAGAGAGAGAGAGAAGGCAGGCAGAGAGAGGAGAGAGAGAGAGGCAGGCGGAGATAGAGAAGAGAGAGAGAGAGGCAGGCAGAGAGCGAGAGAGAGAGAGAGAGAGAGGGCAGGCAGAGCGATTAGGAGAAGGCAGCCAGAGAGAGCTATATAGAGAGAGAAGGCAGGCAGGAGAGAGAGAGAGAGAGAGTAGGCATGCAGAGAGATGAGAGATAGAGAGAGAGAGGAGATAGAGAGAGAGACAGGCAGAGAAGAGAGGATAGAGAGAGGCAGCAGAGGAGAGAGAGAGAGAGAGAGAGAGAGGCAGGCAGAGAGAAGAATAGATAGAGAGAGAGAGAGGAGAGAGTAGAGAGAGAGGCCGGCAAGAGAGAGAGAGAGAGAAGAGGCAGGCAGAGAGAGAGTAGAGAGAGAGAGATAGGCAGGCAGAGAGACAGAGAGAGAGAGAGAGGGCGGCAGAGAGAGAGAGAGGAGAGAGGCAGGCAGAGAGAGAGATAGAGAGGCAGGCCGAGAGAGAGGCAGGCAGAAGAGAGAGAGAGAGACAGGCTAGAGAGAGGCAGGGGCAAGCGAGTAGGAGAGAGAGAGAGGCAGGCAAGAAGAGATAGAGAGAGAGGCAGGCAAGAGAGAAGAAGAGAGAGAGGCAGGCATAGAGAGAGAGAGAGAGAGAGAAGGCGGCAGAGAGAGAGAGAGAGAGGAGAGACAGTCAGAGAGAGAGGAGAGGAGAGAGAGACGGCATAGAGAAGAGAAGAGATCGAGAGAGGAGAGAGAGGTCAGTCAGAGAGAGATAGAGAGAGAGAGAGAGAGAGTGCAGTCAGTAGTATAATAGATAGATAGGCAGGTCAGATAGAGAGAGATTAGTATGAGAGTCCAGGCAGATAGAGATAGAGAGAGGAGAGAGGAGACATTCAGAGATAGTCTGGAGAGAGGAGAGGCAGGTGGCAGAGAATAGATATATACGAGGCAGAGAGAGATAGAGATTCATTGCATATAGATATAGAGGAGAGAGAGAGTATGGTCATGTTGCATAGATAGAGAATGAGCATATATAGGCTAGAGATGAGGGTCAGGCAGAGAGTTGATGAGAGAGATAGATAGTGCATGTCATAGAGAGAGAGAGATAGAGCGATTCAGGCATATATAGAGAAGAGGAGAGAGGCAGGCATAGAGATAGAGAAGAAGACATTAAGAGAGAGTAGATAGAGAGAGATAGGCATGTCATAGATAGAGAGGAGAGAGAGAGGCCGCAGAGAGAGATAGGGAGAGAGACGGCATAGAGAGAGAGAGATATATAGGCATGCAAATATAGAGAGAGAGAGATTTCTAGGCATATATATATAATATAAGTAGATAAGGCCAGCAGAGAGAGAGAGAGAGAGAGGCAGGCAGAGTAGAGGAGAGAGAGTAAGGCATCAGATAGAGATGCGATAGATTCAGGCATAGTATGAGCGAGAGAGATGCAGGCAGAGATAGATAGAGCGAGAGGCAGGCGATGATAGATGAGAGAGATGCTAGTGCCTAGATAGATATAGATAGAGATGCGGCATATGAATATATAGTAGAGAGAGAGGCAGCAGAGAGAAGAGAGAGATAGAGTCAGGCGATAGAGAGAGAGAGCGAGAGACTGTCATAGAGATTATATAGAAGAGATAGATAGAGTCATGCATAGTATTAATAAGAGAGATATAGAGAGAGGCATTCATAGATATAGGAGATAGAGAGGCAGCAGAGAGAGATTATAAGAGAGAGAGAAGAAGCAGGCAGAGATAGAGAGAGAGAGGAGAGAGAGGGAGAGAGAGGCAGGCTAGATAGATAGAGAGAGGCGAGGCCAGAGAGAGAGAGAGAGAGAGACGGCAAAGATAGAGAGAGAGAGAAGGGCAAAGAGAGAGAGCGAGAGAGAGAGACGGGCAAAGATAGAGAGAGAGAGAGACAGCAAGATAGAGACGAGCAGAGAGGACAGGCAAGAGATAGAGATGAGAGAGAGAGAGAGAGAGGAGAGAGGACAGCAAAGATAGAGAGGAGACGGACAAAGATGTGCGAGAGAGACGGGCAAAGATAGAGAGAGAGAGAGAGAGGGCAAGATAGAGAGAGGAGAGATGAGACGGCCAAAGATAGAGAGAGAGAGAGAGAGAGCCGCAAAGAAGAGAGAGAGAGAGAGAGGAGAGGGCAAAGATAGATGGAGAGAGAGAGAGAGAGAGACGGGCAAAGATAGGAGAGAGAGAGAGAGGACGGGCAAAGGAGAGAGAGAGAGAGGACAGGCAAAGATAGAGAGAGACGGACAAAGAGTGGAGAGAGACGGGCAAAGATAGAGAGAGAGAGAGAGAGAGGAGACGGGCAAGATATAGAGAGACGAGAGAGAGAGAGAGAGAGAGAGAGCGAGAGGCAAGATAGAGGAGGAGAAGAGAGGAGAGAGACGGTCAAAGATAGAGAGAGAGAGAGAGAGGAGAAGGGCAAAGATAGAGGAGAGAGAGAGAGGGCAAGATAGAGAGAGAGGACAGGATGTGGAGAGAGACGGCAGCGAGAGAGAGAGAGAGAGAGCCGGGCCAAAGATAGAGAGAGAGAGGAGAGAGAGACGGGCAAAGATAGAGAGAGGAGAGAGGAGAGAGGACGGGCAAAGATAGAGATGAGAGAGAGAGAGAGAGAGAGGGCAAAGATAGAGAGAGAGAGAGAGAGAGAGAGAGACGGGCAAAGATAGAGAGAGAGAGGAGAGCAGTGGAGCGAGAGACGGGCAAAGATAGAGAGAGAGAGAGAGCAGGACGGGCAAGATAGGAGAGAGAGAGAGAAGGCAAAGATAGAGAAGAGAGAGAGAGACGGGCAAAGATAGAGAGAGAGAGGAGAAGAGACGGGCAAAGATAGAGAGAGAGAGAGAAGACGGGCAAAGATAGAGCGGGACAGGGAGCGAGACTGAGAGAGACGGGGAGCGAGACTGAGGGAGACACAGTGGGACGGCGTGAGAGGGCAAAGAGAGAGAGAGGCAGAGAGAGAGAGGCAGAGAGAGAGAGGCAGAGAGAGAGAGGCAGAGAGAGAGAGGCAGAGAGAGAGAGCAGATACTAGAGAGAGGAGAGAGAGAGAGGCCAGAGAGAGAGAGGCAGAGAGAGAGAGGCAGAGAGGAGAAGAGCAAAACAGAGAGAGAGAGAGAGAGGCACGGACAGAGAGAGAGAGAGCACAACAGAGTAGAGTAGACGAGAGAGCACAACAGAGAGAGATGAGAGCACAACAGAGAGAGGAGAGAGAGGAGCACAACAGAGAGAGAGATGAGCACCAACAGAGAGAAGGGAGAGGAGAGAGAGAGAGAGAGCACAACAGATGAGAGAAGAGAGCACAAAAGAGAGAGAGAGAGAGCACAACAGAGAGAAAGAGAGAAGAGAGAGAGCACACAGACGAGAGAGAGCACAACAGCAGGAGAGAGCGCAACAGAGAGAGAGAGACAGAGACAGAGAGAGAGAGCGACAAGAGCGGAGCCACAACAGAGAGAGAGAGAGAGAGCACAAGGAGCGAGAGAGCCACAACAGAGAGAGAGCAAAATAGCGAGAAGAGAGAGCTATGCAAAACAGAGAAGAAGAGGAGACAGAGAGGAGAGGGACCAGAGGACAGAGAAGAGAACGACAGCAGAGAAGAGAGCAACAAACAGAGAGGAAGAGAGCACAAAACAGAGAGAGAGAGAGAGAGCACAACCAGAGAGAGAGGAGAGCACAATAGAGAGAGAAGAAGAGCAGCAACATTACAGAGAGAGAGAGAGAGAGCACAAACAGAGATGAGAGAGAGTGATGAGCACAAACACAGAGAGAGAGAGAGAGAGACCACAAACAGATGAGAGAGAGAGAGCACAAGGCGAGAGAGAGAGAGAGAGCAGGCACAAACAGAGAGAGAGAGAGCACAACAGAGAGAGAGAGAGAGCACAACAGAGAGAGAGAGAGCAACAACCATAGAGAGAGAGAGAGCACAACAGAGAGGACACAATAGAGAGAGATGACCGAGCGAGCAACAAACAGAGAGAAGAGAAACACAACAGAGAGAGAGAGAGCAACACCCTGAGAGAGTGATGAGCACAACAGAGAGAGAGCGGCAAAACAGAGAGAGAGATGAGCACAACAGATGAGAGAGAGAGAGCCACAAATCAGAGGAGAGACAGAGAGAGAGAGAGAGAGACAACAGAGAGAAAGAGAACACAACAGAGAGAGAGAGAGCACAACAGATGAGAAGAGAGGCACAACAGAGAGAGTGAGAGCACAACAGAGAGAGAGAGAGCACAACAGAGAGGGGATAGAGAGAGCGCAAACAGAGAGAGAGAGAGAGACACCCTGTACAACAGAGAGAGAGAGATGAGGAGCAATACAGAGAGAGATGGAGAGCACAACAGAGAGAGAGAGAGCACAACAGCGAGAGAGGGAGAGATAGCACACAGAGAGAGAGAGAGACAACAGGAGAGAGAGAGAGAGACTAAGAGAGAGAGAGAGAGAGAACAAGAGGAGGGAGAAAGAGAGAGAGAGAACAGAGAGAGAGAGAGAGAGATAGAGAGAGAGAGAGACAAGAGGAGAGAGAGAGCACAAGAGAGAGGGAGAGAGAGAGAGAGCCACAAGAGAGAGAGAGAGAGAGCAGAGAGTAGAGGAGAGAGACAGAGAGAGAGAGGAGAGAGAGAGAGAGAGAGAGAGAGTAGAGAGAGGAAGAGGAGACGCAGAGAGAGAGAGAGAGAGAGAGGAAAGAGCAGAGACAGAGAGAGAGAGAGGCAGAGACAGAGAGAGAGAGACGCAGAGAGATGAGAGAGAGAGAGAGAGAGAGAGAGAGAGCGAGAGACAGAGAGAGAGAGAGAGGAGAGAGCACACAGAGAGAGAGAGAGAGAGAGAGAAGAGAGAGAGAGCGAGAGAGAGAGAGAGAGCAACAGAGAGAGAGAGAGAGAGAGAGAGAGAGAGAGAAGAAGGAGAGAGAGATGAGAGAGGAGAGAGAGAAGAGACGCAGACTGAACAGGAAGAGAGAGACAGAGACGCACAGTACTGACAGCAGAGAGAGACGCAGATGACAAAGAGAGTAGAGAGAGAGACGACGGAGACTGACAGAGCGACACAGGAGAGAAGAAGCAGACTGACAGAGGGGGGGGGGAAAGAAGAGAAGAGAGCAGACGGACAGAGAGGAGGAGAGACGCAGACTTCATATATAGCGCAGAGAGAGAGAGAGAGGCAGGCAGAGATGAGACGAGAGAGGCAGGCAGAGAGAGAGAGAGAGGCCCGCCAGAGAGAAGAGAGAGGCGCCCAGAGAGAGAGAGAGAGGCGCAGAGAGAGAGAAGAGAGAGGCGCAGAGAGAGAGAGAGATGCAGAGAGAGAGAGAGAGAGAGAGAGGCAGAGAGAGAGAGAGAGAGAGGCAGAGAGAGAGGAGAAGGCAAGAGAGAGAGGAGAAAGGCCAGAGAGAGAGAGAGAGGCAGGCAGAGAGAAGAGAGAGAGGCAGGCAGAGAGAGAGAGAGAGAGAGAGGAGAGAGAGAGAGAGGCAGAGAGAGAGAGAGAGATGCTTAGGAGAGAGACGGCAAGAGATAGAGAGAGAGAAGAGAGAGATATTTAATATATATATATATTCATTCTATATATCATATATATATATATTCATTCATATTATATATATATAATATTATACATTCATATATATATATATATTATATATATATTCAATTCATATAAGAGAGAGAGGAGAGAGAGAGAGAGGGAGAGAGAGAGAGAGAGAGAGAGGCAGGCAGAGAGAGAGAGAGAGAGAGAGGCAGGCAGAGGATTTGATTTATTATTGTCGCATGTATTAACTTATATGACAAGTATTGTTTCTTGCACATTATACAGACAAAGCATACCATTCATAGAGAAGGAAAGGAGAGAGTGCAGAATGTACTATTACAGTCATGGATAGGTTGTAGAGAACGACCAACTTAATGCAAAGAAAGAGAGACAAAGGAGGGAGAGAAAGAGCGCAAAGAGAGCAAATGCTTCAGACAGGGAGAAGAGCAAATGCAAATGAATCCAAGATAGTACCAGAGTGTGGCAACCTCTCGTGTGCTGTGCCCAGCCGAGCCTCCAATTCTCTCACTCTCATTCTACGGTTCTAAAACTCTATTCTAACTCTTTTAAACTCTCCTGACTTTTGAATGAACCGACATTGTATTAAATTTATTTTCCACTGCACCCTAACTAACACAACCAACTTTCTACTTTCCTTCTGTGTATTGTATGCTTTGTCGATATAGCACACAAGAAATAATACTTCTCACTGTATACTAATACATGTGACAATAATAAATCAAATGGCTCAGAGAGGGAGGAGAGAGGGCAAATCAGGTGGCACAGTGGTTAGCACTACTGCCTCACTGTGCCAGGTACCCAAGTAGTATTCCTGCTTGGGTGACTGTACGCGAGTACACATGTTCTTCCATATCTATGTGGGTTTCCTCCCACAGTCTGAAAGACATAATGGTTCAGTGCATTGGCCATGCTAAATTCTCCTTTAGAGAGAGAGATATTTAGCAACTTGGATTAGGAATTAGCTAGCTGATAGAAGACAGAGGGTGGTGGTTGATGGGATATATTCAACCTGGAGTTAAGTTACAAGCGGTGTTCCTCAGGGATCTGTTTCGGGGCCACTGCTGTTTGTTATTTTTATAAATGACCTGGATGAGGGTGTAGAGGGATGGGTTAGTAAATTTGCTGACAACAAATTGGGACTGTTTTCCTTAGAAAGACGCAGACTTAGAGGAGATTTAATAGAAGTGTACAAGATTATGAGGCATATAGATAGAGTAAACAGGGTTAAGCTTTTTCCTAGGATGGACTCAAATAGCACGAGGGGTCACGGGCTTAGGGTGAGGGGGGTAAGGTATAATTTGGATGCTAGATGGAGTTTTTTCACACAGAGGGTGCTGGGGATATGGAATGCGCTGCCAAGTAAAGTGGTGGAGGCAGGTACTCTAGAATTATTTAAGAGATACTTAGATGGGCACATGAACAGAATGGGAATGGAGGGGTACAGAAAACTGATTTAAAATAGGCATCATGAGCCTTGGGAGTCCCTGGGAAGTGTGTAAATAGATGATGAGATTGATGTACTTGTTTTTATCCTACAGGTGCTTTGCTCCACCTTGTTGTCAAACAAGGGGCGTACATGCGATGGGTCGTGAGAGGACTGCTCTTGGATTGTTTTTGGAAAGTATCCTAGTGCTTCACGTCGTTAGTGTATGCTTGACCTGGACCATTTGATGGGCAACACAACAGCTCAGTGACTATAACTGTGCTGTGCAGATACATGGATTTGGGCCTGTGTCTGTGGGAGTTTGCTCATTCTCCCCGTGCTTGCGTGGGTTTTCTCCGGATGCTCCGGTTTCCTCCCACATCCCAAAGATGTGTTCTTAGGCTAACTGGCAAAACAAATTCTCCCTAAATTGTCTCAAATTTGGTTTTTAATCCATAGATCTATAAACATGGACAGGGATCGCAGATAGAGGTGGGAACATCGGGGTGGCAGCGCGGGCTCGTTGGGCCGAAAGGCCTGTTTCCCATGCTGTTTTGTTTTTTGTTCTTTGTTAAATCGGCCTTGCAAGTGGAGGATGTGGTCAAGAAGGCAGATGGTATACTGGCCTTCACGAATAGAGGAATTAAGTTTAGGAGTCAGGAGGTAATGCTGCAACTTTATAAAACCCTTGTCAGATCCCATTTGGAGTATTGCGTGCAGTTCTGGTTGCCTCACTATAGGAAGGATGTGGAAGCTATTGAGAGGGTGCAGAGGAGATTTACAAATATGTTGCCTGGATTGGGGGGGCAGGCCTTATGAAGATGGGTTGACAAAGCTAGGTCTCTTCTCTCTGGAGAGGTGAAAGTTAAGAGGTGACCTGATAGAGGTTTATAAGATGTTGAGAGGAATATATAGCCTTTTTCCTAGGATGGAGAAAGCTAGCACGAGGGGACATAGCTTTAAATTAAGAGGTGGTAGTTATAGGACGGATGTCAGAGGTAGGTTCTGTACCCAGAGGGTGGTAAGGGTATGGAATGCCCTGCCTGCTGCAGTTGTATATGCGCCAAGTTTGGTGGCGTTTAAGAGGTTAGTAGATAAGTTTATGGATGAAAAGGGAATGGTTTAGGTTAGAGGGTCATTGCTTTTTCTTAATTGGTCGGCACAACATCGAAGGCCGAAGGGCCTGTTCTGCGCTGTAATGTTCTATGTTCTAGATATGGTGGATTCTCGGAGGCTATTTCCCAGGGCTGAAATGGTCGCTACGAGAGGGCACAGGTTTAAGGTGCTGGAGGGGCAAATATAGAGATGTTAGGGGTAAGTTTTTCACTCAGAGGGTGGTGAGTGAATGAAATCGGTTGTCGTCAGTGGTGGTAGAGGCGAACTCGCTGGGGTCTTTTAAGAGACTTCTGGATGAGTACATGGGATTGGGAGTTACAGATAGGTCTATGGCCTGGTAAGTATAGATATGATCGGCACAACTTGTGGGCCAGAGGGCCTGTTTGTGCTGTAGTGTTCTATGTTCTTCCAATACACTGGAACCTGGGATGGAAGCTAGTGCACGCAGCGGTACCACGCAATATAAATCATTGCATGGTAGAAGGGAAGGCACAGAACTTCCTTGTGAACCTGTTCCTGGCTAGATGTGCCATAAGCAGCAGGCAACCAAGAGGGTCATCCACCTATCTGTCTGTCTCTCTCTCTCTACTGCAGCTACATACACGACAGGGTATCCCTGGAGACGGAGCAAGGCTGGTATCCATTATCAATACCTTCAATCACATTTGATTTGATGTTTTAAGTTTTCTTCACATTTTGCTTTATTTTGTTTGGGGCGACTCCCGTCTTTTTAAGGGGTCACTGCTATTATTTTGTCCCTCAGTTTTATCTGATTTATTTGGTTTGCCCATACAACGTCTTCACCTGTGCGCTTGTTGGAAGGAAACTGGGAGCACAAATAATTCATCCCAATGGTTTCTGTCCCTGGCTGTTACTCAGGGTCACCCAACTGATTTTACATTTTCATCTTCAAGAACTAAGGTTCATTTCTCATGATACTACTAAAGCCCTCTCTAATATACACAAATTGCCCCACCACTGGCTGCCTGTTTTTCATTGTTGCTGCTTCCTCACTTCACATCTCCATTTCTATTTCCCTGCGTCTGCACTAGCGTCTCTCTCTCTCTCCAGCTCACTGTTTTTCCTCTTCTCCTTTGCCCCCCCCCCACTCTGTCTCAGTGGGAGTTTTCCCTGGCCGCCTTCTCCTTTCTGATTAATATATCTGATTGCCTCTGTCTATCTCCAGAATCTGACTCACACGTACTGATCCCCTCGCCTAGCCCCCCACCCAGCCAGATTCTCTCCACCGGTTGGTGTCCACGGCTCTTGCCTCTGATACTGAGATCAGTCAGATTGTTACCCTGGCAACAGAGGAAATCGCTCAGCAAAAAATAACTGAAGACGGAAATAACAAAATCACCATCACACACCCTCACTTCAGTTAAGCGGAAGATTAACCCTGAACAGTCAACCAGTTCTGTTTAACAACGAAACTGCAACTCCAATATTGCATGTTTTACATATTAAAACGTGACACTGTAGGGGGCTTGTGAAATTCAGGCCCAGTGTTTCCTCAGACACAAATTGCTCCAAATTCATCGTACATCACACAGCCTTACACTGGGTAATTGTGCTTGGTGCTCAGACTCTCCATACCTCAGCATTTCCAACCTTATCTTTTTTGTACTTGCTACAGGACCAGAGTAAATGGAATTCCTTCTTACCTTCCTCTCCAGAAAACGTACAAAGTTCTTTGAATGTGAAGGGTTCTGTCTGGCTGGCGTTCTCACAATACTGTGCTGGTTCACCTCATTAGTTCTTCAGGCCACTATCCCTGCTTCATTGCAACTGTGGATTTTCACAATTAATTCAGCGTTTCCCCAGAAACCTGATTATGTCGAGAGAGAAAGAGAGTCAAATACTGCCAGTCTGAATCAAAATGACAATGCAGCCCACATACTTGATATCAAAAGATGAGGGGTAAGTAGGAGTGTTGGAAATGTTTCAATTATAGTATTACCATTCCACATATTAACGAAGTTCACAATCTGGTCTCACAGGCTCCACCCTCCGTCCCCCTCCCCCAAGGGTTATACACCGTCTGATCCTACCGGCTCTCCCGCACCTCCCCCCTCCGCCCCGAGTTACACACCGTCTGATCTCACCGGCTCCATCCTCCCCCCCGGGTTACACACCATCTGGTCTTACAGGCTCCACACTCCCCCCACATCGAGTTACACACCGTCTGATTTCACTAGCTCCATCTTAGCCACAATGAAAGTGGAACCTTCCTACTTTTAAACAAGCTCTTTACAATACAGGCAAAAATGCCATTTTCCTCAACTCCTCAGAATCCCGACTCTGCAAAAGGAGACCATCCAATCTATTAAGTGTGCACCGATCACAACCCCATCCAGGCCCTATCCGTGTAACCTCGTGTATTTACCCTGCTGATCCCTTTGACACGAAGGGGCAATTTAGCATGACCAAGAGAACCTGCACATCTTTGGATGGAACTGGAGCACGCAGAGGAAACACACACAGACCTGAGGAGAATGTACAAATTCTGCACAAACAGTCACACAAGTCAGGAATGGAACCTGGTCCCTCGGTACTAAGAAGCAGCAGCGTTATAACTATTGTACCAGCCGTATCTGAAGTCATCGTTGCGGATTAGAGAGTAGCTTTCTTGATGGTTAATTGATGGAATGTGACCGGGCCGGATTGTGTACCCGGAAAAGCACTCAGATCAGCTGGTGGGGACGTTTGCAGACGTTTTCAACATCTTGTTACAACAATCTGAGGTCCCTATCTGCTTAAAGAAAATGGCCATTATCCCAATACCAAGAAAAGCCAAGCAGCGTGCTTAATGACTATTACCTAGTGGCTCTGACACCTATGATAATGGCATGTTTCGAAAAGCAAGTCATGGCATTAATCAATTTCAGCCTTCTCACTGGGGAGATCCTCAACTGTTCACCAACCGCCACAACTGGTCCACAGCAAACACCATCTCCCTGGCCCTGCACTCAATGCTGCAACACTAGATAACGAATACACCAATGTCAGACTTTTATTTATCGATTAAAGTTCAGTCTCCAAAACCATTATTCCTACAATATTCATTTCCAAACTCAATTGCCTGGACCTCTAATAATTCAGATGCTGTACAGTGTTTAAACATACAAGACCTAAATTGTAATAACTGAGATCTTTCTATGAAATATAGAACATACAATCACTACATTGCAAAAAGAGGCCATTTGGTCCATCAAGTCTGTACTGAGCACAATCCCACCCATGACGTATCCACATATTTACCTTGATAATCACCCAAACTAAGGAGCAATTTCAAAGAACAAAACAGCACGGGAAACAGGCCTTTGGCCCAACGAGCCCGTGCCGCCACCTCAACGTTTCCACTTTTACCCATGATCCCTGTCTACGTTTATAGATCTATGCATTGAAACCAAATTTGAGACAATTTAGAGAGCATTTGTTTTGCCAATTAGCCTAAGAGCACAGCTTTGGGATGTGGGAGGAAACCAGAGCACCCAGAGAAAACCCATTCAAGCACGGGCGTACAGCCGATTTTACCTCTGCCCTACCTATTCCCTTCCCCCTCTGCTCCCACATCTTCATCTGTCACGGCTTACCCTCTGCTTTCAGCTTCTCTGCTGTTTGGCCATTCACATTCTTTACTCTCCCTGTGGACTGCCACTAGCAGCCCTTTCCTCTTGGTTTTGTGACGATAATCTTTCATTCCCTCCGCCTGCAGTATAGACTCCCACTTTCTATGCCTTTTAGTTTTGATGTGGAAATGCCAGTGTTGGACTGTGGTAGACACAGTAATAAGAAACATAGAACATTACAGCGCAGAACAGGCCCTTCGGCTTTCGATGTTGCGCCGACCAATTAAGAAAAAGCAATGACCCTCTAACCTAAACATTCTCTTTTCATCCATAAACTTATCTACTAACCTCTTAGACGCCATCAAACTTGGCGCATCTACAACTGCAGCAGGCAGGGCATTCCATACCCTTACCACTCTCTGGGTAATAAGTCTCGAAACACCAGGTTACAGTACAACAGGTTTATCTGGCAGCACAAGCCCTTGGAGCGTCGTTCCTTCGTCAGGTATCTCATCTGCTATATGGAGATAACATAGAACATAGAACAATACAGCACAGAACAGGCCCTTCGGCCTTCGATGTTGTGCCGACCAAAATAAAAAGCAATGCCCCTCCAAACTAAACCATTCCCTTCTCTTCCATATACTTATCAATTAACCTCTTAAACGCCACCAAACTTGGCGCATCTACAACAGCTGCAGGCAGGGCATTCCACTCCCTAATCACTCTTTGAGTAAAGAACCTACCTCTGATATCCGTCCTATAACTCATACCCCTTAATTTAAAGCTGTGTCCCCTCGTGCTAGCTTTCTCCATCCTAGGAAAAAGGCTATCACTGTCCACCCTATCTAAACCTCTAATCATCTTATATGCTTCAATAAGATCCCCTCTTAGCCGCCTCCTTTCTAACGAAAACAACCTCAAATCCTTCAACCTCTCTTCATAGGACCTGCCCTCCATACCAGGCAACATCCTGGTAAACCTCCTCTGTACCCTCTCCAATGCCTCCACATCTTTCTTATAATGTGGCGACCAGAACTGCACACAATACTCCAAGTGCGGCCGCACTAGAGTTTTGTACAGTTGCAACATGATGCTGCGGCTCCTAAATTCAATCCCCCTACCAATAAAAGCTAAGACTCCATATGCCTTCTTAACAACTTTATCCACTTGACTGCCTACTTTCAGGGATCTATTGACACATACACCAAGATCCTTCTGTTCCTCAACACTATTAAGAGCCCTACCATTAGCCCTATACTCTACACATTTATTGTTCCTGCCAAAGTGCATTACCTCACACTTTTCCACATTAAACTCCATTTGCCACCTCTCGGCCCAGCTCTGCAACTTGTCCAAGTCACTCTGTAAACTAAAACACCCCTCTTCACTATCTACCACACCACCAACTTTAGTATCATCTGCAAATTTACTGATCCATCCCTCAATACCCTCATCCAGATCATTTATAAAAATTACAAACAGCAGGGGCCCCAAAACAGACCCCTGAGGCACACCACTTGTCACCGAACTCCACGATGAATATCTCCCATCAACCACCACCCTCTGTCTTCTATCTGCCAGCCAATTCCTAATCCAATTAGCTAAATCACCCTCTATTCCACACATCTGCATTTTCTGTAGAAGTCTTCCATGGGCCACCTTATCAAACGCCTTACTAAAGTCCATATATACTACATCAACCGCCTTACCCCCATCCACCTCTCTGGTCACTTTCTCAAAAAACTCAATGAGGTTAGTTAGGCATGACCTACCCTTCACGAAACCATGCTGACTATCCCCAATCAATTCATTTCTCTCTAAATAACTATAAATCCTATCCCTAATAATTCTCTCCAATACCTTGCCCACCACAGAAGTAAGACTCACTGGCCTATAATTCCCAGGAAGGTCTCTCTTCCCCTTCTTAAACAATGGGACCACATTCGCTATCCTTCAGTCCTCCGGAACCACACCCGTAACCAACGACTCCATGACTTATGGTTACGTTACCAACGTAACCATAACAGCACAGACTCTGTAAGCAGCTGCTCAACCCTCTCTCCACTCACACTGTCTGCACCTTTAACACTTGGTCACCTGGAAAGACCTACATTCCAACCGTTCTCTTGTGAGTGGAGCCTGTGCCTATATACACACCCTGTTTGCGAACACATTTCCCACTCACCTGAAGAAAGAGCCACACTCGGAAAGCTCATGCTGCTAAATTGCACTGTGTTGTGAGACATCTTACTGTTTTAGCTTTGACGCAGAGACATCTGGACCCAACAGCTGAGCTCGTCTCGCCTTTGCAGATGCTGCCAGGGATTTTGCAGCATTTTCTGGTTTTAGATTCCAGCATCCGCAGTAATTTGCTTTCATCGTGGGCCAGTGTTCCCTACAAGGCCTGAATTGTAATAACCGGGATCTTTCCAATGAAATATAGACTCGTCCAGTTGCTGCGGTGCAGGAGGAAGCCATTCGGCCCATCCAGTCTGTACTGACCGCAATCCCAGAGCTAATTCCCCCTGACAACTGAACATGCCCAATAGAACATAGAACATTACAGCACTGAACAGGCCCTTCAGCCTTCGATGTTGCGCCGACCAATATAAAAAGCAATGCCCCTCCAAACTAAACCATTCCCTTCTCTTCCATATACTTATCAACTAACCTCTTACACGCCACCAAACTTGGCGCATCTACAACAGCTGCAGGCAGGGCATTCCACTCCCTAATCACTCTTTTAGTAAAGAACCTCCCTCTGATATCCGTCCTATAACTCATACCCCTTAATTTAAAGCTGTGTCCCCTCGTGCTAGCTTTCTCCATCCTAGGAAAAAGGCTATCACTGTCCACCCTACTAAACCTCTAATCATCTTATATGCTTCAACAAGATCCCCTCTTAGCCGCCTCCTTTCTAACGAAAACAACCTCAAATCCTTCAACCTCTCTTCATAGGACCTGCCCTCCATACCAGGCAACATCCTGGTGAACCTCCTCTGTACCCTCTCCAATGCCTCCACATCTTTCTTATAATGCTGGGACCAGAACTATACACAATACTCCAAGTGCGGCCGCACTAGAATTTTGTACAGTTGCAACATGACGTTGTGGCTCCGAAATTCAATCCCTCTACCAATAAAAGCCAAGACTCCATATGCCTTCCTAACAACCTTCTCGACCTGACTGCCTACTTTCAGGGATCTATGCACATACACACCAAGATCCCTCTGTTCATCTAGACTACTAAGAATCCTACCATTTGCCCTATACTCTACACATTTATTATTTCTGCCATAGTGTCCCTGTGCTGCTGATATTCGGACACTGTGAGGAAAGGCCCCTCTCTCTCCCCCCGCAGACCCAGGGACACTGTACAGACAGTGAGCCCAAAGCCACCGATTGAAGCCGGGGCCTCCCCTGACTCTGTGAGGGCGCAGCACCGACCACTGAGCCTCCTCCGTGCCGCCTCAGTCTAACTGACCATCCCCCCCAGCTCTGTTAATATTACACAGAGACACGTTGTATTTACACAGTAAATTACCATTTTAATGCTGAAGTTGAAAGTTTTTTCCTCGGCCGTTAAATTCCTTACCGTCATTCACAAATTCTCCCCCCGCACTGACAAACAGCACTACGCCTGCGCGAACCCGGCTTGAAGTCCGCATACGTGCATTGGGGGGGGGGCAGCCGTTAATTTCAGGCTCATCCGTTGGTCAGATCACGGTCACGTGACTTCTGACAATCGGCCCCCGATGTAGAGATGCAGGCGTTGGACTGGGGGAAACTCAGTCAAGCAACGTTCATTCATCCCCTGTCGTAGTGTCTGCGTGCTCTCCTCAATGTACCATGCTTCCGGACATCCTTTCTTGCAACGTAGTTCCAATGTGCCACAGCGATAGACCACACTGACCTCCTCAGAAGACGAGCATTGGACACGGTGGACAGAGTACCCTTTGTTGTCCAGTACTTTCCCGGAGCGGAGAAGCTATGACATCTTCTCCGGAGTCTTCAATATATCTTTGATGACGATGAACATCTCGCTAGGGCCATCCCCACCCCCCCCACTTCTTGCTTTCAGACAACCGTGCAACCTCAAACAGATCATTGTTCGCAGCAAACTACCCAACCTTCAGGAGAACAGTGACCACAATACCACACAACCCTGCCACAGCAATCTCTGCAAGACATGCCGGATCATAGACATGGACGACATCATCAAATGTGAGGATACCATTCACCAGGTACACAGTACATACTCTTGCAACTCGGCCAACGTTGTCTACCTGATCCTTTCTCGCAACGATGTCCCGAAGCATGAGGGGGACCGTGCAGAACCACAATGAATGAGCATCGCTCAACAATCACCAGGCAAAACAGTTCCCTTCATGTGGGCGAACACTTCAGCAGTCATGGGCATTCGGCCTCCGACCTGCGGGTAAATGTTCTTCAAGGGGGCCTTCGTGACACATGACAGCGCAGAGTCACTGAGCAGAGACTGATAGCCAAGTTCCGCACACATGAGGACGGTCTTAACAGGGATCTTGGCTTCATGTCACACTATCTGTAACCCCCATGACTTGCCTGGGTTAGCAAAAAACCTCACTTACCGTGCTGTCTGGAGACAATACACATCTCTCTAACCTGTGCTCAGTGCTCCTTCCACTCACACTGTTAGCCACTTTAAGACTTGAATAGCAGGTTAGGTGTAAAGATTCACATTCTAATCAGCAATCTGTAAACTGTCTGAGCTGATGTGTGCTGTTGCAGACCACAGCACCTCATTCACCCAACGAAGGCTATAAAGCCAAAAGCTCGCAAGTTTACTATCAAATAAATCGGTTGGATTTAAAATTGGTGTTGCCAGACTGTTACTCTGTTAATATTATGATGTAGAGATGCCTGCGTTGGACTGGGGTAGTAAGAACTCAGTAGGAATCTAGGAACACCAATTTTCAATCCAACCGATTTATTTGATAGTAAATTTGCAAGCTTTCGATCTTTTCGTCTTTGTCAGGCAAATGCAGTGTTCTGGTCTGCAATAGCACACATCAGCACAGACACAGTCACAGATTGCTGATTAGAATGTGAATTCTTACATCTAACCTGCTATTCAATTCTTAAAGTGGCTAACAATGTGCGTGAAGGGAACCATGAGCCCAGGTTAAAGAGATGTGGATTGTCTCCAGAGAGCACAGTAAGTGAGATTTTATAAACCCAGGCAAGTCCTGGGGGTTACAGATAGTGTGACATGAACCCAAGATCCCTGTTAAGACAGTCCTCACGTGTGCGGAACTTGGCTATCAGTCTCTGCTCAGCGACTCTGCGCTGTCGTGTGTCCTGAAGGCCCCCTCGGAGAATGTTTACCCGCAGGTCGGGAGGCTGAATGCCCATGACCGCTGAAGTGTTCGCCCGCAGGAAGGGAACAGTCTTGCCTGCTGATTGTCAAGCCATGTTCATTCATTGTGGCGTCTGCACGGTCTCCCCCATGCTTCGGGGCATCCTTTCTTGCAACGTATTAAAGGTAGACGACGTTGGCCGAGTTGCAAGGGTACGTACCGTGTACCCGGTGAATGGTATCCTCCCGTTTGATGATGTCGTCAGTAATGTTTTACAACACCAATTTTAAATCCAACCAATTTATTTGATAGTAAATCCGCGAGCTTTCGACACTATGTGGCTTCGTCAGGCAAATGCAGTGTTCTGATCTGCAGAGGCACTCATTGTAACTGTCTGTGTGGATATGAGTGCCTCTGCAGATCAGAACACTGCATTTGCCTGACGAAGGCACACAAGCTCACAGATTTACTACGTGCCTTCGTCAGGGCAAATGCAGCGTCCTGGTCAGCAACAGCACACATATCCACACAGACAGTTACAGTTTGCTGATTAGAACGCGAATCCTCACATCTAACCTGCTATTCAAGTCTTAAAGTGGCTAACAACGTGTGCGAAGGGAATCCTGAGCATTGGTTGGTGTACTGTCAGTAAGGTTTTACAACACCAATTTTAAATGCAACCAATTTATTTGATAGTGTCGAAAGCTCGCGGATTTACTATCAAATAAATTGGTTGCATTTAAAATTGTTGTAAAACCTTACCGACAATACACCAACCAATGCTCAGGATTCCCTTCGCACACGTTGTTAGCCACTTTAACACTTGAATAGCAGGTTAGATGTGCTGATTCGAATGCAAATCCCCAATCTGTGACTGTGTGGATACGTGTGCTGTTGCAGACCAGGACGCTGCATTTGCCCTGACGAAGGCACATAGCGTCGAAAGCTGGCGGATTCACATAGAACATAGAACAATACAGCACAGAACAGGCCCTTCGGCCTTCGATGTTGTGCCGACCAAAATAAAAAGCAATGCCCCTCCAAACTAAACCATTCCCTTCTCTTCCATATACTTATCAATTAACCTCTTAAACGCCACCAAACTTGGCGCATCTACAACAGCTGCAGGCAGGGCATTCCACTCCCTAATCACTCTTTGAGTAAAGAACCTACCTCTGATATCCGTCCTATAACTCATACCCCTTAATTTAAAGCTGTGTCCCCTCGTGCTAGCTTTCTCCATCCTAGGAAAAAGGCTATCACTGTCCACCCTATCCAAACCTCTAATTATCTTATATGTTTCAATAAGATCCCCCCTTAGCCGCCTCCTTTCTAACGAAAACAACCTCAAATCCTTCAACCTCTCTTCATAGGACCTGCCCTCCATACCAGGCAACATCCTGGTAAACCTCCTCTGTACCCTCTCCAATGCCTCCACATCTTTCTTATAATGTGGGGACCAGAACTGCACACAATACTCCAAGTGCGGCCGCACTAGAGTTTTGTACAGTTGCAACATGATACTGCGGCTCCTAAATTCAATCCCCCTACCAATAAAAGCTAAGACTCCATAAGCCTTCTTAACAACTTTATCCACTTGACTGCCTACTTTCAGGGATCTATTGACACATACACCAAGATCCTTCTGTTCCTCAACACTATTAAGAGCCCTACCATTAGCCCTATACTCTACACATTTATTGTTCCTGCCAAAGTGCATTACCTCACACTTTTACTATCAAATAAATTGGTTGGATTTAAAATTGGTGTTGTCAGACTGTTACTCTGTTAATATTACACAGAGACACACTGTATTTACACAGTAAATCACCTTTTTAAACCCTGAACGCTGAAGTTAAATTCCTTACCGTTATTCACAAGTATACCCCCGCCCCGCCCCGCCGGACGGACAAACAAACGGCACCGCGCCTGCGCACCCCCGGCCCGAAGTCCGCACACGCGCACTGGGCCCGGGCGGCCGACAATTTCCAGCTCGTCCATTGGTCAGATCCCCACCCCGGTCATGTGATTCCTGACCGCTGGCCCTTGCCCTCGCGCGGAGACGGTTCAACGGCCCCTTCAGGCCACCACGTCATCAAATGGCGGAATGAGGTCCCCGCTCTAATGTTCCCCCCCCCCCCCCCCCCCACACGGGCGGCTTCCAGCTCGCCGATTGGTCAGCTCCGATCACGTGGCCACCCTCTTGTCCGCAACCCCTCGCCCTTTCCGGAGATCAGACGCGCGCCCCGCCCCGCCCCGCAGCCTCCGCCGACAGGGCGGGACCTCACCGCTGCCCCGCCCCCCACCCTCCTCGTCCTCCTCACTCTCTATTGGTGCACTCCGCTGTCCGTCAAGTGCGCACAACCAATAGGAACTCGCTCCGTCGGGAATGATTGACAGCCGCGGGGGGGGGGCCCACTCGGCTCGACTGCGATGACGCAGCGACTCGCTGTGAATTCGCCACCGCTGCGGACGATCCCACCCAGCGAGAAGTAGAGACTCTTTTCTCACGTTTAATCCCTTACCTTTATTCGGTCTTCCCGCTTCTGGGGAAAGCGCACACACTCACCCCCCCCCTCCATCCCGGGCTTCCGCAGTGAAGAAGCGACGCGGCGCCTGCTCTCGGCGGCCTCCTGCTCGCCTATTGGCCAGCTCGGGTCAGGTGCTGTGCGGGAGCAGTGACGTCAGGGCGCCGTGACGTCAGGGCGCCACTCTCCGGCTGCGTCACCGAGTGGGCGGGACCCCATTGCGTCATCACCCAGAGCATCATTGAGGTTCACAGCTGGGAAAGAGACCCTTCAGCCCAATATGTCCCTGCTGCCCCTTTCTATAAACCCCTCAAACTAATCCCAATTGGGCCCACATTCCCTCTCTACCCATCGTACCCGTGCAACTGTCTAAATGCTGTTGCAAAGACAACGTTCATAGAAACCCTACAGTGCAGAAAGAGGCCCTTCAGCCCATCGAGTCTGCACCGAATACCATCCCAGCCAGGCCCTATCCCCACGTCCCTGCATATTGCACCCACTAAATCCCTCTAACCCCACACGTGCCTGGACACTAAAGTGGCAATTTCTTCCCAGGCAGCAAGAGGCAGTCCCCAAGAGCATCATTCGCACCGTCCCACTTTCTCTCCCATTTGAGCAGCACCACAAACAGCTTCTTCTTATTTCTTCCATTGGCAGCACCCACGGGTGCTCCCGTTCCAGCACCTTTCTGCTTAATGATCGGGGAATGAGGCTCTCATAGCCCAGAATAATTAGGAATGGCCCCTGTCAATTAGGAGTGTCCCCCCACCCCTGTCAATTAGGAGTGTCCCCCCACCCCATCTCGATTTGGGAGCCCTATCTCATTTCCAGCGCCCTTCCCTTCAGCACACATTACCCCCTCTCTCACCTTGAGCTTTCCCCCCCCCCCCCCCCAGTAATTAACATTTCAATGACTTCAGCTCTCCGATCTATCTCTCCTAACTTGTCAGGTCTCCCTTTCAGCCTTCTCCATTCCAGTGAGGACAAACCAAGATTCTCCAACCTCTCCTCGTAGCTAACGCCCTCTGTACCAGGGGCAACATCCCGGTAAATCTTTCCTGTAACCCTCTCCGTATCCTTCTGGTAGTGTGGCGACCCAGAATTGTACATAATATTCTGAAGGAAGTCTAACTAAGGTTCTGTACAACTGCAACATGACCTGTCAGTTTTTTTTTTATACTGACCAAGGAAAGCCAGCACTCTGTCTTGTCTACCAGCCTGGCTGTGGTCACAGTGCAGAAGAGGCCCTTCCACCCATCGAGTCTGTACCTTGACCTGCCCACCTAATCCCACTTTCCAGCTCTTGAACATTATCAGAGAATCACACAAACCCCGCAGTGCAGAAAGAAATTGCACCACCACAATCCCACCCATATCCTGTATATTTACTCGCTAATTCCTAGAACCTTCGCACTTTAGGGCGCGGAAGGACAATTTTTAGCGTGACCCATCATCAACCTAACCCGCACGTCTTTGGAAACCGGAGGAAACCCAGCTAGACACGAGGAGAATGTGCAACTTCCAGTCAGTGACCCGAGCCGGGAATCAAACTCCCTGGAGTTGTCAAGCAGCGGTGCTAACCCAAGTACTCATCCAGGTACTTTTGTTTTTGGGTGAAGATGTCTTTCCTCCAATTCCTCCCACCCACCCCCTCAAAAAAACCTCCCACTCCCTCACTTCTAACTTGTGTTCCCTCGTAACTTGACCCTTTAACTCAGGGGGAACGGCCGTCCACGCCCCTCACGATCTCAAACAGGTTACGCTTCAGTCTTCTCTGCTTCAGAGAAAAAAAAATCCAAGCCCGTCCAACTCTCTTTGTAACTTAAATGCTCTATTAAACCTGGTGACCCTGTCCCGTGCCCCTTCTCCCTGTAACGCAGTGACCCAAACTGCACACAGTATTCCAGCTGTGGCCTCACCAGAGTTCCACACAACTCCTCCCGGAACGTAAGATTCTCCTCCTCATTTTGTTTCGCAATCCTATCAATTTTTGTTCCGTCCACAAACTTACCGATCAAACCTCCTACAATCAAGCCTTTAGTTAGAATGTCATAAACCTTCTCCCTCTCACCTTCAACGTGTAATTCACACTTCCACCTTGGGGAAAAAGTGTCTATCTATCCTACATTGCCTATAGTTTTTTCACTATTTCTTTCTCTCTGGGATGTGGGTGTCCCCTGGCTGGCGTGTGTTTATTGTAAGAAGTCTCACAACACCAGGTTGTGAAGTCCAACAGGTTTATCTGGTAGCTTTTGCCACTTCTACCAGGTTCCGCCCTCGTTTTCCAGAATTCCAATGAGTACAGTCCCTTACGAGTGGCTTTTGCTCCCAAATAAATCTGTTCGGCTTTAACCCGGGTGTTGAGAGATTTCTAACCGTGTTTACCCCCGTCCAACGCCAGCGTCTCCACATCACAGAGCAGTTACTGCCCGTCCCGGGTTGCTCGAGGGTAATTCACATTGCTGTGGCTCTGGAGGCACACGGAGGCCAGATTGGGTAAGGACAGCAGATTTCCTTCCCTGAAGGACATTACTGAACAAGGTGCTGGATTTTCCCTACAATCAAGGAGTTTCACTGTCCACAATAGATTCTTAATTGCAGTTTTTTTTTCAGTGAATTCAAATTCCACTAGCTGCCTCAGCGGGATTCGAACCCAGGTCCCCGGAACATTAACGGAGTCTCTGGATTCATAGTCCAGTGATAGTACCACTCAGCCTACTGATACCTCAGGATATTTCGGAGGGGGTTCAATGCAGGCTGACGAGAATGATACCTGGACTTTAGGGGTTAAGTTACAAGCAGAGATTAGACAAATTTGGCCTTCGTTCACTCAAAGTTGGAAGGTTCAGGATGACCTGATAGAAGGTCATGTTTGACTAATTTGATGGAATTCGTTGAGAACCTGCTCAGTGGTCAGTGGGGAACCTGTGGATGTGATGTATCTGGATTTCCAGAAGGCATTTGACAAGGTGTTAACATGAAACGTGCACCGTGTTACAGGTAATGTATTAGTGTGAAAGGTGCATGGAAAAAAGTCAATATGGACTCTTGTTTAAATAGTTAAAATATTGCAGCATTGCTGCTGTGCAGAGGGATCTGGTTGTCCTTGTGCAGGAGGTGATTTGCAGGTACAGCAGGGAATTAAGGAGGCAAATGGAATTTTATCCTTCATTGCTAGAGGGATGGAGTTTAAAAATATCACTGCCTCCCCTTATCCAACACCAGCCCCGCCACTACCCAGACCGATTGTCACCCCTGACCCCCCTCGCAACAGTCACTCACAAATTCTCTTGTCCTTCCCCACCAGAGATCCATCTGCCCATCCCCCCCCACAAAACAGATCCATCTGCCCCCCTCCCTCACAGCGATCCATCTGCCCAACTCCCTCATCACAGCGATCCTCTGCCCAAACCCCCCCCAAAACGATCCATCTGCCCCACCCCTCACAGCGATCCATCTGAACTCCCCCCCAGATCTGCGATCCATCTGCCCAACTCCCCCCAAACGATCCATCCCCCCCTACAGCGATCCATCTGCCATCCCCCCCAAAACAGATCCATCTACCCCCCCTCTGTCACCGATCTCTGCCCATCCCCCCCACAAACAGATCCTCCCCCCCTCCCTCACAGCGATCCATCTGCCCACTCCCCCCCCCCAAAACAGATCCATCTGACCCCCCCTCCCTCACAGCGATCCATCTGCCAACCCCCCCCAAAACAGATCCATCTGCCCCCCTCCCTCACAGCGATCCATCTGCCCAAACCCCCCCCAAAACAGATCCATCTGCCCCCTCCCTCACAGCGATCCATCTGCCCCCCTCCCCACAGCGATCCCATCTGCCCACTCCCCCCCAAAAGATCCATCTGCCCCCCTCCCTCACAGCGATCCCTCCCACCTCCCACAGCGATCCATCTGCCCCCCTCCCACAGCGATCCATCTGCCCCCCTCCCTCCAGCGATCTCTGCCCAATCCCCCAACAAAAAGATCCATCTGCCCCTCCCCCCACAAAACAGATCCTCTGCCCCCCTCCCTCACAGCGATCATCTGCCCAACTCCCCCCCAAACAAATCCATCTGCCCCCCTCCCTCACAGCGATCCATCTGCCCAACTCCCCCCCAAAACAGATCCATCTACCCCCCCTCCCTCACAGCGATCCATCTGCCCAACTACCCCCAAAACAGATCCATCTACCCCCCCTCTGTCACAGCGATCCATCTGCCCCCCTCCCTCACACAGCGATCCATCTGCCCAACTCCCCCCCAAAACAGATCCATCTACCCCCCCTCACAGCGATCCTCTGCCCAACTCCCCCCCCCCCAAAACAGATCATCTACCCCCCCTCCCTCACAGCGTCCATCTGCCCAACTCCCCCCCCACAAACAGATCCATCTGCCCCCCTCCCTCACAGCGATCCATCTGCCACTCCCTCTCGCCTCCCCCCGAGAGATCCATCCGCCTCCCCCACCAGAGAGATCATCCGCCTCCCCCCCAGAGAGATCCATCCGCCTTCCTCCCCCCCAGAGAGATCCATCCGCCTCCCCCCCAAGAGAGATCCATCCGCCTCCCCCCCAAGAGAGATCCATCCGCCTCCCCCCCAAGAGAGATCCATCCGCCCCCCCCCCAAGAGAGATCCATCCGCCTCCCCCCCAAGAGAGATCCATCCGCCTCCCCCCAAGAGAGATCCATCCGCCTCCCCCCCAAGAGAGATCCATCCGCCTCCCCAAAGAAGAGATCCATCCGCCTCCCCCCCAAGAGAGATCCATCCGCCTCCCCCCCAAGAGAGATCCATCCGCGAGATCCATACCCCCAAGAGAGATCCATCCCGCCTCCCCCAGAGAGATCCAAAAGAGAGATCCATCCGCCTCCCCCCCAAGAGAGATCCATCCGCCTCCCCTCCCCCAAGAGAGATCCGTAGTGCTTCAGTTCCACTTGTCAATTAAAAATCTATCCACTCTTGACTTGAACATATTCAGCGAGGAAGCCTCCACCACCTCATCAGGCAGAGAATTCCAAAGATTCACCACCCTCTGCATGAAGAAACCCCTCCGCAACTCCGATCTGAACCCTAATCTTGAGGCTGTCCCCTCTCTAGTCCCGCTATCTTTGCTAAGCAGGAAGAGTCTCTCAACCTCTACCCTATCCATCCCCTTCATTATCTTATATGTCTCTATCAGATCCCCTCTCAGCCTTCTAAACTCCAAAGAGTACAAACCTAGCCTATTCAGTCTCTCCTCATAATCCAACGCCCTCATCTCCAGCATCAGCCTAGTGAACCTTCTCTCCACCCCCTCCAAGACCAATATATCCTTCCTCAAATGCGGAGACCGAAACTGCACCCAGTACTCCAGCTGTGCCCTCACCGGCACCCTATCCAGCTGCAACAGAACTTTCCTGCATTTTATATTCCATCCCCCTCGCTATAAAGGCCAACATTGCATTCACCGCCTTCATCACCTGCTGCTCCTGCAGACTGGGGTTTTGCGATTCGTGCACAAGGACCCCCAGACTCTCTCTCTCTCTTTCTCTCTCCTTTTCCCTCCCACTCTCTCTGTCTCTCCCTCTCCGCCTTTCTCCGTTCCTGTCTCTCTCTGTTTGTCTCTCTCTTTCTCTCTCTCTCTTTCTGTTGTCTCTCTCTCTCTCTCTCCCCCTGTCTCTCTCTCTCTCTCCCCCCTGTCTCTCTCTCTCTCTCTCCCCCTGTCTCTCTCTCTCTCTCTCCCCCTGTCTCACCCCCCATCTCTCTTTCTCTGACTCTCTCTCTCTGGCTGTCTTTCCCCTGCTCTCCCTCTGACAGTAAGTCACAGAGCCATGCTGTGAGTGCTGGGTGATTTTATTGAGAGATGGGCACAAGGACAGTTCAGAGGGTGAAGCTGGCTATTCCTAGAATCCGAAGGTGCCTCGGGGTTTGGCGTAGCCGAGCTGTGTCCAGTTGGTGAGCGAGGAGATGATGCCCAGGTAGGTATCGATCCTGATGGGCTGTTCTAGCAGTAAGACCCCATTAGCCCGGCCCGGGAGAGCGTGCGAGCGGTGAGCAGCAGACACCGCCTCTGTTAAAGTCACCCGAAATGTGTGCATCTGTCAGAGAGTCACAGAGAGAGAGAGGGAGTGAGAGAGTGAATAACAGGGAGAGAGAGTGAATAACACAGAGAGAGAGAGAGTGTGAATAACACAGAGAGAGAGAGTGTGAATAACATGGAAAGAGAGAGAGAGGATAACAGGGAGAGAGAGAGGGAATAACAGAGAGAGAGAGAGTGTGAATGACAGAGAGAGAGAGTGTGAATGACAGAGAGAGAGAGTGTGAATGACAGAGAGAGAGAGTGTGAATGACAGAGAGAGAGAGTGTGAATGACAGAGAGAGAGAGTGTGAATGACAGAGAGAGAGAGGGAATAACAGAGAGAGAGAGAGGGAATAACAGAGAGAGAGAGAGAGGGAATAACAGAGAGAGAGAGAGGGAATAACAGAGAGAGAGAGAGAGGGAATAACAGAGAGAGAGAGAGAGGGAATAACAGAGAGAGAGAGAGGAATAACAGAGAGAGAGAGAGGGAAACAGAGAGAGAGAGGAATAACAGAGAGAGAGAGAGAGGGAATAACAGAGAGAGAGAGAGGGAATAACAGAGAGAGAGAGAGGGAATAACAGAGAGAGAGAGAGGGAATAACAGAGAGAGAGAGAGGGAATAACAGAGAGAGAGAGAGAGGGAATAACAGAGAGAGAGAGGGAATAACAGAGAGAGAGAGGGAATAACAGAGAGAGAGAGAGGGAATAACAGAGAGAGAGAGGGAATAACAGAGAGAGAGGGAATAACAGAGAGAGAGGGAATAACAGAGAGAGAGAGAGGGAACAACAGGGAGAGAGAGAGAGAGGAATAACAGAGAGAGAGAGAGAGGGAATAACAGAGAGAGAGAGAGAGGGAATAACAGAGAGAGAGAGGGAAAACAGAGAGAGAGAGAGAGAGGGAATAACAGAGAGAGAAGAGAGGGAATAACAAGAGAGAGAGGGGAATAACAGAGAGAGAGAGGGAAATAACAGAGAGAGAGAGAGGGAATAACAGAGAGAGAGAGAGAGGGAATAACAAGAGAAAGAAGAGAGGGAAATAACAGAGAGAGAGAGAGGGGAAAGAGAGAGAGAGAGGGAATAACAGGGAGAGAGAGGAATAAAGGAGAGAGAGGGGGAATAAGAGAGAGAGAGGGGGAATAAGGAGAGAGAGAGGGGAATAACGGAGAGAAGAGAGAGGAATAACAGAGAGAGAGAAGAGGGAATACAGAGAGAGGAGAGGGAGACTAACAGAGAGAGAGAGAGAGAGAGGAATAACAGAGAGAGAGAGAGGGAATAACAGAGAGAGAGGGAATAACAGAGAGAGAGAGAGAGGAAAACAGAGAGAGAGAGAGAGGGAATAACAGAGAGAGAGAGGGAATAACAGGGAGAGAGAAGGGGAGCGAGAGAGACGGACAGAGAGAGAGAGAAGGGGAGCGAGAGAGACGGACAGAGAGAGAGAGAGAAGGGGAGCGAGCGAGACAGACAGAGAGAGAGAGAGAGAAGGGGAGCGAGAGAGACGGACAGAGAGAGAGAGAGAGAGACAGACAGAGAGAGAGAGAGAAGGGGAGCGAGAGAGACGGACAGAGAGAGAGAGAAGGGGAGCGAGCGAGATGGACAGAGAGAGAGAGAAGGGGAGCGAGTGAGAGAGACGGACAGAGAGAGAGAGAGAAGGGGAGCGAGCGAGACGGACAGAGAGAGAGAGAGAAGGGGAGCGAGCGAGAAAGACAGAGAGAGAGAGGGAATAACAGAGAGAGAGAGAGAGGGAATAACAGAGAGAGAGAGGGAGGGAATAACAGAGAGAGAGAGGGAGGGAATAACAGAGAGAGAGAGAGGGAATAACAGAGAGAGAGAAAGAGAGAATAACAGAGAGAGAGAGAATAACAGAGAGAGAGAGAGAATAACAGAGAGAGAGAGAATAACAGAGAGAGAAAAACAGAGAGAGAGAGAGAAGAGAATAACAGGGAGAGAGAGAGAGAGAATAACAGAGAGACGAGACGAGAGGGAATAACAGAGAGAGAGGGAATAACGAGAGAGAGAGCGAATAACAGAGAGAGAGAAAGAGAGCGGAAAAAAAAAAAAGACAAAGAGAAGAAAAACAAGCAGAGAGAGAGAGGGATAACAGAAGAGAGAGAGAGAGGGAATAACAGAGAGAGAGAGAGGGAATAACAGAGAGAGAGGGAATAACAGAGAGAGAGAGAGGGAATAACAGGGAGAGAGAGAGACGGAATAACAGAGAGAGAGAGAGGGAATAACAGAGAGAGAGAGAGGGAATACAGAGAGAGAGAGAGGGAATAACAGGGAGAGAGAGAGACGGAATAACAGAGAGAGAGAGAGAGGGAATAACAGAGAGAGAGAGGGGGAATAACAGAGAGAGA